>VXAZ01007501.1:1597487-1890530 GCA_013399875.1 Gymnorhina tibicen
CCCTGCAGCCGCGGGGGAACCATCGCACCCGCCCTGCCCAGCGGGAGCCGCCAGCGGCCCTGCCGGCCGTGAGCGTCCCTGCACCGAAAGGACAGGGTCTGACAGTCGGGAAGGGGTCACTGGGTTCTGTTCTGTTTGCTGTTACTGTCATAGTTGTTGTTGTTCTGTTTGCCTTGCTATATATATATATATATATATTAGTAAAGAACTGTTATTCCTATTCCTCATATCCTGGCCTGAAAGCCCCTTAATTTCAAAATTATAATAATTCGGAGGGGAGGGAGTTATATTTTCAGTCCAAAGGGGGCTTCTGCCTTCCTCAATAGACACCTGTCTTTCAAAACCAAGACACCCAGGGGACCTGCTTTATGGCTCTTTCTGTCAAACTAACATTTTCCAGTAGGTTCCAAAAAGCAACAGCAAATTACTATGTAAGCATATTTCTTGGAAAAAAATAATGAAAGTTCAGAGTTGGATTATCCCACATAGAGGATTCCAGCCTGAGTGTTGCTCAGGATCTCCTGGAATGATTTGAATTCTTAGGTCTTTTAAGAACAAACACAAGGTGTATTTTTGAGGATGTCAAACCATGAAAGAATAATTCGTTCACGATGCTTTAAAAATTAGCTTCTTTTCACTGTCAGTATAGTTCCACATAATGAGGCAGCAGTCTTTTTTTTCCCTTCTTCCCAGCTGGAGAAAGGTACCCCAAAAAAGAGCTTGTTCCTTCTGCCATGTTTGAAATTCAAAGCTCTTCTGTACGAGAAGTAAAGCCCATGATAAGGAAGATGTCTTTTATAATTTGGCTACAAATACGTAAATTTTAAGAGAAGGATTCATATTAAAGCAGTGGGTTATTTGCCACAGGTTTAGCAGTTAACATTAAAAAAAAAATCCCTCCTGCCCAAAAGAACACTTAACAAATTCATTACAGAGTTTGTACAGCAAGTTAATATCATTTCTGGTCCTGACTCAAGCAGATGTGCTGTAATTCCAGAGGAAATGTGGTAGCTCTTCAGTGTAGTGGTTTTGTTTGCATTTCTTACCTTCTGTGAGATAAGGGATTTGGAGAAATGCAAAGCAGCCTTAAAACTTTAAAGAATATGAAGAAGTTTATTGCTAACAGAATTAAAAGTAAAAAGAAATAATAAGAAATTAAAGCAAAACCCCCTTTTCCTGCAGCACCTCCCCTTTTTACCTAACTCGCACAAAGGATAACAAACTATGATTTTGGTCAGTATTACAGTTCTTAAAAGTCTCTCCAATATTTAAGGAAAAAAGGTTTCTTTTGCTTCACGTGGTTTCTAAACCACCCAAAAAGCAACAGACCTACCCAGAATTCTGCTGCTGTGAAAAACATCTCTCCCATGAATCTTGCAGTCTTCCCCGAACAGCCAGCATGGGCCACACACGGGGTATTTCTTTTTTTAAGGATAAGCAAATTCCAGCCTAAAAAGCAACTGCTCTCCTCTTCACAAAATCTCTGAAACAGTCTCTTATAGCTCTTAGGTGACCTGGCGTGGTCACTTTTTTTTTTTCCGCAGGCCGCACACGAAATTCTCATCCCCCCATGTCTTTTAAATGGTTTAAAGAGGAAAGAACAGTTTGTGACATTACAGTTTTAACCACGGCCTGCAAAGAGTATTTTTAAGCTTCGCACTGGGCGCGACTCCGCCCACTTTTCCCGTTGGCGCGTTCAGCGCCGTCCCACACGAGTCACGTTCTCCTTCCCTCTGACCTTGAAGCCGCCGGGATCTTCCCCTTCGCGGGCTGCGCTGATGTTCTCGGCACTTTAGTGCGAGCTGTGCTGGCTGCAGCAGATCTCCGCCAGCTCCCACCGGCTCCAGCAAAAGGAAGGGGGAGGTCACGGCAACTTCAGCTCTCATCTCGGCCGTGCACTCCGGGCTCAGCTGGAGTTCTGTGGCCGCGCAGCTGCTCGCTCCGGGGTGGCTTCTGAGCAGCTTAGCCCGCCGCTGCTGCCGCCGGGGGTCCAGGGGAAGCGGGGGGAAAGGGGAAAGCCTGGGCTGGGGCTGGAACAAAAGGGAAGTATACCCGCGTCTCCATGCGGTTTAAATATGTAAATTTCGAGAAGCGTTACTGGTCTAAACGACTGTCCCATCAACTCAGGTTCAACCCACCACATTCGAGAAGCTCCATGGCTGCTTTCGTCTAGCGTGTATGTCTGTTTTGAGTGAAAGGAAAGGGGCTAAAAGGAATAAAAATAGAAATTTAAGATGAGACATTACTGAAAAAATAATTGAAGCAGTTGGTTGCAAGCCTGAGATTCCATTGGAAGTATAACTAAAATTGATTTGAATCTGTGCTATAACATTATGATAATGAAGCCAGTGGCCTTACCAAAAGATTACAAAAATGACTTTTAAACTCCCTTTGATATTCTTATTACAACTGCACTTAAATTCATTATGAGTTGCTAAAAGGTCATCTTGTTACAAAACATGCATAGCTGGCACAACTCAATATGCTCTGGTAAGTTCTAAAAATCAGCTGAGTAAAGAAAAAGCATTTGAAATAAATATACTGGATATCAGATCTTAGCTTTCATTATACTAAGGGGGTGATCTCAGTTTTGATCCCTAAAGCTCATCAACACCATCGTAAATTTCATTCGTTAACAATATTGTTCCTTTTATTAGAATAATGTTTGTTGCTTTCCACAGGACCTGGATCTTTTGTCCTTAAATGTACTCATCTCTTAAATTCGCCGTGTCAACAGTCACTTCACACTTTAATACTTTGGGGAGTTTTTTGTCTGATTTTGTGGATTACTTAAGTAAAAGAAGGCTTGAACATAGCAGAAGTGCTAACCAGTACCTGTGTTTGAGGTTTTCCTATTTATTAAAATCTGAAGGAACGTAGAAGATCTCAAAAAAGGCATACGTTTCAATTGAATTATTTAAATATTGTATTTCTGAGGTGCTAAACTAATTCAGAACAGTTAAAATGTAAGTTACTGGTCTGGAAAAGGTAAGACTTTTAAATCCCTATTTAATATTGCTTTACTTATAATAGTCTGACTGCTTTGTAAGACCATTCAAAATAAAGCACTTTTTACAATATTATACTTTTTTGAGTGTTTTAGAGAGACTTACGAGCTAACCTTGTTACATAAAAAAAATTACTTAAGAAAGTTGCAAGGTATTTTATACAGAATATGCATACGTATAGGAACTATTATTGTGCCTCCCAAAACTTGTAGAATGTCAATAGGTGAAAAGATGTGTATGGTACACAAAAGTTAGGAGGCTCTGGTAGGTATTTAATATGGGAAAAATATGTATAACTGCTAAGAAAATCACATGTTGGAATTGAAGAAAGATTTTGTTTCTTCAGGAGTTTTAGCTGTATCCCTTGCAGACCACTTAAGCAGCAGGGGTTCTTCATGTTCTTTAGAGCATGTTTTCCCTGCTATCTGTTAGAGGTGCCATGGCTCCTAGCAGTGACAGCCAGGCTTTCTAAAGATCATGAAGTTTGCAGAAATTTCTGAAGGTTGAGGGAAACTGAAAGCCTTCAACAGTCATCTCAGTAGTGCTATCTTCAGCCTTCCTCCCTTTCCCTTTCAAACTGCTAAGCAACCTAGAGACAGATGACAATATTGCCACCTTTTAGGCAATATTTGAATGTAAACATGTGACTTGAGGTAGCAAAAAGCCATCTTTAGATACATATAGATTAAGATGGCCTAATTCAGAAAATCCAGAGGAACTAAGCTCTAACTGATTTCCAAAAAACAGATAATCTTTTAACAATATACATATGTCCTTAGGAAAACTATCATCATCTAATTTTTTTTTTTAATCTATCTGTTTGCCAGATAAATTCTTTGGAAGTCGTATCATCAGGTTTAGTTTTCTCAAAACCCGAAGAAGTCATTCAAATTGAGCTATTTGATGTCTACCTGTTTACTTCTTTATTTATAAGAGATGAGTGATCAGATGAAGTAGATCCTCATGGAAGGAGGTGGCAGGTTGTTGCTGCTCTAGAGGACCCCATGAGCCTTCCACTTCAGAAGTGAGACTAGACAGGTCGCAGGCAGATAAAGAGGTAAAGAAATGCACTGGCAGCCTGCAACTATGAAGACACTATTGAGAGGAGGGATGAGAGACAGACCTTGGAGGTGGCAGAGATAGTCAGTGCAGAACTTGCTGCATCTCAGAAACCTTCTGTAGTGCTATGAGAAAACCTGAAGCAAGGAAACTCTGAGAAGACAGATTTTTGTACCTAGTCTGTCTTAAATGTTTGTCTTGATTTAAAAAGTAAAGTATTCCAATTTATAGATTAATAAAAACAGATTGATAAAAGTCATTTTACATTTTAGGATATTCATCGTAAAGAAAAATTTTAGATAAGCTTCTTCAAAGCCCTGTCTGACTCTGGGTCTTGCCACAAAGATCTACAAGTAAAAAACCCTTTGCCTATGATCAAGGAAAGAAATAATAATGTTAATAAAATAAATATGCTTCATTATTATTTTAATGATATTTTTATGATTATGAAACACGTGAAATAGTATGGGTCGCAAAGAACATGTACCTTTTCAAAGCATCTCATGTTAGTACAACACCAAATCCAATTTGGATCACAGCAAAACTAGCTTTCAGACATTAGGGCTTGAAGTGTGAGATTTCGAAAAAAATGTAGGTAGTTGTCTGACAGATCCTCTGGTCTCCAAAACTCTGGTGTCACCTCTTGGTCATTCCTGAATTGTCATTCAAAGTCCACTGAAATCAACACGAATAATTCAGTGAATTTCAAATTGGATTAATATTACATTATTACTACTATTAGATTATCCAGATGTAAATTATCATTACAGTCTGAAGGAAGTGCTGAAGTGAACTTAACCGTCTGTACTACAGTCTCTCAGGAAAAAAATGGAAATTCTGGGAGCTGCCAGTGATAGAAAAGTGATAGACCCCCAAACTGTTCTTTATAATGAGAATGTTATTCTGTATGAGCAATTTAAGGAGAGCGTTCTGCTCTGCAAAGGACTTAGGATGTTCCTAAATGGGCAGTTTGACTTGCTCTTTATTCCATTCCCAGACATTTGCACACTTTGCATACATGCTAATTAATTTCTGAACTCTCTTCTAAAGCAACTCAACCACTTCCCTCAAAGAGAATACCTGATCACAGATGATGGAATAGTATGCTTCAGAGCCTCTTCCAAACGTGTTCATCAGGGCTATGGTATATGCCAAGTTTGGCTCCCCCAACCACTACAAACAACGTATTTGGAGACTTTTCCCTTCAAAGGCCTCATGCCTTGCACAGAAACTCTGACATCTTGTACACACACTGCTCTGGTGGGCTGCAAGAACAGTTGTTTTGGTACAATGAAATGAGGAGCCACAAACAGACTTTTATCTCATGAATACAGGGAGTAAAGTGGGGTTTTGAGAAGATATAGGCCAAGTGCTATGGGAAGTGGATGAATTCAGTTTGCTAGAATGTGTGACAGCCTGTGAAAACTGAAGATGAGCCAGCTACCAGCTGGCTAGGTTTCACTAGGGACTTGTCTTCTACTTACAAGTGCCATTCACAACAGTTTAGAAAAATATTTAGTAGTTTTTAAAGGGATTTTTTACTTTGAAGTATAGCAGAGATTTTGAGAGTCATAATGAATTTCAGAATTTCTTGCAGAGTCAAGTGTTCAAACGAATTCCTAATGGATTAAATTTTTTTAAAGAATATATTTAATATTTGTAGAAATCAGTTTAATATGACATTACTGTAACAGCTAAGACGTGGAAACACCTTGCTGAGCCACTCACACAAGTTTTACAACACTGTGTATGGTAAAATGTACTATAGGTGCAAAAGCTTACCCATATGTCTTCATCTAGAAACACCTTCAAACTGTAATCACCTTAATTTAGTAGCTTCACCTTTACTATGTAGATTTTAATGGCCGCTGGCCTTGTTTAGTAGCTGCACTTATTTAATAGCTGCACCTTTACCATAACCTTTCCCATGCAAGCCGTAGGGCAAAGTAATTAAATTTAATGAAAACTGTGCTTTCCAAACAAGGATATATGGCTAGTCATATGAAATGGTCAGTAGGCTAAATCATTTGTGGAGAAATTATCCACAGTACAAAGGTTAAGGTACTGTAGCTCAAAATATGAATTAAGACTATATTGTAAAGAACACAAATTGCAGAGTTTCGTTGATGACAGCAACATAGGAACTCTTCCCTTCCAAGGCTTGTATGTCCCTGCAAGCTCAAGAGCTCATGACAGCATTATTCAGTGAACGAGGATGGAGGCTGCTCTCTGGACCACTGTGGAAATGCAGTTTTTCAAAATAAGTATCAAAATGAGAATCTGATTCTCACATTCTATTTTGCTTCTCCTGTTAAGGGTGTTCTTAGCACCAGTCTTTGCACTCTGCTCCCTGTATTATGTTAGACAAGGACAGACTTCACAGCTTGAAGTGATTTAAGGAGTAGAAAATAAACAATGAATATTGATATGCTAACAGGGACATGATAACAGCAGAAGAAATGAACAAAAGAAAATATTGGTCTTAAAATTCTTTCCTTTTTTATAAGAGTGATTAAAAGCCCTTTCGAAAAAACATCACGTTCCTTTCACTGATGTTATTTTAAGACAGAGGCAGTAAAAGATACGTGAACTCTGCTAAAGAGACAGTCTTATTTCATCTTTTTGATTAAAATTGGTGAATGGAACACAACAATCATTTGATAGTGATGGGTTACAAGGAGATAAAATTTTCTTGTGTTTTCTAAGAGAATGAAAAAAAATTAACATTATTTTTATAAAAGATATTTCCTTGATGTTGAAAAAGCCTTGCTTTCCACTAATGACAACATTAGTACTACCTCTAGAAATACTTACTTTTTCACCTCAGTGCAGGGAATGTTAGCTGCAGTAAAATCTTTTGGGATTTTACTTACTAGAAAGTTCCCTACTATTTCCATCATAGTAGCATAGATGTTTCATTGCTGGTATTGTTGCTGCTTAATATACAAAACATTAATGGAACAATAACACTGTGAGATTTTTATATGTTTTGAATTTCAGTTCTCTCATATTGCTGTGCAAAATGTGCAAGCTTTTCCAGTAGATAAAGTGATGTACAGCAGCAGTGAGATAAAAGCTGCAAACAGCAGTTATGAGATGCTTTTGATAAAAAAATGTACTTCATTTGAAAGATAAGCCTCAGAAATTCACCTCAGCTTGTAAATGCACAAAAATTTATTATTTGTTGTACAGCAGTAGCAATTAACTGAAAATATATTTATTTGAGTTAGTAGTTCTCTCTTTTCTGAGAACTGAAAATACTAATTAAGATAACCCTACATGGATACTTTCATTGCTGTGATATTTCTGCTTTAATGGAATAGAAAAAAAGGGGAATTTTTACTTGTGTATATCCTTGGGAAGCCTGATATTACTGTGTTTCTGGTTGGTAATGTGCAGAGAATAATACTTTCGGTTTAATTATTTTAGAGGAATGTATTGCAGCTGCTCGTCTTCACTGGAATAATAGGAATATTTCACCCTTTTACTCAGTTTTGTAGCAACCCTGCTTATGTTTTATCTTCTCATCCATGCAGTGTGCAGCCCTTGCCCAGCCCATCAGTTTCAAGTGAAATGCTTTCCACTAGCAGTGCGAGATGTGTCTTGCCCTTGCTAAGTGCAAGAGTGACTTTTTAACTCACCACCTTTAGTGAGGCTCATGATCCATGAACCTGTGCTAAGCAGTCCTGAGAGCCCAAGAGCTTGTTCCTCCTTACAGAGCATACACATTTCCGTTCGTAAACAGGGAATTTCTGAGGTAGGCGCAGGAAATGCAAGACATTGCGTCTCAGTTCTGTGTTTGCTCAGCACAGACCACCTTGCATATTCTCTTCTGCCACAGGCAGTCGTTTTATCGTAAGAGCAGCAGTTAGTGGCCCCTTTACCCTTAAAACTATTGCCCTGCATAACCTCTTCACACGAAATGTTTCAAGAGAAATACTGATCTACTATACCATGACAAATGTCACAAACACTGAATTCTTGGTAAGAGTCTCTTCTCTCATTTGGACTAGACATTACTTCTGGACCAAAAAAATTATCTTCAAAATAAACATATATCTGAGAAATGTTTTTCATTTTGACAAGTAGGAGTTCCTCATCCACTCATAAGAAATTCATTTTGTCAAAAAAGTTTTGGTCAATTCTCTCTGAGAGTATTAATGTATCATTTACCTAGCTGTATTTATTTTTCTGCTTTTTCCATCAGAAGTGGCTATTTGGTACACCCTGTCTCTCTGAAAAAAGCAATATTCTGCTTCAAAGCCAGGTCACAAATGTGAAGATGGAAAGAAGCAATATAATGCACTTGGATAAGTTTGCTCTATCCCCTGTACACAGTTGCAACCATTATCGTAGGAATCTGTGTCCAGTCCCCTAACCTGACCTGCCCTTCTCCATAGCATCTTTGATACCCGTGCCCTCTGACAGCAGAATGTCAAGGCTAATAATACAAGGGCTTTTTCACCTTCCTTTCCATGGCTGCAGTCCATGGAAAACACAGCTGAGGTAATAATGAGGCCCATAAGCTGCAATATTACCATAGGGCTATGAATATGTTACAGATTTCGGAGGTAAAATAATGAAAAGGAGGAAAGAAATTTCTCTCACTATGATAAATATTGATTTCTCTGGTCTTTTTGAAGAAACATTACACAAGAGAAGTTTTAATCACACTGTGGAGCCATTCTCAGTGGTTCCTATCTGCAAAATCATTTTTTGCAACTGATTTTTATAGTGAACACATGCCAGAACACCTAGTTTGAGAGCAGACATCTTTTCTTCTAAATGTGAGCTTGCTGACAGTCTTACCCGCAGTACCTGAAATGCAATTTGTGAGTCTTGAAGAGGGGTAGGAAGGAGAGGAAAACACTACCCAGTCTAGATTTTATTATCACAGGTTATTCTGTTGCCCTCAGCTTGGGGCAGAACTGGGCTTCCCATATGAAGTGGAATTGTTACACGTGTGGTTTCTATAGACACCTCAGCAGAAGTTTTTAGCTTTGAAACACCGTGAGATGATTTTGTCCAGCTTTAAACCAATTTTCAGATACAAAGAGGGTTAGAGATTTTGGCCACTCTGAACATACATAAGCATTAATAAAGGCAGCTTGCTAAAACTTACAAGGAAAGGATAATGTTAAAGTGAACCAGGGCATGAACTGACTTTGTTGGTTTTAATCTTTTTGCTTCTAACAACATACCCTTTCATGACTGAACAATACCATTGTTTCATAGAAGCTGATTTTGGAAAATTTAATCTGTCACCTTCTAAGGAAAGGCTGTGTAGGGGTTTTGGGTATCTGTAGGCCTGCCTTGTTATTGCAGTTGGAAGGAAGGAGGGCCTGCAAAAACTGAATCTAAAAATATATGAGTATAGAACTGTGAGCTTTCATCAAAATATAGCTACCTAAATGGGTGCACTCATCAGATGACACATGAAAAGGGGAGATTTCCTCGGCTCTTAGCATTTGACTGGTCTGTCGGCACTCCAGGAAAGCCCAAGACCCTTGTGTCTGTCAGTATTCCATTAGTGGGACCCTTCACTGAGAAGTCCCACTGGATCGGAGGGCACTTTGACTGACTTATTCAGGGACACACACCAACAGCTAAAGGAGACCCCTCAGTGGGTCTTCCACTTTATTCTAGTATGTTCCCTGCTGCCAGCAACTGCCAGCAGCCGTGAAGGACTCACGCTAACACTTCACAGAATAACACTATTAATAGAAAATTGTGACAGGTCAAGGTTCAAGGATTGTCAGTTATAGTATGTGACTGCAAAAACTTATTCCAAGCCACAGACAAACTCCAACCCCCAGTAAAACTATTCAGCATGCACAGAGTATGGTTCTCACCCAAGAGCGGTCCCTTTGGGGGAGACCACATGTTCAGGCTCTCAGCTGATCCCAGTAGTTACAATGGAGACTTCCCTGAATTTCTCCCATTCTCAACTTACTTTTATACTATTTCATTATGTAGAGGTGGAGCTTGAGTGACTCTAGTCATAGTGATGGTGTAAAATTCTTTTCAATTAAAAGAAAGCAAATTCTGTAAAATAAAGAATCTTTGTCACTGATTGGTGTAAAATTCTCTTACTTTACTCTTAAAGGTCTAGTCAGTAAAACATAGAGCACATGCTCATTGAGGGGTGGTTGTACCTTGGGGACAGGTAACTTTGTGATGGAGGTGTGCATTAATATGGCAATGAGATTAAAATTAACCAATTTCATCTGAGGAGAGCAATTTTGCCACTGTTGCTGGCTTGGCAGCAAGACATCTTCTCCTATCCTCCTTGACTGACAAGTGCTGTGCAGTTTATCAGCTGCAAAGTCCCATCGAGTTCCCCTCTCCGCAAGGATGTAAACAGTCTGTTCCACACTCTGTTCCATCCCCCTTAGCAGGTGCTAAAAGTTTTGCAGATTGTGGGTGTGGGGAATCATCATGGAATAGGTTTTGAGCATGCCAACCACATTCCATCCAGGAAGCAGCATTTCACCCTGTAATTCTCATACCATTATAGCTTCTGTTAGGATGTGACTATAACTACTCAGTTTCCTCTAATTTTACCTGCAGCCATCTTTTCACATCAGAGTTCAACAAAACCTAAATTATCACTTTCTTGCTAGCATTAGAATTCAATTACCCCCTGAAATCGGAAGTAGTTTTCGAGACTCCATCTTTTGTCGTATTTTCAAAGTGTTTTAATAGAATATATTTGGTATCTGTAACAGATTACTTGTGGTTAGAGTCAATAGTTCACAATTCTCCTTGGCGATGTATGTAGATTTTTTGACAGGTGCAAGGGAAGCCTACACCACTGCAACCCTAGTGTTTAGAGGTTATTGGAGCACATAGACGTGTTTTGACAATTCAGCTTATCTCATGTTCTTTTTAACTATTAGCAGTTTTATCAGACAAAGAAATTGTGTAAGTTTAATTTTATTGCCCTTAGAGATTATACGTATAATATATACAGTATAATCTACTTCTGCACCTATTCGTTGAAATTTATAATTAACAGTAATAGAAGTGTGGTGTTTAATTTCATAAAAGCTGATAATTTTAATTTATGAAAAGATATTGGTAATGTATTTATCATATGGACTGTTTCAGCAGTGTTGTCACTATACATTGCTTACTAAATTTATTAATTTTATAACTGGTTACAGTAAACATCCAAAAAGTTATAGTAGATAAAATAGCAAAAAGAAAAAACCAAAACACATTAATTCATGTCTGTTAAAGTGAAGAAGGCTTCTTTTGACTTCTGTTGTCTTTAGATTTAGGTTCTGCAAATCAGAGTCCTTGAGCTATGCAGAGTCTGTGAGGTGAACTAAAGGACAAATATTGTTTCAGGTAGCTGCTGTAAAACTATCACAGAACTCCTGTTTAGTAGAACAGCACTTATGAAGAGAATTACGATCCTGTGGGAAGAGATAGGATGGAATTGAACCGCGGGCTGTGAGATGTGCCTGCAGAACGCCGTGACAGGACAAAGAAGCTTGTCTCTGCCTGACCTTGGGGGAAGGAGATGCCACGCTGCAGAGCCCCGTGGAGAGAAGCCTGCTGGAAGCTGCCAGACGGGTGGGGACAGCATGTGATCCCCCCCCATATAGGGACATTGAGAAAGTGTGTTACTGACATGGCAATGTGTGATAGGTTGCTTAGTGAAAAATACTGTATAAGGAAATAGTGGGTCTTGAAGATGTATATAAAACTAACTTGTTTCCCTGAATAGAGGTCTCAGATTCCCTGCCAGTCTGGGTCTGTGTCTCGACCACTCACACGATCCCATAGTATCTTAATTTTTATCTGGATTAAAATACCTCAGAATCTTCTATATATTAGTATCTGCAAAGATGACAGCATCTCATTATATTAAAATAAATATCCCTTGATTTATAGGTACTGAACTGATCTGCCAGCTGTGCAGGAAATATCAGGACTGAAAGTATGATCTGTGACCCTAAGTATAGATCTCTATATTTGGGAATCTACATTTTAAAATTTCGACATGATTTTGAAAATACTCTGAGATGCCTAAGGGCCAAGACAGGGTCTTTCAAAATACTTATTAAACTGCATATTTCTTTTCAAAATTAATTCAAGATATCTATATTTTACCATTTAAATCTCAGTTCCTATTATTGGTGCCCTAGTTCTAGACATCATAGTTTGTGTTTTCTTTACATAGCAGCATTTAATAGTTTTTGCCTGAAGTAAGCTGAATTCAGAAGATCCGACAATTCATTGTGCTAGTTTTAAAATTATCCTTGGGCAAATACTAATAATTCCACAGCTATTTAGAGTTTCTTTGGATTTTGATTTGTGGGTACTTTGATAATTTTTATTGAGCAAAGGAGTGTCTGGCAGTTAGCAAAATGCATAATAACAGATTTGCTCTTTTAGTTGCTGAGTAGTGTAAATGTTGCAATTTTAATTCACCAATCTTGAGATCAAACTCTTTTATGGATAATGGATGTGTTGAGTTAAATTACATGGATCTGCCTAAGGCAGTTTCTTCTTGTATAAAGCAGTGAAAAGTGTGTATTCTAAAAATTCTTATGTCTGTTTTAGTCCTTTCCTTGCTAAAGAATTGTGATTTCTTTTTTTTTTTTCACTTTTATGAATAATTCTATCAATAAGTCTTATGTACTACTGATAGTTCCAATGAAGTGTACCAGCAAAGTACAATATCCCAGCTCAGCATTAACCATGCCATAGTCAGCAATGAGATATATTTCCAACTATAAATAAGAATTATAACCTTTATTTGCATTCCATATTATTTCTTCCTTCTTCTCCTAAAATGAAAGTTCTGAAAGGTGACTGTCCACATCTTGGTTCAAGGCATGACTCCCCAAGAACTTCAGAAAAATAAAAAAGGACTATTTATGTTGTACAGCTGGATAGTGTTAAGTGATCTAGCTCTGTTAAAGCTGATGGAACCAAACTAATAAATCTTGGATAAGGACCATAGTATTCAAACTCACCTTGTTTCTGCTTAGTTGAAAAATCACTTCCGTTCTCTTAGCTGCTTTTCCTTTGTCTCTAATTTCTAAAATAATTTGACTTAAGACCTCTAAGTTGTATTTTTTTTTTGCTAGCATCGCCAAAGAAAAACCCCTTTTAATATTAAATATGTGGCTGTGTCACAAAATAAAGACCTTGTGACACATTATGCATAAATGTAGAGCTTAGCGTGAGCAGGCAGAGCGAAATATTTCTCTGTGGGATAAGGACATTAAAGTGACAGAAATAGTAAAGAAACTCATCCCTCCCTGTTTCACCTTTTATTTTTATAGTAAAAATGAAACTATTATGAGGGCAGTGCAAAACAGCCTGTCTTACTTTTACCAGAACTTTAACAGCAAGGAGTGCACTCTGCAAATGCCTTATCCGGCTTCTCCGTGCATCCAATTTCGATGAAACCATAACACGGTGTTCAGGAGTGCCATGCCCTGTGCTGCATGAAGTCAGGAGTATTATGATTGCCATGAAGCCATGCCAGGAGTATTATCATTACACTTCCTGGATGGTAGAGTTCATTTTTTCTTTCTTTCCTAATCGCATCCCTCCATTCCCCTCTGTAGGTGGGATTGACTGGCCTGAGTTCTTACTGGTTTAGCAGTTGGAAACAAGCAATCGCTCCCAGTGGTTACACTGAAATTTACTCTTCATGCAGGATCTAAACCTCCAAGCCATTGTGGATGAAAAATTATAGATACACTTCCTATTTTCTAAGTGACAACATTTATTATGAGAGAGGGTAGAGTTTAGTAACAAAGGAGGCCAGAAACTGGAGTAAAAATGGAAGAAGAATCTGTCAGACTAATATCCAAGATAAGCATACATCAATAGGTGGACTCCTTCTCAAATCTAAAAAAACCCCACAAAACCCCCATATTTTTCATTTGGTTTCCTACTGAAGAAAGATTTTTGCAGTGACCCTCACTATCCACCATCCAGCCTCTCTCTTTGAACTCTCAAGCCTCTTTTCAAATAAATTTGATCAAATGCAAGGAGTTACAGATTAACAAAATTTTATGTAAATTTATGGAAGATGGTGATGATTCAGTTGTACTCATAACAGATTTCTGACTGAGAGATGAGTAATAGAGTTATTCACAAATATCTGATTTTCAGCTAAGTCCCAACTGCATTCGGATGCCCAACTAGACCAGCAGGCAGCTGAACTCAATATAAACCTCTGATCAACGGCTGATCCTTGGAAGGGGGACATGCATTCCACACACCTGAGTCCAACATTCAAAGGAGATTTCAACTTACTGAAATTACTTCAGTATGTTGATGTTGGAAAACATCAACATACTGAAGTATGTATCTTGACATATTTCAGTATGTCTAAATGGTTGACATATTTCAGTACATCTAAATGCTATTCTGCCATTAAACATTGGGAAAAAGCTAAAATATTTAAAAGGGGAGGGGAAGGAAGGGGAGAGGAGGGGAAAGGCGGGGAGGGGAGGAGAGGGAGAGGAGAGGGAGAGAAGAGGGAGAGTGAGATCTACAGCAGTTGTCTAATTCAACTGCCTGACTTCAAGGCTGACCAAAAGTTACAGCTTGGCTTTAAGGACATTCTCCAAATGCCTCTTAAACACTAACAGGCATGAAGCATTGTCCACCTCTACAGGAGATCTTGCAAGGTCTCCCACTCTCTGAGTAAAGAAATGTTTCCTCAAGTCAAGTCCAAACTTCATCTGATGGATGCAGCTTTGACCCATTCCCACATGTCCTGGCACTGGGTTCCAGGAAGAAGAGCTCAGCACCTCCCTCTCCCCTTTACCTTCTCAAGAAGCTGTAGGGAGCAGTGAGGTCGTCCCTCAGCCTCCTCCTCTCCAAACCAGACAAGCCCAGAGCCACTCCTCAGAGGACATGTCTGCTGGCTCCTTCTCCAGCTTTGGTGCCCTCCTCGGGACATGTTCATGTACCTTAACATCCTTTTTAAATGCTCAGGAAGGCCAAGAACCACGCTGAGCCCCAGAGAACACCGCTGGTCACAAGCCAGATGTAGCCTCATTCTTTACAACTCACTGAGCCCTGCCCTTCAGCCAGTTCTTCACACGGTGCACCATCTACATGCTCATCTCACAGATGGACAACTTGTCCAGAGGATGCTGGCAGGGAAGTATCAAAATCCAGAAAAACTGCATCCACTATCTTCTCCTCATCCACTAGGTAGGTGATCTAATAATAGAAGGATATCAAATTATATAATATATAAAACATATAAATATGTATTATTGTTTATTATATTATTATAATATTATATACTGTATGTTTACTGATAATACTTCAAATATGTATATTTATATAATTTTTTTCCTGCAACATAAACATTTAGGCAATCACTAACCTCTTCCTTTAGTTACTTATGTAAGGGTCATCTCTATAGTACCTTGTGGCAGAAAACTAACATGGTCCAAATGAGCTAGCCATGGCAACAAGAACCGACTTAGTGCTGGTACACCTGGCTACAAAGGAATGCAGAGCTCATTTCACAGCTGCCTACTAGCACAATGCCTATTGTAAAGCAAGCTGGACAGATTCAAAGTAACAAAGCTGATGTCTCAGAACTGGGCGAAGTACCGGCACTTTACTCTGACCTCTAAAGCCTCTGATACCACTGAGTAGTTTACATTGTCTGTCCTCTGTACACTTGACAGTAGCAGGTGTCTTTGGGCTGCTCATGCACTTGCAGGTCATTCACAACAGGTCTACCAGAGCAATAACAAATGGGTTATACCGGCAGCCAGTCTTGATCTCCCTGAGATAAGTCAGTGAGTTTGGCCTCATTATGGAGGTTTAGCTTCTGGGTGACAGTTTCTTGCTCAGAGGAATTTTGTTGCTTGCTCAGCGGAATTTTCTTGCTTGCTTGCTTTATCCATGGCCATGCTACAGGGACAGCTGGCTAATACAGAATCAGATTGAAACTGGTTGCTGCTGAGTTGATTTGGCCCTTCTGTGATACTGTCTTCTCCAAGAGACGTGTGCTCGTAAGGAACTGCTCGCTTTGTTCGGTTCCAAGCAGATATCTTTTAGATAATCCCCACTTTGAAACTCTCTTTTCAGGCACAGTAAGAGTGGTAAACTGTCCCCATAGACTGGTTGTTTAGATCTTCAGTTATGAAACTTCTCCTTCTATCCCATGTCCCACTGTGCTTATGCCTGGATTTAGGAATCTTCAGAATTCTTTTTGGGAGAAGCTCTTCCACTCACAAAAGGACCAGAGAACTGCCTGCACAGAATAAGAGCAGCATGAGACTCATTGTTGAAAGGGAAACATATTTTGCTGGCAGACATTACTTGAAGGGCAGACAGATGGTAACAATTGTTAACTAGGGAATATATTCAAGATTAGAACTGAAGCCATGTCAGTAGTTGATTTTGAAGTTTAATAGCCGAATCCAAACTCTTTCCCAAGTTCATGTCCATCTCTTACTGATTCAGAAAGAGAATTTTAATGTAAGTCTTTCATCTTCCAGAATAATACTTTAGTTTTCTCATGGGCTATACAGTATTAATAAATATTATTTTCTCTCCCATTTCTGCGCTTCCATTCTGCAGAAAACAGATAAATATTCATTCAGAGAGAACATGGAGCTAACTGTTCATGAGGAATCTGCTTGGAAGCAAGAAATACAAGTCCAAAATCCTGCTCTAAAACAGAACTCAATCTTAGACCCCAAGCTCCTGAAGCTGTAGGGCCTTACTATTTCATTTCCTTTCAGCATTTCACTTGAGGACTCCTATAGTTTACTGGTAAGACCCCCTAGGAGGATAAATGTGAAAACAAACCTATTGCTAGTATACTTCAATTTACTAGGCAGGGTTTGCTTCTCAGCTGGACAGGGATGTAAGGCTGGGAAGATTATGAAAGTAAAAGTAATTTTTAGAGGGAAATTTTAAATGAGTATTTCTGGGTATCTACTCTCTACACCCTGACCCCATCATGGGGATTTTGAATACGAAAGCACAGAGGCATACCAAGGATGCTGAAGAGTCAGCTTCAGTTTGGCCACTGAAGAAGAATGAGGCCTTTGATAGTTCAAATGCTTCCTATGTAATACTTCTTCAATCCCATTGAAAGGATCTATGAGAAGAGCTGAGGAATGCAAAATTCAGTGGAAAGCAGATCAACAGAAAGAAATAGTTGAATTCAAATCTGCATTAAATATTTTCTGCTGAACATGCAGATAGGATATATTCAGGGAGGACTATTTCGTTTGTGTAGACTGAAAAAACAATTCAGGAGAGTAGATGATCCACCTCATAAGGTGTCACCTGATAAGTTTTGGAGTTAATAATGTATGCTATTATAAATAATTTAAACACAGGATGGAAAATAAAAATAAACCTACCAGCATGAATAAGTGATCTGTAATTCCTCAAGTTTGTGGAAGGTAGTTTCTTGTCCCAAGTACTCAGTGAGACAATAAGAAAAGATGCCCTCTTAGACTAGTTTTTTATGAGTAGAGAAGGACGCATGGGAGATGTAATGGTAGGTGGCTGTCTGAGTCACAGTCATCCCGAGACGGTTGAATTTAGAGCTTTTGGTGTCATAAGCAAAAAGGCCAGAAGAATTGCTGTCTTGGGTTTCAAGAGAGCAAACTCGAAGCTGGTCAGAAAGCTAGTTATCAGTGTCCCTTGGGAATCTGAAGGCTAAGGTGCCCACGTGTGGTGGTCAGTTTTGAAGAACTACCTTTTAACAGCATAGGATCAGGCAATCCTGTGGTGTCCTAAGTCAAGAAAGTGTGTCAGAAGACCAGCTTGGCTGAACATTGGAAGTCAGGAAGAAATATGAATTGTATGATCTTTGTAAGAGAGGTCAGGGTTTGCAGAAAATTCACAGGTGGTCAGTGCCCTGTGCCTGTCAGTGTTTAAAGAAGCATTTGGACAGTGCCCTTAACACCATGCTATAACATTTGATCATCCTTGAAGTAGTCAGGCAATTAGACTAGATGATTGTTGTAGGCCCTTTCCAGGTGAACTATTCCTTCCCTTCACATCCCTTCCTTTTTTCTTCCCCTCATTCATTTCCCTACCAGTATGTGCTGAGGTAATCTCTGATGACATTTCCTCCCAGCCCTGCGGTACCAGAAGGGATTGAGCACCCATAACCGTGCCCCAGCCTAGGCATTGGCTCTGTCACCTCATGTGATAAAGGTATGTGCTTTCTGATGGGGATGAGAGCTGTGGATCATTTTGAGAGCATTTGACCATCTGAGCAAATTTGCGAAGAGCAGGTGTGCAGTGCAGTTTCTGAAAGTCTTCTGTGCTCCTCCAGTTTCTCTAGGTCTTCTCAGGATGGCAAAACCCCACACCACAAGCAGGACATGCTTCTGTACTAAAAGTTTAAAAATTTTTTGGAGGTGACCAATACCTGTTCATTACCCATGGAATTCTTTTTCTCCTTGTACTCATCTTTAGAACTGTGTGAGCTGTTTCCTGTGGAAAAACATAGTAAACCAGAAGAGCCAGAACAGCAGCACTCTCTCAGAGGGAAGGTCCATCTGGCCCAATACTCCAAAGTAGGCAATCAAAGTAGGCAATCTCTTAAACTGAGAATAAGAGTACTGCAAGGCTACTTCTGTCAGGATTCTGGGGGTGGGGGTCTCCCTCCCTTGGGACCCCCACTGCCCGTCTCCTGCCAAGGGCCCAGGGGGTGTGTCCCAGCTCAGCCTGGGAGCTTCAGTCCCTGCCTGAGCCCTACTGTAGGTGTGCCCATCTTTGCCCCTGTCTCCTGGGAGGGTCTGGGACCTGCACTGCAGAGCTGCTCTCTGGGGTGGAGCCCTCAGGCCTGGGTCGAACCTTGTCATGCAGAACTCTAGGAATAACGTAACTGTCCTGTTCTGTTCTGTTCTATGCCCTGCACTCACCGTGAGTAAAATAACAATGAGCCTGTTTCTTGCTTTAAGTTCCAGGGGGTTTTCAGCTCCAAAAAAACACTTTAAAGGACACAGAGAGGTTACAAAGTGGAAGTGGTATTTTATTGTTATGTCTTCTTGTCTAACTTTTCCCTTGCACTTTGATAGCTCGTCTCCTCCTTTGGCATTCATCCTTGATATCTTTGAAAGATTCCATTCCATTCCATTCCATTCCATTCCATTCCATTCCATTCCATTCCATTCCATTCCATTCCATTCCATTCCATTCCACTCCATGCCATTCCATTCCATCTAGAATTACAGTACTCCAAAAATATGTATTGTATTTATGATGCAATTACTTTCCTTTAATCTGCCCTGCAATTTTCTAATGTATTTTGCACACAATGTAATGTCACTCTTAAAACAGCAATTATTGTGTGTCACTAATTAAGCCCATTTAGCTATTGTAAGAGTCATACTAGAAATGTGCCATTTTCCTCCCCAGCTCTCTCTGAAGTGTTTCTTCAAGTCTTTGTTTTAAGAGACTATTTACTTTCATACTCTATCCCTTCAAACATGTGCCACTTTATGGTTGTTAACTTTTGTCTCTAACTTTTGGTAAGTATCAAAGTACGTCTTTTTATGTGTCCAGAATATATGATGTCTCATTTACATTTTCATTGCAATTTTTTTTCATTATACTTATTTAAGCAGTCCATGTGAAAATTCTACACATGAATATTGTTAGGATTTTTTTCATTAAATCCATGTCAATTAATGCCTGACAACATGTATGAAATAATAAACAATTGCTTGCTGTATTTTCCTACTGAGATTTAGAAAGCTTGCAGTCCTGATGCTGCAAAAGGTGAGCATACTGGCTGATCTTAATGCTTAGATACGCATAGAATTCTACTGACGGAGTTCCTCAAAGAAAAAGCATATGTTGTTTTTTACGTATATACAGAATTTAGAGCAATTGAAGGACCTCATTGCACCCTCTCTTTTCACGTTTAAATTGTTCCCATGAGGTACTGGTGTAAGAACACCTGCCTAAGGCATACAACTGTCATTGTTTGGCTATTCCATTCCAAGTTACACAAAACAGTTCTGGTATTTGGCCCTTGGAAAATTGTATTAGGTATGAAGGCTTTGCAGGAACTGTTCACTGCACAAATATATCTCAACCAGACGAGACCTGGGCTTGTTCCAAATGCCTTTGTTCCACTTATGGATAAGGAAGGAAACGAGCTTTCAAAGCTTTCCACTCTTCTTCTGCAGACATAAACGAGCTTTCAGTGGTGCAAATACTGGCAGAGGGTTATTCTGTGGGCCCTGGTTGTGGACCTTTCCCATCTGAAGGAGAGATAAACTTGCAGTGTAAGAGTTGTGCTAAGAATTCACCTCCACAACTCTAACACCAAAGGTAGAGCAGGGTTTTTATCAGTAATTCTTGATGAATTTGGGGCACATAGGAGGAAAGTAAAAACAATTTCCCCCCACTTTTCAGGATTTGACCAATGTGTCATCTGCTTGATTCTTTGTTATTAGTGACATTATGTATCATCTCTGTTTCATTTTAATAACTAATCTTTTTTTTCATAACCAGATAAAGAGATTGTTGCAGTTGAATAGCATCTCCTTTGAACGTGTTGCACCAATGCAGCATTCTCTAATTAATATTTTGTTCAGTGCTCCTTATTATAATATTTTGTTGTGCTTAACAAAAAGGCAGTAATAAATTTTCCATCAGGAGAAATCTTTTGGTAAGTGCCAAAGCCATTTGTTTGCCCACAGCTGGGATGTGTTAGAGTTTAGCCTTCAGAGGCACCACGCCAGCAGTTTCCTATGGAGACCTGGAATAGTTCATGTATATTATGTGCTGAGTATGCCACATACACATGGAAATTAATTGCTAATCCCCCCAAAAAAAAGTCTTGATTGCTCCTTTTCCAGATGAATTCAAAAAGCAAGAAAGCAAAATTCTGAGCATTTCCACTGTACATCAGTGCCTGAAATCAACTTGTAATTGGGGCTGTAGTACAAGAAGGTGTTGGCAAGCTTAAATATTTTATGGAATGAAAAACAAACAGGAAGGGGAGACTGTGTGTCCCAGTATGACCATCATGATCATGTTTAGAACCCCAAGAGCTGTGTATTTTCATTCTGTTTGATAAATTGTTCTCCGCTTGACATAAAAGTGCTTTTGCTTCGTTTCTGGCTTCTTTTTATTCCATTTGGAATCAAAGCAATAAATTTATTTTATTTTGTATTGAATATTAGGGTATTTTGTGATTGCATCCAATGTAAAACTTGGTGCTTTGGCTTCAACACCATTTCAGCAGATAGCTATTTTTTATCTTACTACAAATGCAATTCTTTAGAAAAGCCATCTGGCCCACCCTGGGCATGATGTGCCAAACTTGGAGTGTGACAGAGTAGTATTTGAAAGATAAATGAGTAAGTGTGTGTGGTCCTCTTGGAATTTCATCATCTGCAACTCCTGCTTAATAGCCTCTTTCCCAATTATTTTGATACTGCTATAGCTGAGAAAAAAAAAAGTATGATTTAGAGTTATAGAATCATAGAATGGCCTGGGTTGGAAGGGGCCTTAAATATCAGCCAGTTCCAACCCTCCTGCCATGAGCAGGGACACCTTCCACTGAACCAGGTTGCTCAGAGCCCCGTCCAACCTGACCTTGAACACTTCCAGGGATGGGGCATCCACAGCTTCTCCAGGCATATTCACATTTGTGCTTTAAAAAAACCAGACCCCAAACCCCTTGTTCATTGGATAAACAGTAGCATTGGGACTCTTGAACGTCTTCTGTGCATTTGTAAGACTCCAGTTTAAATATGAGAGAGATCTCTTTCCTTAAAGTATCTGTACTGTAAACTCAAAGATTTTCTTTTTATCAGTTATTTGGAGTTCAAGAACATTGCACATTCTGTGGTCCCAAGCATAGTTTTCTTTGGTTACTCCTCCATTAGTGCATTATTCTTTTTACAAGCCATTGTATTTGAATGGAATAACTACCTTGTGGTTAAGGTAAATCATGGATCCCTTAAATTCCCATCTACTGAGTGATTTTCATGCATATAATTTCTAAAGAGACATTAGTTGATCACATTGCTAGAATTTATTTATCATGAAGAAGGATTTTCCTTGGAAACCACAGCATCTGAACATCTGTGCTCCTGGTGGGTGGCATTAGAGTGAAGATGGTAAGGAACCAAATGGAAGAGAGTGAAAAAATGTAGAAATAACCTGTACTGACCATCAGCTTGTGGTCTGCTGCTGCTTTTCTCTTCTTTTAAAAGTAGCACCTGTGCATCTCCTGCGAAGAAAATGAATTGATGTGCTGTTTGTTTTATCCTTTTGAAATAATGTGACAAGCATTAGTCTTCACAGCAAGACTGATATTCAGTACTTGGTATTTCCAAAAGAGCCCATAATCATAATTCCTGAGGTGCAGCTAATGTAGCCTATTTGCAAATGGTAGAAACAACAGAAAGAGTAGAGTCCCTCTTTTCAAGGTGTCATTTCCAGTCCTACAGATTGGAGAGAAACACATTTAGTCATTTTTGAAAACTAACTGGTCTTCTTATTTTGAATGCATATTTTTTAACCAGCTCACATTAGGAAGAGTTGCTCTGAATGATTTTCTCTTGTAAAAAACCCAGTGATGCTAAGAAGGACAGCTGAGAATAGGGAGTAGCCACCTCTGAGCTGTCCATAGTATAAAACTGCCTGATTACAGTACTTGATGTCACCAAATAAATCAGGAAGTTTATGTATGTTGTTTTCATCATATGCTAAAACAGAAGGCAACAGAAGTGCAGAAGACAAAATTGAAACTAAACAAGAAATGAGGAAGTGCTCATTACTTTTTTTTTCTAAGGGTATTTATTACCTTTAACTTCAAAGAGACAAAAGGAAGAATTAGGCCTGAGAGTAGCATGTTGTGAGAGGTTCAGCCATTGTAGGAAACTGGGGATCTTTCTCCTCCCTCATTCATTCTTGTAACCAAAGATTAGGTTTCATTATATTATTTGAGCTAAGGGAAATAGAGACAAAAAAGATACTTTTCAAGTAGGCTCTAAGATTTTAAGTTTTATTTAAATGCCTTTTTGTAGGAGGCAAGTAATTGTCAGTTACTCAGTGATTTACATATCAGAGTGAGGCCATGATCTTTTTAGCTGTATAAACAAGTGTTGCAACAATGCTAATGCAAACCCTGGATTTCTCTTTTTCTGCAGTTTTAGTGGTAATATTCTGTTATTTATTCCAGAGTGTATAATTTCAGGAAAACCACTCATTCAAAAGCACTAGCATTACCCAACAAAACAACACAGAATTTCCAGGAATTTGATTGCAAAAATGCCAGCTCATGATATCTGTAATTTTTTTTTACTAGAAGTGGTTTGAAACTCTTTGGTAGAGAATTGATGAAGAACAATGAGATTCCTTGGTTGGGTGAACATTAATACTAATGAGAAGATGATTTTGGTAGAGATTCTTACATATATACACTAAAGAATAAAATAAGAGTGCAGATTTCTGAGATGGAAGTTTACAGAAATAATTGGACGGGGACAAAAACCTCCCAACCCAACTCCATAAAAGCAGCAGAAATGATGAAAAAATAGTTTGGGTACGGAGATTATGGGAGAAAACCTTGTCAACAACACCTGAGGACGAAGTTCTTCCATGCATGGACAGAAGTGCACATGCAATAATAAAAAATTAAAAACAACTTAAAACTTAATTTTAATAAATATAATACTGTAATTTATAAAATTTTATCTACTATGAAACATTTATTGTGTTTACAAAGTACCCCTAGAATACATTAAAATAATAAATGATAAATAGTTATGATATTATTCTATCCCCAACTGTAGAATTAATCTCATCACCCTGCATGGACTGTTGGGTTTCCAGTGTCATAGAAACAAGACTTGTGGAAATACTTAGAATAGAGAACTTTCTAAAAAGTAAATGCTTCTAACTGGCAGTATTTAACTCATGGAAAGGATTGCTGTATCTGGACTAATTATAATACTGCTTATTGGAATTGTTCAGTGCTGGGTTCAGTCTCACAAGAGAGGGTAATAGAAATCCCAAATGATTTTATTGATGAAGAATCTCAAGTGTGGCGAGTGAAACCATCTCAGAGCCGAAGCCAGTAAATCACTGATTTATCCATTGGAAATTTGCAAAATACACTTAAAATCTCTTAGCAGTGCGGGGGGGCAGTTTGAAGATTGCTATGGTAGAAATGAACTTTCAGAATGCCTTTGAAATACTTCTTGCAGCCTATAGGAAACTAGGGGCTAGGGGCACAGTTCTGGCTCTTCTCTTTCCTCCCTATTGCTACACTGTATTAGCAAGCAATAATCCATCTCAAGAATTTCTTTTGTTGTTTTTAATGGCTGCAGTCCTCCAGAGAGCAGTGTGTACCATACATCTGTGTAATGACTGTGAGAAGATATTAGTCCTTTCCATCTCGATTGAAGCTGGTAAATTCAGGGATATCTTTTACCAGTTTGTGATTAGCAACTTATGATCAGTTATGAGCCAAGCTGTAGAGCACTTAGGAAGCTCTTCTTTCTGTGTTCTAACTGGCTATATCTGTATTTTTTAGGCTTCTCTGTCCTTACAACTTTACTTGTTCAACTGTAAAAGCTCTGATGGATGCGATACTGCCAAGAATGGAAATTATCACAAAGAAAAAGAACATTTAGGGGAAATTTAATTTATTAATTTAGTAGTGTGGTAAGGAGCTTGACTTATTTTTTAACACTTTTAGGGAGCTTAACTAATGAAAGTAGCTCTTACCGGAAAATAAATCCTGGTTTTGAATTACTCTGGGAAATTATAGGTGTTTATTTGGCCCCAGACCAGTCAGATAGGTTCGGTACCTTGCGCAAGTCAAAACTGTGAATTTACAGTACTGCTGCTCATGACACGACATGGCTCACACGCCACCCCGTGGACAATCGTGGAAAATTTAGTATTTCTTTTTACTGCTCCTGGTAATTCATTCATATGCTTGCTATGTTCTGGGAGAAATTTCTCTGATCTTCTTTTTTTTTTCTTTCGGATTATGTGCATCAGTTCCTTGGTGCTGTAATAGCCTTAGAGGAAAAGATGCTACAATGGGTAGAGAGCATGTCAAACATTTTGATTCTATAGTGCCACAATGTTATGTGCCTTCTTTGATGTAGCAATGAGTTTCCTACATAAATGAAGCAGCTTTCTATGCATCCTTACTTAGTGCCAATGCTTTTCCTGATAGAACAACTTCTCACTGCTGCTGTGTTAAAATAGTGACAAGGAATTGGAGAATTACATCCGAAGATCTGAAACTTCCATTAGCAGCTTATTTTTATTGCCTTTCTTTCGTGGCAAACTTGTTAATAACACAAGCTAAATTATAATTTTCTCTACTGAAATTGATTAACTTTGAATTATTTTTTATAAGAGGAAAAAGAGCCATCTCTAATGGAGAGCCACATTCTCTATTTGTTGAGAACATATGCCAATACACTTATCCACAGTAAGGGCCATCTTCATGGACTAACTGAAGTCAGCAGTGATATGGTGACAAAATCTGTTACTATCTGATTGATTACTCTGGACTATAAAGTACTAGATATTTCAGATTTGCTGTTCAGTATTGTTGTTCCGTTGATACTATACCCAGGGTTCTGCATAATTGTTATGTCTTAATAAGTTTGAAATGAGAAAAAATAGCTAGGATATGGTGTATATGACTTAATGCTTGGGATGAGAAAAAATGGGAGAAGTGGACAAAACGACAGTTCGCAATGTTCATTTCTCAACCCAGACATGAGGATGTCCTAAATGGAACACATAAAATTTATAATCTCATTGTAATAGGGTTCAATACCTATCCACTGGGATGCATGCAGACAAAAGGTATACATGTGTTTTATAAATAACAGTAACATTTGAGTCTTCTTTTACTTGTACAATTTGGGAAGCTTCCCTGAGAGAAGTCAGATTGCACTAGGAATAAGAAAAATCAACATCTCACAAGAACTGACTGATGGATGGTTCTAGACCAATTTTATTCATATGTTTTCCCTACTGATGTCAAGAAACACTTGTGTAAGTAAGGATGACTAGAACAGAAGTAGGCATGTTTTAGAAGCTGTAATTTTTAAAGTTTTAGTGATTCGTTAAGATCAATTTTACTTTTGTCATGTAAAACAGAACACTTTCAACATTTTTTATATGAGCATATTTTAAGTTAATGGCAACAGTTAATTTTAGGGTTATAAAGTACTTCTGACCAGAATAAGAAGTTATTTAGTTTTATCAATCATTTTGTACAGTCAGAGTCTTGCTTATATATAGCA
Organism: Gymnorhina tibicen; assembly: GCA_013399875.1. Classification (NCBI taxonomy): domain Eukaryota; kingdom Metazoa; phylum Chordata; class Aves; order Passeriformes; family Artamidae; genus Gymnorhina; species Gymnorhina tibicen. The sequence goes on from VXAZ01007501.1 coordinate 1,623,832, forward strand.
TGTTGTCTGAGGAGAATTTTCAGGCTACAACAGATGTGCACTGGAAATGTTCACTGGTGTCTGCAAGATGCAGGGTGTCTATTAGTAATTTTTTCCCCTTTCATATACTACTCTTTGGTGACTAGCATATTAGGGGGAAATTGGTTTTAACACTGCACAGAAAGGAAATTTTTGACATTCTTTGCATTCTATATATAGAGCATATATATAGAATATATATATTGGGCTAAATCCAATCCACCTTCTCAAATGCTTGCACTTCTGTTTGTGTCTGGTGAAATCTTTAGTCACAAGCAGCTGGCGTAACAGAACATTATTGGGAGGAAATGGTTAAAAATGGGAGAATGGTGAGAAGGACAGTAAATGTGCTCAACTGACCTTGAAGGTGGGATTGCCAAGAATTTCAGGGTGGGGAAACTCCATTTATTATGCCTAGTGTTGTTCATCCTCTGTTTCCAAAAGCAGAGTTCCTGTGTAGAGATAACATACTCTTACAGGCATGCTTGAGCCTCCTGCTGGGAGAGAGAGATCAAAGGCTCAGAGGTTATGGAAGCACAACCTTGTTATAAACTGTGTATGCATGGAACATTTTGATATATTGGGGCAGGCAGTGCCCCCCCTGCCCAGGAGGATGAACTGAGCCTAATGGATCCCTGTCCCTGTGTGTCTCTGTCCCCTAGGACGAGCTAAGCCTAATGGAGCCTGCATCCCCGTGTTCTCTGCTGCCCAACGTTGTTAGTGAGGTAATGAAATAAATCTGTTCTTTGCATTTCAGCTCTGGTTTGGTGCATGCCCTGGCTACCTGTATGTGCCAATTCACACAAACATCTAATCTATTAAAACAGTTGCAGATATGGGATTGGTTTGGTTTGGACTTTTTTGTGCTCTGGTGAACCATGAAGATATATCCTTTTGGGGATACAGAATTGTTGGACACCATTTTGAGCAGGCTTGGGATGGTTCTCAGGAGTAAACTAACACAGATCCCTAATTCCTTACCAAAGGCTGCTTGGTCCTAGTAGGGTACCTTGTTCTGTGACCAGATGTATTATACATTTTGCTGCCCATAGTTTACAAAGTTCAAAATTATGAGAAATTAACAATATTACAGTGTGTGGAGAGCATATCCTTTTCCAATATTACCGTTTTTTAGTGAGAGGACGTCATGCTTGTTTTACATGAAGATTAAGACAAAACAAAATTGTGTGATTATTTCTATCGCTGTCGTGAAAGGAGTCAAACTCTATCTGAGATATTTGAGATACAAGCTGAATTGAATAACCTGTCACCCCGTCCCTTTCCTACCTGTGGTTGCACAGAACATCCACAATAAATATGCATACCTTAATGTATTAATAAAATACATGTAATATAGCAGAAAGAGGGAAGAAGAGCTTATGAGCAGATTCTGTGCTCCCATACACCAAATTCTGCATATACTGGCAACACAAAAAGTTATAACTTTGAAGTAAAATATAATTTGTCATTTAGTGTATAAATACTTCATGGATATTTTCCCCAGTGACAGTTGTAGAATGGGGCTGCAATCCCTCATCCATCCTCTGTGACGGAACAGGATGAAAGTATTTTTTCCAAGAATGTGTAATAAGAATTTTGTTTCTGGTTCTCATGGAAAACACAGGTAGTCAGAGTAATTCAAGAAGCTTTTACTTGGGAGGTTCATGCTCTTGTACAGTTAGGCAAACTGCAGAAAAAAAATACTGAACAGAATACAAAAACCTTTTATAGAGTTTTCATAAAATTTTACATTCCTATCTGTTTTACCACATAGTAATTGAATTTCTCTTGTCCAAAGACCTTAGCTGACACGTATATAAGGTGAATGCCACCAGTGACCAGATGAGTCAGACGAGTCATTTCTCCCTTGCTCTAAACATTAAGGCACCTACATGAACTAATAAATCACTCAGGAGCAGGAAAGCTGAATTCTGTGTGAACAGTTTTTTACTTTGACACTTGAAAAATACAAAGTTTTGACTTCCAAATAAATTAAAGTCTGATCCTACTGTTTTCATCATGCCTTACCCGATACTAGAGTCTTTCTTTGAAATGAATAGTAGTGACAGAAATGTTGATTGGATACCCTGAAAAGGTGGGCTGAGATGTTTAAGAAAGCACATATGCAGAACTTTGCAGAATTGGAAGACAGCATAGTTCTCATGTGAAACATACAACTGAAGCTTCATTCTCTAAGCATGATAATTTACACAAAAGCAAATTACCTAGAAAGTGTCAGTTTCTGCTGAAGATAAGATTAAGACATATGAGGAGTTAAACCAGTTTGTGTTAATTTCCAGAAAGACAAGAAGGGTTTTCTGTACAAGTGTGGTTCTGCTTTTCTATAAGTGTACATGCTGTTGTGTTTCTTGAATTGTAACCATAATCACTGTTTGACATTTTTAGGGTCAAACAAATACAAAACTCCAAAGGCTCCCATTTTTCCCCCTGATGTGTTTGAAAGGACACCTGTGCCTGTATTATTATAAATAGTAATAAGCCCATTTTATTTAAGCCCATTTTTCCACCCATATTGCAACCAGACATTTAAATGTTCAACAGTTTTTCTTGGTATTAATCTGCCTGGGACTTAAGAACAATTTCTAGATAAGGGGCAATGTTAGCACATGAGCAAATGCATATAAGCCACCATAAAGATATTTTGGCTGAAAATTCAAAGAAGTTTCTTGGTCATTAGAACATTCTGATTCAGTTTTCCAAAAGGAAAAATAATATGAAAAAAGTTAAGAAATTTTAAGGTGGAATTCTTGAAACCAGAAAGGGTAGAAATTGATAGATCAGGAAGTCTCTTCTGGTCTTTGATTCCAATGAGGAAATGATTGTCCTGCATATGGTCTTGTAGGATTTTTCCAGCATCTATCAGCCTTATTACTCTCTGGGTAACTAAATTTATGGTGGGTCTGGATATGTGTCAGTTTTTCTCAATGCTGGTAAGTGACAGAGCCACAGAGCAGACTTCTTATTCAGTAATGAAGCTTCATGTTAAGATGGAACTGACCAAGTAAGAAATGTGTGTGTTTTCCAGAGAGACTGGAGAATAGAGTTAGACAGCCAGTTATCATGGAGCGTCTTCCCCAGCACTATCATAAACTATGTCAGTAAGATATAAGCAAGACAATATAAGCTCTGCAGGATCATAGACTGAGCCCAGCTCACCATGAAGCCAGTGAGGGATTTGGCCATTGACAATAAAAGAAAGGCAGAGTAGACTGTGAAAGGCAAACCAATCCAAATGCTCTCTCTGTACAGTGAGCATTGGCTCAGTGTGAGTAAGGAGCTAGGATTTTGTTTTGGTATAACAGCAAATGTCAACAAAACACCTTTCCCAGCTGTCAAAGCAGTTTGGAAATACCATGACTATTATACTTGTATACATATATAAGATCTTAATTGGTTTTTTCTTGCATGGGCTGGAAGGGGGAAGTGATTGAGCGTATCTAGCCTGTCACCAGAAAATGAAGGAAGGGTTTACTGTGCATCCATGGAGGTGAAAATTGTTCTGATCTATAATTGTCAGTACAGCAAGGAAGGGCTGACTTTGGGGTCTTGTTAGGGAATCAAATTGCTATATTTTTTGTTGTTCAGCAATGCCTCAGAGCCAAGGATTCATTATCTCCAGTTCTTTTAAGTTTTACTTTGAGAGTTGATGATAAAATAAAAGGAAATGTTGGCAGACCCCTTGAAGAGAGAGTAGTCTGGCACACAGATTGGTATAGCACGACATTTGGGTTTCTGAAAGCAGAGGCAAAGACCAAGGAATTTTCTTTTGTTTCCATTTTGGAAGCAAAATAGAGATTATAATTAAATTTTCTCAAAAGTTAGTCGAAGAGCACACATGATGTCCTTGAAAAGATTATTTTATTTAAAAAAAAAGCCTTTTTTTTCTTCATTTAGATTATTTGCAATGCATTATTCCAGTGAAAAATCTGCTATTGTGGGTGGGACCTAGCCATATAACAATGACCATATTAATGCTTTTTCCACCCAGTATGTGCATTAATTACAGGGAATTCCTTTATTTTGATGGTTCTTAAATTGCTATCATGATTAGATAAGAAGTAACACATCTATGATAAAATGAAAGAGGAAAAAATAGACAGAAAAACAAGGAAAAGCCAGCAAAACTGCCTCTCTCCTTTAGTTTCTTTTATGAGCTTCAAAACCAAAGAGTACCTACTATTTTTACTGCTAAATGCAGTATTTTCTTTGATTTGTCCAATTTTTACTTCATATCTGTTAATTATTTTGTGAAGTCTCCTTAGTTTTGTGGAGTTTTGGGGTTTCTTAATTATAATTATTACTGCTATTAATGTCATTTCTGGCTAACTACAAAATTTTAGGCTTGGTGTTAACTAGCAAATTTAAAATCTGGACCATTCTTACTAGGCAATGGCACTTGAAGCACCTTGCTATGCAAGATGCTTCACAATTTCCAATTTGATTCCACTATTTTCAATGTGGTTATCCTCATTTTAATGTGAGTAAGCCAGCACAGTGTCAGTGGGTAGACATGAAGGTAAAGCAGACTCTCTGGAACGACAGCAGAATTTCTGTTCTGAGGCCCATGTTTCACTGTCTACAGCTGTGCCAGGTACTCAAGGATCTTCCTGTAGTTAAAGGAGAGGAACTTTAATGGTGCTTGACCCATCTGATCATGTGCAAATGTCTAGTTTAGAGTAACATGAATCTTATCTGAGATGATACTGGCAATACTGACTAGCTCTCTGTCAAGAATAAAGGGAGACTGAAGTGACAAGTTCAAAGTTAGATGTCTATATTCAGCTGAACCATTCCTTGATTTGTGAGGGAGAAACATGCTATCCTTTTTTTCCTTCTAACCATTTACTTGTTGGAATCCTATAGACTGCTGGCTGAGCAGCAGAGCAAATGTTACAGCAATCAAGGTTAGAAATAAAACCAAGGTCAACCGAGCCGAACAGAACACTAATGAACAAAAGATGCACTTATTCCGGGAAGAACAGATTTTTCAATATGAGTTGTCAAATTTCCCCTTTAAGTGTGTCTATAAATGCTGTAGGTGCTTCTGAAGCATTATCAGAGCTGCCAGTTTTGCAGATAGCTGGCTTGAAAGAAGTGTGACTGAGACCTATCCTGGAACTGATAGATCAGTACATGCACAGTGGGTTAAAATTTTGCTGCTGCACAACCTCTAAGCAAGGAGTCCACCAGCTGATAGGGAAGCAGCCATGTGGATGGAGAGCACCTAGAAAACAGGTTACATTGTATCAACAGCTTTTCAGAATGTTAATAACATATCCTACCACTCTCATATAGAGTGGTCTTTGCTAGACGTAGAAGTGGGAAGCAACTAAATTGCTGCTGTAAGATGGGTGAGTATAGAAGAGTGTTTCAGTCTTTTGTTTGCATAAAAAATTCTCCTACATTTGCAGGCATGTCTGTGGGCAGAACAATGAGACCTTACTTCCTCATGAAGTTGGAAACACAGTAGGATTCAGTGCTTTTATCACAGCGGCACTCATAATTAGATTGCATTCCTTTTGGTTCTTAAGAGATTGCATTCTTCTTGGTTCTAAATATTTACCACAGTTCAAGGTCTTTTTAAAGTGGAAATAAAATAGCTTGCTCTTCATCTTTCTTTGGCAGAGTACAGCCATACAGACTTCAACATATTTCAAGGTTTTTGCTGGGATACTGAAGATCTTTCAGTGTTCAAAAGTTACAAGTGGTTCTATTAAATTCCTCTCTGCACTCAAGTAATTTCTATGAAATGCAGAAATTTCTACAAAATAACACTCTATCACTTTTGAATGTTGCACAACAAAAATGTGTGTACTCTGTAAATTATGAACATTTATACTACTAGTTTCATCTAGTTCACCTGTAACTCTATCATGCTTTTTTATGGGTAGCGAAAGGCATTAGCTTGTTAGCTGCAGTCATCGTGTTCCTTTGATTCCTTTTAAAGTACTTTTCACTTAGGTTCTTCTGCCTTTCCCTCTTAGAGTGCATTTCTGATGATTAAATCTTTCATACTCTCTTGTACTCTGCCATCTCCATCAAAGTACTAATGGAGCACTTTCAGTTCACTTGCCTTGATAGGGCAACTTGCCCTATAGGACAAGAGGCATAGCTCTTGCTGATTTGTCTGTCTGGCTTTAAAAACTTGTATTTGGTCTCAGAGCCAGTGAATCTTTTTTGCAACAGTTGGAATATGGGTGATTTTGGACACTGCATAGATTCCTGTTCTTGTTCTTTACATGGATATATTTACTTATCTTGTTGGGAAACTTAATTCAATATTTGTAGGATGCTTTGAAATCCTCCTCCTGCTGTGGAGAATAAATTATTGTTCATTTATTACATGCCACATTGTAGTGAGTAACTTACAGTCGTCTAAGCACCTTTTATTATCAATGCATTTAGAGCTAAAATTTCATGTGCTGTTGTAGGACTTTGGTCTACCTAATGTGACTTTTTCCTAATTTTTAATTAGAAAATGAGATAAGATCAAGAAGTATAAGTGTTTTATAAAATACATGTATTTTTTAAAGTTCAATACTTTCTAAAAGCTGAAAAGGGTCTGAAAGCTAAGTGATTTTTATGTAGCCATACCTCACAGAAAGTATCTCCAAGTCGCCCTGTATTTCATTAATACTGTGAAAAGGATTTGTGTTTGAGAGGAAAAGGTAGTTTACCTTGTAGATAAATCTGGGCAACTGATATGACTTGGGTGGTCTCTTCCAGTCTTGTTTTCTTATGAATGAAGACTATCCAGAGCGTATTTTAATAATAAGCCTGTCCTTCTATAATAGGTATTTGCAGTTTGCTTTATATGTACATGACTTATTAAACACAAACATTAACCTTTGTATTTGTGTGAGCGAGTGGTACATACACATACATACATAGTGGTATATATTCTGGGCTCCAGGGGATAATAGAACTCTATGGTGGGCTGGTACTGAATCCCCTGATATGTAAACAAAGGCAGCTTACCCACAGGCTTCTTCACAATTCTGTGGTCTCTAATATGAGATCAGTTTTTGGGGTGTTTTTTAAAACCCTCTTGCCTTGGTCAGGGAGACTTGTAGTCTCCAAACTAGAGGAAACGTGCTCAAAAAGTCTTTCATGTGGCACAACAGTGGATGGCACATTCAGAGTGCATTGTTGTGGTTGTTGCAATGTCATCAGATACTGGGTTATTATGGTCTCTTTTAGTTTGCTGTGTATGCTGACAGTCTGTCTGCACTTCTCCTACTGCCATCTAGCAGGGAATGTGAGTGTTTATTGCTTTGAACTATTGATTGTAGAAAAGACTTTAAAATCATGTCTTTGATTAGATGTTTCCTAACTCTAGGCAATAAGCCCAGGCTGTTTTGCAATGTATAGATTAAAATCTAGAGATGTTAAAACCAGAACATGGCTGCTTATAAATTAAGCTGAAGTGGTCTTTATGAGAGGCCTCTGCACTATCAAATCTGCTGAGAGGCTGCATACCATTAAGGGTGGTCGCAGATGTGGCTTCATACATCAGAGAGCTCTTCATATTGTGTGCCTCCTAATAAGGCTTCCTGTTTGCTTTTGAGATCTCAGTGTGGAAGAAAGGATGGAAAAAAAAAGATTGTGGTACAGCCCTGCAATTTATACTTTGACTTCATTGCCTTGTTACTACTACAGAAGTAATTTCATTCTAGTTTCATCCTGACTTCCAAAATGGCTACTGAGATATCAAGGGCAATCATTTGTGCTCACAATATTTGTGTGAGCAATTTTGTTGTGCATGCATGTATGATTTTATTATATACTACTGCGATCTGCTGACTGATTTCCCTGAAAGAAGAGCAGGCAGACTGGAGTGGGACTACTCTGAAAAAGGAAAGAATAAGCCACCTCTTTTTCAGGATGTAAGTACTACAGTAGTTGCAATTTTTATCAATATGACAAAAAAACAAACAGTGGTTTTCAGAACACCACACCAGCTAACACATAATCTCCTTCACCAAAAACCTACACTCTCTATTTTTCCATTTGAAGTAGGAGGGCTGGTGGCTGTAATGAAAACTTCTAACTGGTGAATGGGAACATTCCTCAAGGCATGAGATAGAGTAGTTCCACTGTGAGCTGCAGGCTGATCTGATCTGGCTAGGCTCTGCTGCAGCTCTTGCACAGCTCGGAAACTCCACTGAAGCCCAAGGAGTTACTATGCTTGCACAGCCACAGCAAGTGGCTTCCTAAAGTTAGCACAAAGCTCATCTAAATATTTCACTTTTTAAAAAAGTGCCTGGGTTGCCAATCTTCATACAATTGATGTTCTTAATAACAGACTTTTAGAAATTGGAAGCTTGGAAGCAAGAAAGAAAGAAAGAAAGAAAAAGAAAAAAGAAAAAGGAAAGGAAACACAGGAACACAGGGGATGCATAGGAAATTATCTGACAGGCAGGTGTGCAGACAGGCAGAGCAATATGCATTTATCTTTAAGTAAAATTGTGTTTGGGTAGTATGCAGGAGCTTCAGTCATGACTGACACCCTGCTCTGTACTAGATGCACTGTAGTCACTTAATAAAACACAGTTCTTGAGTCATAATAAAGAATTACTGGAGCTTCATATTTAACTGAAGCACCAAGTACCTTACCACAATCAATTGTAAGAAAGAATTTATAATATGGTTCAAGAGGACTCTGGATACTTTTAATATAAAGATAGAGTACATGGTAGTATTTTAAAGTACTTTTATGGTCAAGTATCCATATGTTATCTGTAGTAGGAGATGAAGATAACTGGTTTATTAGTGTGGTAATTGAGACTGAATGATGTGGACAATATAAGAGGGAGGCAAATATATATTTACTCAGAATGCTTAAATGCTTCAGTAACTTTAGTGCATTACTCTGCTAACCTCTTCCAATCTGTTAAATATGTATTGAGCAGATAATGAGGCTATATCCTCAGTAACACAAATTATTTAAAGTAAAGCAGTGGTTTAAAGCTACTAGTTGTGAATTATTCCAAAGCCTTTCCCAAAGAAGTTCCCAAGATGAGGGCTGTAGATCACTGTCAGTTTAAGGAAAGAAATTGTGTTAGATTATGCTGGCTCTTTCCCATGTTTTCAGCTGCTAATTTGCATTAAAATATGGCTAAAAATACATGAATTTTTCACAAATATTACTTCACTGTGGAAGTATTTACTGTATTCTCCAAAGTGTTGCTATGTACTTGTCTTGAAAAAGCCTTCAAGTCACATGGATTCTCTTTATCCAGACATAAATGATAGTCTAAGAACTGACAGTCTCTTCTCTGGCATTTACCTTGCAGGCTGTGCATTAGTGAAAGGATGCCTTTTTTCCTGCCCCACAAATAGCAGATGGAAATGTTCCAGATTGATTTTGATTTCTCCTTTAAAGGTGACTGAAGTGTTTTCAACGTAATTGCAATAGGTTTTGAAAATATTACTATAATTCACTTTCTGTGCATTTTTTCAATATAGGCCTTCTCCTATGCATCCATGGATCGCCTATGAAATGGTCTAAACTGAATGAAGAAAAACTGAGACCAGATATGGTGAGGAAAGGAATTAACTGTAATACTGTTATGTTAGTGAAATGTGAAGTTTGGTTTAGCAAAAAGATATTTTCCTTTAGCAAGCCTTTTCTTCCTTTATATGCACTTAAATGATGCACCTAGAAAATTATTCAGCCCTAGAATCACTGAATCTGCTGAGCTGGAAGGGACCCACAAGGATCATCTAGTCCAGCTCTTGGCCCTGCACCCCAAGGACAGCCCAAGAGTCACACCATGTGCCTGAGAGCATTGTCCAAACACTTCTTGAACTCTTTCAGGCTTGTTGCTGTGGCCACTTCCCTGGGGAGCCTATTCCAGTGCCCAGCCAGCCACTGGGTGAAAAACTTTTTCCTGATATCCAAACTAAACCAACCCTGACTCAGCTTCATCCATTCCCTTGGGTCCTGGTCACGAGAGTCACAAGAGTCACGAGAGTGAAGCTATCTGTACCTGCCCTTCTGCTTCCCCTTCTGACAGTGCTGAAGAGCACAAGGAGGTCTCCTCTCAGTTTTCTCTTCTCCAGGCTGAACAAACCAAGTGACCTCAACTGCTCCTCATAATTGTTTGTCACATTATTTCATTATGCAGTGTAGATTAACAGAGATCAAGATACCACAAAAGGAATTCCTAAAGGTAGATGCTGTCTTAAGCCCGTGGTTAGACTACAAAAGATAGAGGGGTGTGAAGCTGAAAACTTCTGAACATCTTCAATTTCTTTTGATATCTGTATAAATACATATTTTCTTTTCTTTTATCCACTTGCTTGTTTTAATACAACTACAATAATTAACTGATAGTCAAGCCAAAATGCATTCACTTCAAACTATAATGCTATATTTTTAGCTGCATGAAGCAAGAAGAAGATAATGTCTCTTTTCTGCCAATACACCTTCATCTTCCATTTCAGCTGCATTAAGATTAGGAAGGACTTTCCTTGCATTTCTAAAGAAGAAATATTTTCTTCAGGTCTTTACAGCTTCTCATAGGCAGATGGATCGCAATTTTCATGTGACCTCTCCCTCAGAGAAATACCCATGAGTATCAACAAACCCAGTAGAAAACCCCATGTTGTTCTCAATAAACCTGAGACTTCCTTCAGGCATAGAGCTGTCCATTATCCGGCATTTCATTCTGTGCATGTGACCATAAAGCCTTGTTTGGTCATAATTTGAAATACGTTTGGCTTTCCTGTGTTAAGTCCTCATATTTAACATTCTAGAGACTTGTATGGAAATTCTGCTATGGATAATTTTTAGAGCTCTACCATGCAAGAGGGCGGGGGCAACCAAAAATATAAAAGGAAAACTATATTTTAAAATGGTAGTTTGTTAGGCATAAAGGAACTTGCTGTTTACTTTTCAGTATTAATTCAAAAGTTGCATGTCCTTTTTTAAGTTGGCTCATTTTCTTCTGTGGCCCCAACTGATCATTTTTTGAATGCCATTTGGTCCCACCAGTGTTTGAAATGCTTAATTATAATTTCTAGCTTTCTGACATTGTGTTTTCCTTCTTGACATTCACATACTGTAAATATAGCTCTATCCAGGATGAATTCCATTTAGCAGACATTGCTTGACAGCTCTAGTAAATTCAGAATGATCTATTCATTCATCAATATGTGTGTATAATTTCCATTAAGCTCAATAAAATTTGTGTACAGCTGTAATAATTGGAGTCTTTTAACACTGTAGTGTCTTACTAATTGCCAGGGAGGTTTCACCAGTAAACTGAGATATCTCTCTGCTTTTTAAGGCTCTAGGAGTGTTGAAGTGGTCATCGGCACTGGTGAGGCTGCACCTCAAATTCTAAGGCTGGTTTTGGGGCCCTCACTGCAGAAAAGATATTAGGGTGCTGGAGCATTTCTAGAGAAGGGCTGGTGAAGGATCTAGAGAGTAAGTCATATGAGGGGCACCCAAGGGAAGTGTTTAGCCCAGACAAAAGGAGGCTCAGGGGAGACCTTACCGCTCTCTACAACTCCCTGAAAGGAGGTCGTAGCCATTCGGGGCTCGGTCTCTTCTCCCAAGCATAAAAGCAATAGAACAAGAGGAAATGGCCTGAAATTGCAACAGAGGGGGTTCAGATCAGATAGTGAGAAAAAACTGCTTCATGAAAAGGGTTGCCAAGCATTGGAACAGACTGCCCAGGGAAGTGGTTGAGTCACCATCCCTGGAAATATTTAAAAGACGTGTAGATGTAGCACTTTGGGACATGGTTTAGTGGTGGCCTTGGCAGTGCTGGGCTAGTGGTTGGACTTGACAATCTTGAAAGGTCTTTTCCAACCTAAGCAATTACATATTTTATGATTTGAAAAATAAAAATAAGGAACATTTAATTTTCTTTTCGGAGTAGCTTTGATGGAAGATCCTCCTTCTGCACCTCTTGGCTTGTGTGTCTGTCCCAATCTGCTATGACACTTCCCTAACCTATAGAGTGGAGTATACGACCCTGTTGACCCAAGCTGCAAACACTTGGCAGTTGCAGGACAAGGGTGCTAAAGCTTGTAGTTGCCCTGCTGAGACTGCAGGTCTCACTGCTTGCTTAGAAACATCCTCACATTTACACTCTGGAATGGAAAGGTTAGGAGAAAGAGTAGAATTATCTAATAACTTCGTATTGTGGCCTAACACAATTTGACCATGTTTTCATTGCAAAGGTTAATATATTCAGCTTGGATTTGTCGAATCGTGTAAAGTAATATTTCACAACACGCTCCAGGAAAAAGAAAAAAAAAAAAAAGAGAAAAAAGAGAAGAGTGTATATGGTTAGCTTGTTTTATAGGACTAAAGAATGCCTGAAGATCTTTGTAATGATTTTTGTGTGACAGAATCAGTCAAAGGTAATGATTTTGCAGGCCTCAGTTGTGGTTATATCAAAAATAATTGCATTACCCTTGCACAACTCATTTCTGTTGCTATATAGTTTAAATATTTTATGTAGTTTTTAAGGACTGATCCTATACTGAGGTGGGGAAAAATGCAATATTCTGTGCCATTTCTTCCGTCTCAAACCACAAGGAAATTTTCTACTATCACCGTTATTGAGATATTCACCAATCAGCTTTCTGAATCTTCCTGTTTTGAATTATTTGTCTTATCCCTTATAGCTGTTTTTTAAAGTGTCTACCTACTTATGATCAATTTGAGTACATTTTTGAATATCCCAATCATCATATGTTAAAAAAGTGTGAAGTTTGAACAACTGAAATCAAGTCAAGGCAAGTCAAGGTTTTTGTCCTGTGGAGGGACTTCATGAGCTGGGTGATATGCAGGTATTTATGTATAGAAGTGTGAATGGGTGATGTGCCAGTATGTTTTTCGTTGTGTTTGTTGGAAGAGCCTTAAGAAGCAGAAATTTTGTTTGAAAAATGGTCTGCTGAGCCTTTAAGTACTTACTCAGAGAAGCTGTTTATTACTTATTCAAGTGAATTATAAAGGCCAATGAATACCAAAAGGGTTTTAAGAACTCAGAATGAGAGTGGTAGAAATTTTTGCATGTCATAGTCAGAAGTTTTTCTTTTTCCATGAGTATATGCAGTCAGTTTGTGATACTATTTCAGCTCTATCACTTCAGCAGTAGCTAAAGTAAAGAAAAAGTAAGTTTACAAACTTGAAAATTTGTGGGATATACAGCAGGAGAGGAATAGAAGATGTGAACAAGAAAGAAGTTATGGAAAGAGGCAATTTTGAACTAGTTTAATGTCACTAATTAATATTTGGTTCTTAGTTAATTCCCAAAAAACTCACATATCCTAATGTTTACTGGACATCAAAATGTATCTGTGGGTTATAAGGAAACGGAAGGGCATTGGAAAGAGCTCAGGCTGATGCAGGGAAGAGGTAACAGAGCCTCTATGGAAATATTTATTCTTTCAAAAACAGAGATAAGTATAAGAAAACTTACCATTCATAGTGTACTTTTTAATTTCACATTTGCTGTAGACATATTGGCATTACTTCTATGAAAGCATTTGAAATATTAATGTATTAATACTCGATATGGATAAGGCAAGGGAGGAAAAGCCTCAAGGAGGAAAAATTAAGACATTTGGGCAAGATTACAGAAACACTTTTCCCAGGACTGGCATTTAAGCTTTGTCCTGGGCTGTGCTCAAACCTCTAGGCCACAGCTCTCCTGGGATATCACATATTACGTATGGATGAGCTTTCAAAGTGACCTAAAAGATAGGCCCACTGTACTCCCTCTGAAAGGCAATAGGATTGAGGATCCTAATATCCCAAGGCCTTTCTGAAAATCTCATCTTACACACGGTCTTAACCACTTCATCACAGTCACTAAATAACAGCAGGTACTTGTTAACAGCATGTGTATTAGTCACTGAAAATAATTTATCCCTGCTTTGGGGCTCCTCTAAAGAAATTATACCTCTCCATTTCTCAGCTTTCTCTATATAACACCTGAGAAATAATTGTTTTCATTTTTCTTTGCCTCATTGATTGTAGAATAAATAATCCATGAATAACTCCCTACACTCATTATTCTACCGTATCTGGTGAGCAATAACTTTTAGTTCAGCTGTTTAAGAGCAATGGCAGGAGGGATGGAGAGGGATGGAAAAGTAGAGTCAGACTCTTGCAATCCCTAAAACATTAGGCTGGGATATGGCCAGGTTGTCTCCGTCATCTCTTGTAGGTGAAAACCATAGTGATACTTCAATGCAGCTTGCTTCCTGGCTCGCTCTCGGACTGAGAATTAATTACCGAACGGGAACATCTGCATTAGCGGCTCCTGCAGCCCCAGCTCTCTGCAGGCGAGATGATGCTCCCTCCCCACCAGATCTAAGACCACTCGGAGGACTTGCCTGCTGGCCACCTGTCTCGGATCCCCGCAGGCTGGAGCTCGGGGAGCCGCGGTGTGCGGAGGAGCGGCGGGGAGGGCGGCAGGAGCCGACCGCGGGGCGAGCAGGGACGCCGCGCCTCCGCTCCAGCGGCACCGCGACACCGCCCCGCCGCTCCGCTNCCGATCCCCGCCGCCGTCCCCCGGCTCTGCATCTGAGCCAGGCAAGAGAGGACGATCGGGGTCCTGGAGGCCCGAGGGGCGCAGAGGAAGAAGGAGGAGCTGGAAGAAGCGAAGGGAAGGGGAGGGGAGCGCAGGCGAGAGGATTTTCCCATCTCCTGGCCTTTTTTTTTTTTTTTTTTTTTTTTTTTTTTGGGGGGGAAGGTTGCTGCTGCTGGTGGCAGCGTTTCCTCCTGCTGGAAGATGATGAATACATGAGGAGAGAGGCTCTGAGCCTGCTTCTGTGCTGCGGGAGTGTCTCTCTCTCCCTCCCTCCCCTCTGCCTGCTTCTGTGTGAGTGTGTGTTTGGCTGCCCGGCTGTGTGTGCGTGTACACTGTGTATATATATCTGAGCTGGGAGGTTATTGCAAGCTTCTCTAAGCAGCGCTCCTCTGTACAGGAAGAAGGGCTCAGCTGCAGTGGTAGCATCAACAGCAGCATTAGCAGTACCAACTGCTTTTTTCGCCTTTCTTCCTTCCCTTCATCTCCATCTCCCTTTTCCCTCCCTCCTCCCACGTCTTTTGGGGGATTGCTTTTCATAATTTTTTTTTATTATTTATTTTTCTCCTCTACAATCCTTGTTATTTGATACTTCGTGGCTTTTTTCTTCTTTTTTTTCCCCCCTTTCCTCTGAGAAGGAGACACAGAAACACACGCACAAACACAGAGAAATAAGGGAAAGAAAAGTACCGGGACTTATCCTGCTGCTGCAAACCCAAAGATAGCGGACGAAGAGGGGGTTTGGCTTCTACCCCAAGGTAAAGCCCTGCCCCCTTTACCTCCTCGACACCTCCTCCGAGGAAGAGAAGGAGAGAGAGCGAAGGGGGCCAAAGTGGAGAAAAGCAGATCTTCTGCGGCTGGCATTTGGAGTACAGGGAGCCAGGAACTGAAGGATGGTTGTGGTTACCCGAGCTGGCTGCAGGGCAGCTCTCTTCCTCTGGATTTTCATCAGCATTAGCTGCAGAGCCAGGACTGCTCTGCCTGCATCTCGTAAGTACCTTTTTCTAAGAAACATGCACAATTTCAGCTCTGCAATAAGCCAGAGGGAATTTCCAACAACTCTGTGAGGTTGATTATTTTTTCTTTGCTGATGAATATTGTGTTTGGTTGTGTTTGATTTTTCTTTGTATGCGTCTGTGTGCACTGAGGTCTGATACTGTTTGCAGTGCTCCTCATCAGATCTTCCTTGGTGATTTCAGTGGTAGCTGGTGTGGAAAGTTGAAAGGGACCTGCTCTGTGATATAATCTTGGTTCTGCAATGGAGTCAGAGGGGGAAAGGAGTCAGAAGCTGTTCAAAGTTTGGGGATAGTTTTTGTTTGGCTGGTCGGTTTGATTTGTTTTGGTTTTTCCCACCTTCCTCAGAAGGGATGCAATTTGCGTTTGGAAGTACTTCACTTCCACAGTTTTGTGAGGGAAAAGAGGAGATGTGAGCAGTTTCCATAACTAGTGTTTTATCGAGGAGCAGCAAGAGAAAATTCTGTCTCATTTGAAGAGGAAAGAATGATTGTGAGTTGATGAGAGGGAACTGAGCCAGGACAGCTTTTCTTGAGTGAAGTTTTGCTGCCCATAATAGAATGAGCAAAGGTATTTTAGAGGAGACCATCAATTGCCCTCCTACCGAGGCAGAAATAGTAGAGAAATGATCAAGCATCTCCTGAAAAGCTGAAGTTCAGACCAGAGTAGCGTAGAGCACCTGTACAGAATCTGATTCTGCTATCAGTATGAAAATGACAGCATATTCATTGATTTCAGTGGATATTAGACCAAATCTTTAACATTGCACTGAGCTGTAGTTTTGAGCAAAACATTTTGCAAGTAGATGTCAGTATTAAGTATTTAGTTGTTTCTCTTCAGACCATGCAAAACATTTGCCAATTGCCAAGTGTTTTTGAAACGCATACTGACATGAAACAGTGCATTTTTATAGAATCATCACCATACTGCTGGCTTAATCAGCTGTTTATAGAGGAAGGAAGTGTCCTGAAATGTTACAGATAGATGTGCTGGGATTGTATACATGTGAGTGGTGGTTGATTCTACTGAGCAAGCAGGGAATTGTCATAGAATGTAATGTATCTACTGCAAAGAGATCTATGTGGATCCCTCTATTTATTTATTTATTTAATTGTTTCCTTGGGGGCAGGAATGAACAATGCAATGATTAGGGAATTGGAGCACTGCTCTGCTTTCTCAGTGGGTTTCTATCTGTTATCATCTGATAACCTATTCAAAAACATAACAGTGTTATTCCAGGATTTACTTGCACTTGTACATTTGTTTGTGTGTCAATAAATATGCACAGCAGTGTCTGTATTGTTATCTAGGTCTCAGAGGCTATAGGATGTTCAGTTGTTTTCCTACCTTTGAATTAGGAGAAGTATTGATCCTGAGGTTTACTTCTTATTTTTGACCAGCTATTTAATTTTTCTTAGCAATATTATTTCTTCATGGTCATCTCTCAGGCTCTGCATAACAGGAATGTGTGGGGGTGAGGATTCATGGTTTAGGTTCTCAGAAATCTGTTCTTTGAAAACAAAGTCCCTGCTTTTCTCTAATAGGGTTTTGGAGCTTTTTTGCTTGTTTTTGTCACTCAGCAACTAATGGCTGTAGTTTAACTTGAAAATTACCTACAGTGGGTTATCTGATTTCCCAACAAACAAATCTTTAACTTTTGAAAGAAGTTTGTTGAGAAGTTAATGGTTGTAGTAACATTACTGTAACCAGAAATTCCAGGAATAAAGGATATATATATAATCTTAATTACAATTTATTCATATACATTCCCATCTTGATAATTAGCTATTCAAAGATTTCTCTCTATTAATTCACCTTCCAAGAGCTTATACATTATACTCCTTAGGTAGTGAGTGACATTCCTGACTGATTTCTGAGTGATTTCTTTTCTGACTCACTTCTGAAAATGAAATGGAGCTAGATTTGTTTACTGTAAACACAAATATAGGTAGAAGTACACATCAGCCTTAAATTTACAAAAGGATTGTTCACATTGCAGTACATGCTGAAAATTCTTGTAAAGGCTTATGGGTGCTTGGGAAGTGGTACCACAGTGGGAACTCGAGTGCTGTGTCACAATGTTTTGGTGCACCAGTTCACTGGTTATTCTGTTTCATGCTTTGCTATACAAACTGGTCACTGTGCTGTATTTTGTCACTGTGCTCTATTTTCTGGGGTTGTTTGTAACTTTGTATGCAACTGATTGTGAATGGGATTGGAGAATTTTGTTCTCTGTTGACAAGATGATGTACTTAGCTTTTTATCTTTCTTTTTTTTTTCTTTTTTTTTCCTTCCCTCTGTCGATTTTGAACATCATATTGGAAATACTTCTGAAAGAATTAAAACCTGTGTGAAATGCAACATTGATGTAAAACTTATTTCCAACCACTATTTCATTTTCTCCTCCATTGTTACTTTGTGTTTTGGCTTTGAAGTTATTAGGAACATCAAATTTATTCTTTACAGTATTTTTTAGGAAGCATGCAATACTTATGGTGTACAGTGAATTACAAATCCCTATATATGAGCTTGCTATTCAGTATTTTCTTACAGTCTGCTTGTGCTGTCATAGAAAAAGATACAGTTACTGTTTCAGAAAGAATAGAATTGGACACTGCTTATGTGAATATACTGCATCCCAAATGTTTGTTTACTTTGAAAAGCCAGTAAATCTATCTGTCATTAAAATGGAAAGTCAGTAACACTGAGTCAGAAGTGATCGTGTTGAAAGCTTTTAATCTCATTCAGTTTTATCTTGAGATGAAGTGGGTGTTGCAAGCCCATCCTGTAGTATAGTAAACATACACTGTGATACAATATCACACACACTAATGCTCAGATCTTACTGTCAATTCTATTCATGGTCATGTTTTCATACCTTGGCAATAAATTCTTAATATTCCAGCAGTTTTGTTTTTTTTTTTTACTAAGCGTGGAGGGATGAAAACACTCTTCTGGAATCAAGGCTAATGAACAGCTCAACCAGGAGAGGTCATCACAAGATAAAAAGTAACGCGGAAAATACAAATTTAGTGCTTTATAGTCTTTTACATAGCTGAGATGGAATGATAAGAATATGAATATGGGTAGACTAACTTTCATTTGTATTCCTATAAAAAACCCAAACACACAAAGCAGTAACCTTGTTACTTAATAAGAATGTTAAAGGTATTCATTATAGGATCATCTACTTCTCTGTGAAAGGAATTCACTTTAAAAGTAATTGTCTTTCACAGCTAGGGTTTTTTGGGTTTTTCTGACTGTGTCTGTTTTTATGTAATGCAAAGCTGATCAGTACAGAAATATTAAAACTTCTAGTTCTGATACTTGTCAGACTTTTTTAGTAGGTCCCACACCACTGCTCAAGTTGAAGTTTGAACCCATTTTACAAGACTTGGTGCCAAAATCAAATGGGGGGCATGTATGGTAAATCATTAAGATATGTGAAAGAAAAATATGCATCTTTTAGCTTTGACTGCATGGACCCAGATTTTCCTGGGAAACGTATTGAAAAAGAGTAATGTCCCTTTTGAAAGAGCAAGGCATTGTACAAGAAAGTCCTTTTTAAGAGTTCTGGACTAGGTGGAATTAACCTTCCAGATCATGGTGCTTGAAAGCTGGGTGTATAAGGTGTCATATATTCTATCAGGTTCACACTTGGGGAGTAGTTTTTTTCCAGACAGTGTCTCAGTGTCTCAGACATAATGGTATTTTTGGAAATCTGATCAATTCAATTTTTTTTTTTTATGTTATGACTGATTAACATTTCTTAGTTTAGGTCCTGTTGTCTTGAGGCTAACTCAGAGGTCCCACAGAACTTAGTTTTAAGTATACCAAACCATTTTCATGTACTTTTAACGTTGTATCATTTTTCTTATCCTTGTGGTCAAAGCATTTAAAAATATACTAAACTTTTAATTTGAGGGCCTAAGTTTCTTCTAAGACCATAGAATTTCATAACATTAAACATATGCTTTCTCTTTTGTTGTTTTAGAACACTTCAGCTATAAATTAGAACAAAATTTACATCCATCATTGTATAAAATTGTATTACTACTTAAGGTGCTATTCATCTCTATATAATAAAATTCATGTTCAACAGACACGTGACAGTTTTAACAACATTTCACTGAGTTGCTGAGTTACTGCTCTTGTTTAACAACATTGCATTGAGTTACTCATCATGACTCTTTAAAGAAACTGGCTTTTTTTTGAGCAATATGTTAACTTATATGTGAATGAATGAAATGTATCAAATAGCCTGCTGTGATTTCGAAATTGGTGACAGCAGCTAGAGCTTGTGTCAATGCAGAAAATCCAAAGTTTCAAAGAGTCTTTAACTTTTGTGTATGCAACTTTGCACAAAACCTGATTGCAGACATTCATCTAGATACAAGTTTGATTCAAAGTTTGATGTCAGTGGGCATTGAATCAATTGTAAATGTCATTGAACTACTGTTTCAAAAACTGGCTTTTGCTTGAGCTGTTTTTGCTTTGCTTGTGTGTGTAGTTGTTTTTTTTTTTAATTTCTGGTGCAATAATAGGAAACAAGACATAAACAGTGCTTCAGCAAGTAGTCCGGTCTGAAAGAAAGTTTGAAGGTGAAGTTAAAGATTAAGAATTGAAAACTTGTTTCTGAATGTTGGCTGTTTCTTTTGCAATGAGATGAGAAATATTTTTTTATTTTCTGTCTTTTTTTTTTTTTCCTCAGGTACTTTTAACACATGAGGGATTATTTCAGTTCCTACAGTTATGATAGGAAATTATTTATATATAGTGCATTAGATATCAGATTGTACCTCTTCTTGAATAACTCACATTACAATGGATCTGTGACTGACATTAGATTTTTCTGTAGAAGTTCTTTAGGAATTTTAACTTGGATTTCTACGTCTTTAAAATTGTAAGATCTCATGTTTACTGTCTAGTACTTATCACAATATTTAAGAGTTTTTAAGACTGTAATACTTTTAATGTTTGGGACAATAACAAACTATGCACAAACCCATCTGGAGTTTCTGCATTTTCTTTTTCTAGATTTGCAGAAGCTGATCTCCCTCTGAGTGATCTGACTCATAGGTCAAACATAAGATAACTGGTTAAATTTTGAGGTGCTCCCCTGCCCATGTCTATGTCCTGAACAGCTGTCATGCAAATGCACATGGACTTGCAAATGTGTTTCAGTCACTTCAATTAGAAAATGTTAGAGAAGCAGCATGAGTCTTCTTCATCAGATGAATTGATGAGTGACTTTTGCAAACTTGTTAGTCTTAAAAATTTTAAATAATTAATTTAAAGTTATAGCATTATTTCCAAAATCCACATAGAGATGAGATCCTTCTTTAAAAGATCAGGAAGACTTATGGGATAAAAAGAGCATAGCTCTCCGTTAGCTTGAACCTTCTCCCACTGAAGGAAATGGAAGCTGTGCCACACCTTTTAGGAACAGTGTGGTTATATTTTTTCTCAGTGAGAAGTTCATGATTCAGTCCATTGGTATGAGATACTAGAAATGATTAAAAGGTTCTTCAGACTTCAGCCTTTGAACTAACATTGATTTTATCTGTATCACACTTCATTTATTCAGCTACTTCATTGGCATTGCATAGGTAGATAATGCAAGACCACTAGCTAATTGCAGAAC
This sequence comes from Gymnorhina tibicen, assembly GCA_013399875.1. Classification (NCBI taxonomy): domain Eukaryota; kingdom Metazoa; phylum Chordata; class Aves; order Passeriformes; family Artamidae; genus Gymnorhina; species Gymnorhina tibicen. The sequence goes on from VXAZ01007501.1 coordinate 1,645,084, forward strand.
ATGTTAAATCTCTAAATTTGGTGATGTAGAAAATTGCAGTAATTAGTAATCAATTCTTTTGAGCCACTTGCAGTTCCAACTTTGAAGATATCATAGATATAATAAAAAAATTCCCACGTCCTATGCTTAACATTTACAAAGAACTTGGGCACTTGGTTTTGATAGCTCTGCAATTTTAAAACAGCTTTACAAAGCTGAGACCTTTCCTACCTCAGAAATTGTCTCAGTATTCATTCTCTGTAGTAGTAGCCAGCCTTTTCCGATTGAGTCTTTAAGGTTGAACAGCAGATAATTCGGAGCAGAAAAGGATATTGACATTCACATTTACCTCTTTCCTCTGCCTAAAAAAGTCTAGAGATTTTTTGGCTTTACAATCTCCTGGTGGAGAGATGGTTCGTTCAGACATTTAACTTTAGCTAGCGGTCATGCTAAGTCCATCGAGGGACTGGCAAACTTATTTACACTTATAAATCATTATTTGATGTTAATATTTATCACCATTTGAAATATTTATCAAATATTTTATTTTAAGCTGTGTATGTGCTCCAAAAATATGTTTTAAATAAATCAGTGACTAAAATCGACTCAGCATAGCTAGTAACTTTTTTGCGAGTTTTGTATTTGTATTGGTAAAAGCTCAAATTGGGTTATGACTTTCAATGTGTAAAGAAAATAAGCAGCTAAAAATACTTTCTAGAAGCTAGAAAGCATTTGAACTGTTCTAGCCAAAGGATTTTCTGTCCCACAAACAAATATGATGTTTTAGAATGAACATTTTTTTCATTATTATTTGTCTGTAGACTATTTAAGTCCCAGCTTAAAGGGAAAGTAATATTTTCTTGTAGAAATTTAATGACTGTCTAACTATAACATAAACATTCTGTTTGATTTTGTAACTCTGCTATATCATTTAGTTTTTTGTAACCTTTGCCCAGAGAAGTCAGTTATACACATGCTACATTTCTACTTTCTCTTTCTACAATGTAGGAATTATCTGACTATAAGCATTTTTGTTTTGGTGTCAAATCTAGAGGGGTGACACTGTCTGGGTTTTTTTAATCACCTAAATATTAATAAAAATGTCTCTTATTGATTGTGTAATCATCTTGTTTACTTAAACTGGTATTTATTGTGAACCCAATGAAAACCTGGAATTTACAGGGAGGTAACAGAGAAGATCAGCAGATGAGCTGAGGAGACTGCAAGGGTCCATTTCCATAAGGGGTAGCAGAAAATCTGTGATGTAAGGTTTGCCAGAGAAGAAAAGGAAGAATTACTGTCATAGCGAATGGAAGCTTAAAAGTCTATGGGCCTAATGCAATGGGATACAACACAGCAGGAACAGCAACCTCAATATATTTTAGGTTTTCATATTTTACCTACTGGTTTTAAGTATCATTGGTGTAAAGTTCTTGAAACACAGTTTGAAATGCAATTAAATTGGGATGTGCTGTTACTCAGTTTATGTGAGTAGAAGAAATACTGTGGTCGGGGAAAAGCAAAAAAAAAAAAATATCCACTAGAACAGAAAAACCAACATGCAGGAAAACAAAAAACTTATATTTACTTTATTTATATGTTGACCCAGGTTTCAAACACAGATGCCTTCCTAAGATCTTTAGACTCTGCCCAGATTGTCAGTGAAACGTAGGAAGGACTTGTACATATTTTTTTCCCTGAATACAGATAAAAATTCAAATACCTCAAAAATAAAACAGAAGAAAGAAAAGAGGAAAAAAGAAAAATAAGAAAAATTAATTAATTTAAATACATAATCAAAGATTAAAACTAGTGGCATCCACCACTGTTCTGGGCTACAGGAAAAAAAGGGAGAGGGATGTGCTGAAGAGAGATTGAGGTTGTCTCCCACACAATAACAGTAGCCTATTTTTTTTCTGCTGAGGAATGGAGTCACAGGGAGTAGCCTGACCTGTCCACAGCATTAGCACTGCATTAGGAAAAGAGGGAGCTTCTGTGAGAAACAGAGTCAGAAGCATATCCTGTACAGGGCAGGCTCTGCTGGCTACATGCTCCCAAGCTTCAGCAAGCTGTACTCTCTAATGTTCTTTCCTTTGGTTTTACATCCAAAAAATTATGCTAGTGGGCATACTGTCAGTTGTATGATGAATGTCCTACCTGCTTCTTCCCTGGTACAGCCAAGCTGTTAGAAATGATAGCAGAATTCGCTCTAGATAAGAGAAGGTATCCATTACAGTTCCAACCTTCTTCCAAACAATATACACCACCAGATCACACACCCATTTGCTTCTGCTCCTAATTTATTTGCCATTTCTCACATGCCTCCTTTCTGATTTTATTAATCATCTTACTGCCTACTCCCTGCCCTCTCCCTACCCTTTCCTCCAGCAATAAACTGACTCCACTGACTTCTGTTGGGTTCTCGTTGATTCATCACCGTATTGAGTAATTTGCTGAGCCTGAAACTAAGGGAGATTGTCTTCATTGATTCCTGATTAATTCATCCATTTGTGAAAGCTAGGTACACAGGTAATAACTCAATTGAAATTCCTTCACTGCTTAATTGCTGTGCCATAATCCTGGCCTGTTAAATTAGATAATCAGATATTATGAATGATTAGGATTCATTTTTTCAAAACACAATTATTAGAATATCATTATAAGGAATGCTTTTATTTACTCTGTTTATAATTATTCATAAAATGCCATTTTAGACTTTAGGTCAGTACAGTGCATATGTTTTATACATATGGAAAAAAATTGTGACAGAGGAATTCTGTGAGTGAATTATGGTCCCAAATCTACATATTCATAGCTTATAAGGCCAAAAAGGATCCAACCCAGTTACAGTGATATGGTAGATTGTATTACTACTTTTTTCTGCTTTACACATCATAGAATTGATGAACCAGGGAATAGTTTGGGTTGGAAGGGACCTTTAAAGATCATCTAGTCCAACCCCACCACCACAGACAGGGACACCAAAACAGATTCCTCAGTGCCCTGTCCAACTTGACCCTTAACACTTCCAGGGATGGGACATCTGCAGCTTCTCTAGTCAGTCTATTCCAGAATTCCTTCCTTTTGTGTAATCTAAATCTACCCTCTTTAGTTAAAAATGTTCCTCTCATATTATCAGTACATCCCCTGGTAAAAAGTCATTCTTTCTCATTTTTGTAGGCCCCCTGTAAGTATGGAAAGGCTGCTATAAGGTCTGCCTAGAGCCTTCTTTTGTCCAAGATAAACCACCCCAACCCTCTCAGCTTTTCTTTTTGAAAGGGAGAAGCCCTGTGACCATTTCCATGGACATCATGTCAACCCACTCCAACATATCGATGCCTTTCTTTTGCTGAGGGCTCCAGAGCTGGACTCAGTGCTCCATATGGGGTCTAAAGAGAGCAGAGTAGAGGGGCAGTGTAATCTCTCATGACCTGCTTGCCATGCTGCTTTTTATGCATGCCAGGATCCTACTGGCTTTCTGGGCTGCAAGTGCACATTGCTGGCTCTTACATAAGTTTGCCAATATTCCCAAGCCCTTCTTTGCTCTCAATCCATTCATCCCCCAGTCTGTATTGCTACTGGGGATTGCCCCAGCCCAGGTGCTGGACCTTACACTTGCATTTGTTGAACTTCATGAGGTTCACATGGGACCACTCCTCAAGCCTGTCCACATCTCTCTGGATGGTGTCCCTTTCCTCAGTTGTATCAACAGCACCACTCAGCTTGGTTTCATTCCATAGACTTGCTAAGGGTACACTTAACCCCATGATCTAGGTCATTAATAAAGCCGTGTAACTGCACTTGTCCCAGCACTCCTGAGGGACAACACTCATCTCCATTTGGATCTCCATTTGGACTTTGAACCATTGACTCTTTGGGCATGACCTTCCAGTCAATCCTTATCCATCTAACAATCCATGCATCAAACCCATATTTTTCCAATTTAGAGACAGGGGTGTTGTGTAGAACTGGTTCATTGGCCAGGTACGTTACATCAGTAGCTCTTCCCTCATCCACCAGTACAGTCACTCCTTTGTAGAAGGCCACCAGACTTGTCAGGTATTATTTGCCCTTCATGAAACCATGTTTACTTTCTCTAATATACCTCCTTGTTACTCATATTGTTTGGCATATCTTCTAGGAGAAACTGCTTCATGAACTTCCTAGGCATAGAGGTTGGCAGTTCTCAGGGTATCCATTTTTACACATTTTATAAATGGGTGCAGTGTTTCCCCTTTTCCAGACACTGGGGATTTTGCTTGACTGTCATGACTTTTCAGAAGTGATAGAGAGCAGCTTATATCTGCCAGTTCCTTCAGGACCCTGGGATGCATCTTGTCAGGTTCCATAGACTTGTTTATGTTCAGGTTCCTCAGATGGTCTTGAATCTGATCTGCTCCTACAATGGGTGGGACTTCATTCCCCAGTCCCTCCCTTGATATTCCGGGGCTTGAGAGATGCGGGAAATTCAGTTGGCAGGGAAAACTTGAGGAAAAAATGTTGCTGAGTTCATCAGACTTCTCCATGTCAGTTGTCATCAGATGCCCTGTCTCATTTACCAGAGGGGCACAGTTTCTTTTGTCTTCCTTTCCTGAGTCACATACCTGTCAGGGTTTTGATACCTTTCCTCCTGGCACTGAAAATCCTGGCCTGGAGCTATGTTCTTTACCCTAAGTTCATGACTTCAAGCATGGTCACACTGAAATGCCTAATGCTTCCTTTTACCAGCCGACTTAGTCGTCCCAAGCTTTTCACATGTAAACTTCTAGTCATCTTCAGCTTCACAGACTATACATTTTTCTGGATTCAAACAGTAAAGATGTTAAACAGTGAAGGACTACAAATCAGACTTCCACTGGTTCTCACTAGAGACCACTCATTTCCTTTGTTATGATTACATTTTTAGAGTGTCACATTTATAATAATTTTGAATCTTGGTTAAAATAGTGTAGACTGCCAGTTGAGTGCCTTAAGAATTCAAAATGCATATTATTGCAATGTATGCAGAAACAGACATAAATGCATATATCTGCAAATTTCTTGTGATCCAATTTTGTATTCTCAGAAAAAAAAAGCTGTCAGAGGATCAGGATACTTTGAAAAGATCTATTTTTTTAAAAACTATGTTGATTTTCAGTAATTGCATTTATGGCATTTAAATTTTTATTAATCAGCTTCTATTATTTTGTCTAGCAGCAATGTTAGTTGGAGTGGCTTGTAAATGTGCAAGGTCATCTTCTTCAGTATTTGCACTACGCAGTTTCTTTCAGTCTTTTGGAATTTCCTTGGTGTTTCAAGGGTTATTGGAAATCAGCAATGATCAGCAATCAGAGACCTTCTCATTTACAGCTTGCCCTGCCGGTTGAAACTGTCTAGCCTCGTTAACCTCTGTTTAACATCTTCCTCAGCTTTTATTAGAATGTAAATTGTTTTGTTGCCACTCTGGGATCTAACTATGCAGTCTTGTTTGTTTTCCTAACACTGTATGTTTTTGTCTTTTCTACGTGATTGGCAAATTCACCACTTATATGTAGCGGTCTTCTGGTATGGCTCCTTTTGCTTCTCAACTCCTCTCACGCTGCTTAAAGAAACCCCCAAACCACAAAACCCAACACTCAAACCTGTGCTTTTGGGGTTTTTTTAATAATAATTCTTATGTTTCTGTGCATAGACAAATTAAACCTTATATCCTTTTGCTTATAATTTTAATGTATTTGTTAAATTCTGATTTACAGAATCACAGAATGGTTAAGTTTGTAAGGGACTGCTGGAGGTTATCTTGCCTTGCTAAAGTAGCGTTCCTTATATTAAATCTAAATCTGCCCTCTAGGAAGGCTGTACAGCAGCAGATAACATGGCCTTAGAGAGGCTAGAGGAAGATGGTTGTTGGTTTCAGGCAGAAGGAAGTAATATAATCTTTCCTGACAAGTTCTGACCTGGTCCTTACTATTCCTTCAAATCAGAAGAGAAAATTCATTTGGATTTTAGGGATTCCCTGAATTCTTAATTTAACAACTTGCTACATCATTAAGACCAGTCTCATAGAAATGCCCCTCCCAGTATTCGCTGACATCTTTTTCTATGTTTATAGAGAACAGTTAGTTCAGAATTCTTGCTGACATAGACAATATTTATATTCTGAACTTGAAAATCACTCCTCTTCTGGTGCTGAAGATTTACCTTTCATGAAATATCAGCAAAACCATTATGTCCATTGTGAAGAGTGTTCAGAGATAGGAGTTGATTTTATTTTTCCTCACTGGGAAAGGAAGTTGCTTTTGGTTTTATATTAAATCTGAAATGTGGTAACTCAAACTGTGGAGTTTTTATCATGTTGTGATCCATGTGTGTATATCTTGAGGAATTTTTGTAAAGAGAGAAAAAGGTCTCTTTCTTAAAAGTGCAAGGCAGTGATGATCATCTCACAAAGCAAAATGTACTATAATATCAAGGAATTGTTCTGAAGTAAAGGCGAAATGGACTGATTTTACATATTAATGTTGACCATTTATATAGGTTTTATTGATGGGAGAAATTCTTTTCCAGAAAAAAAATTAATTTGCTACTTCTAACTATCTTCCTCTGGAACATAAGCATTAGAGAGTAAAGGCCTTTAATTTTTTTTATGACCATATTTCCCTCTTAGAAGAGTCAATATTTTGTTTGTCAGGAAGAATGTTGTGAAAAGTCAAGTGAAGGGCTGGAATCACTGTGCTTGAAATTGCCTAGAGAGGGAGCTTTTCTGCTAGAACCTTGAAAAGAATAGATCTTGGATATTAACTCAGAAATATAGTAGAGGATTCACTACACTATGTGTCTCATTGTAAGTAACCCTGTCTAGTGAATCAAGATACAGCCCTATACTAGGTGAAGACAGACTTTTGAATAGAAAATATTACCTAAATATTTCACTAGGAAGTATTTTTCTTATTTATACAGCTGTTGAGTCCTGAAAAATATAGTTGCAGACAGTGAGGATCAGGGAAATAAATTTTGACCTTCTGAAACAGGGACACTCAGATTGCCAGCCTATCACAAAACCAGACACATCAAGAAACAGTCTAATGAGTGAGGATTCTGTCCTCAAAGTTATGACCTAAAAGTTCCCTTTAATTCTTCTGACCAAGTCTAAAGAAAGGAAGATGGAACCAAACTAGAAAGATCTTGAGATGGAAATAAGTCCTGAAATTTCAGACATGACTCAGATTCAAAATTCAGTGGAGTGAGGTCAGTCTTTCTAGATCAGTCATGTCCCTGCACATATTCCTCAAACTCGATACCAGGATTTATTTGGCCATTTTTTTTTTACTGATAAGGGTGCACATGCAGTGTCTCTTTGTGGTTGCTCAAGATTCTCTGTATCATATACCCTGTATCGTGTTGATGTAGGAATGCATCCCCCAAAATGTTGTAAGACGGCATGTTTTCAAGTAAGCAGCTACATGAAAAGTGCACAAATAACTGAATAAAATGAGATAAATGTAAAACAAAAAAAAAAATTTAAACAGAATTTTCAACCGAACTACAAATAAAATTGTATTATAATTTTGAGAAACCACAACAAATATTTCAAATTTGGCTGTAGGAGTGAAAAGAATTTGTTGGAATGTGTCTCCTTTACACAGAGCCATAAAGATAAGCACAGTGCTGAGAATTTCTCAGAGAACTTTTGGTGCAGTGTCAGTGGTATGATTTGCATTGTATTGTTATACATATATTTAAGACAATACTCTGCTTTCCAAGAAGAAAAATATTATTTGCAAGTATAGCCTGTTATTTATACTTATAAATCAGTGTTTTCCATGCTTTGCTTTAATAATTCTGATTACAGAAAGAAATGAACATAAAGCTATGAAGGATCTCATAGTAATTCAGAATATAAAGATGTAAATGCTTCTAATAACACGCAAACTTTATATATATCAAAGGAAAATTGCTCTGGTGTCAGTTTTAATGAAGAATATAGTTATTTTTCAGCACTGGTGTTTAATGCCTAAAAAGATTTTATTTTCTTGCCTTCCATCTTCCTTCTGCCCCAGGCAGACATTTGAACTAATTCAAATGAAAATACTTCTGTGATATTCCAGGAGATTGTTATCCTTTGATTTTGGCAGAGGAGCAAGAGACCAGATATCTTTCTGTATATTCTGGCAGGCAAGTCCATACCAATATCTGAGGTGGATCCATCAAGAGTTGAAAGATGTGAATACATATTGAGGGGTGTTTTATAATAGAAGGGATGTGGAGACCATAAGGGCAAGAATCAGAACTTCCTTCTGTAAAATGTTCAGCTCCTTGGAAACTGTCCAGAGGCTGTGGGAGAAGACAGATAACCTGGAGTTGATTTAGTTCCCCAGCTCCCTGCAGTTTTTGTTGCACCACGCCTGTTTTCACTACTTTTTTTGTAGATATAAATGGAAGAAATATTCAAACCATTTGTAAGAATTAGCTTCAAATGTAAATTTGTTTGTTATCTATGCCTTTAATAATAAGAGTGGTGTGCATAAAACAGTGTTTATAACATGACTGATGGCAGCAAAAATTTTCAGTGATGGATCTCTAATTTCTTTTTAGCAACAGTAATATTTTCATAAACCATATTAATATAATCCAGCCACATTCTATACAGTAAAATATCCCTTAGATTTCTAAACATCATTTATTAAAGCTGACTGGCAGAAAGGCACCACAAATACTTTCAAAGAAGGAACCTGATTCAGCTGCAGAATTGCTTTTCAAATACGAGCTTTGTATTGTTCTGGATTTGTTTAAATTGAATTCAACACACATAATCAACCAGGCTGCTAAATGGACTTCATACCTAAAGCCTGATTTTCTGGGAATAACAACTCCTCAGCTAGTGTAATTTCTGTGACTTGAATAATTTAATGGTTGAAATAATAAGGGACCTTACTCTCATAGACATAGTGAGGATGAGAAAAAAGGTAACGTGAAAGTGACAGACATTGACTTCTAGGAACACAATAATAAACATCAGCAACCTTACTCAAGGTTATTTAAGAATTTATTGACTTATGTGTAATCCTCCTAAACAATTATTACTTTTTTTTTAGTTATCAAGTGTATTTCTAGAGAAGATGAGTCCTTCAGAAATTAATTTTTAAGGATTTAGAGTTCCAAAAGTTGCATTCTGTTCAAATCAGAGATACAGATACTAATTTATCTAATTGGTACTGAGCATTGAATTTTAGAATACACAAAATCTGTTCATTAAAAATGGCAGCAAACTAAGTCATGAAATGTAAGTGATTTGAATGGCACATAGACGGTAGAACTGTCAGTTATTTTTTGGGGTTTTTTTTTGACTGTTAAGTGTGACTTTTCAGCTGACATCAGATGATTTTACAAAAATTTGGTAAAGAATGGCTGGTTTAGAGTATGATAATCTTGTATCAGAATGTCTCCGAGTCTTTGAGAGCGAACTATCACACACATTTCGATAATTTGAAATCCTAGTCAATATGTTTCTCCAGACAAACTATAAATTAATTACCGGCTAGCGTTCATTAAAGCATTTGCACTTCTAGTCCATAAAATCAGCAGAGTAATATGCATCTAACATTATTTTTAATAGTTACTAATACATGTTAAGTTAAAGACATTTCAGTCACTGATCTGAAGCCTGAACTACTCATATTTTGCAATGGATTGCCTGTCAATATCTTTGTAATTTAAATTAATGTTACACTTGACAGAATCTCCCGAGGACCAGCTTTCTTGAAAGTGTTGAAACTTGTAACAGGTTCAAGGGATGGTTTAGCCCCGTTTTGGTCACACTGGAAGTCTGGTTTTCAGATAAGGGAAGGGGCTGATAAGAGGTAAATCCTTCAAGGTGGAATAAATCCTTCTTATCATGCCAATGTCCTTCCTCACATAATCACTAAGGTGTGAATACTCCCCTTCGAATGGGGACATTGAGACATAGGATGAAGGTATTCATCTTGGCTGATGGGTCATGATTGATTCAACTACACTGAGAGACAACTGCAGCATCTCAGAAGATGTCAAAGACTCATAAAATGTCCTGAGATCCCCAATGTTACATCATCCAGTGTGAAAGTCCCTGCCTGAGGGGAGGTACCTGGTCATTCCCACCTGAACCTGAGTGACTATAAACCCAACAGATTTTGCATTCTGTGGATTCTTTGCCCCCAGCACTTGTGTCTACAGCCACTGTCTTTCTCTCCCCCAGCCCCCTTGTCTTTCTCTCTCTCCCTCTCCCTCTCTCGCTCTCTCTCTCTCTGTCTCTCTCTCCCTCACATTTACTGCTAAATAAAATCCGTACTATTGCCTTTGGCATATGGTTTCATTTGCACCTTAATTTGGGCAGAGGCATCTCTAATGATTTTAATAATCTTATCTTAATACCATCAGACATACTGCTACATCAGAAATAGATTGTACATCCATATGTCAAATATTATGGTACTTTGTGCCAAGATTTTTGTTTCATATACTGAATGACTAACTTGCTATGACCATCTTTGTTAGGTATAATTTCTGAAAATCCCTTATGTTTCCAAAATTTCAGTAAGTTTTAAAAAGCAAAACGTTGGAGACTATCTTGGCAAGGAGATGTATCAGCACAACATGGCAGTCTACTGCCCCATAGCTTCAGTGATGTGCAACGTTGAGAAGGCAGCTCTGGGTTGGTGTATATGGAGTAAAAAAATTCAAGTCCACTTGGAATGTCCACTTGAAATGTCCACTGGGCAGTGAAAAAGGAGTCTAGAGTTCAGTTGAAAAATAGGATAAAACTTATCAGGGCCACTTTTACTTTGAGGGGAACACAATGATTCATAGGGGCCAGATTCACAATATGAATAACTCAGATTGTTTCTGGATTATGTGACTGCTCATAAGATCAGTAAAGACTTAAGAGATCTGCCTAATTGATTGCTGACATTCATTTGCACACAGAAATAGACATGAACCTTCCACTTCTCAGTGGCAGATCCAAATCCACTGGGTGACTTTACTAATTTCATTGTTAATTCAATTTCTGGGAGCAAGGGAACAGTTCATGAGAGCTGCAGTTAGAATCATCAGGCATAATATTCTTCATTCCCATTACAAGAGGCTGCACATTTCTTGTTGAGGCTCCTTCTTGTATCCTAGCTGCAGCGGGGCAGCTGACTTTTATTAGAAGTGCAAAGATTTGTTCCGTGCAAGTGCAAAGGTGGATGCCCTAAAGACCTTGTTGCAAAGAATTGGGAATTTTTAAGCTGATTGTTAAGAGCTTTAGGGCAGACCTAGGACCTTTTCCAGAGGTGATTATAAGATGGATGAAATGTTTCAGTGAGAGTTTTGGCAGGGAGTTGGCCAGCTGACACTGATTGAGAAGGAAGTTGCGAACACACAGGAGGAATTTTCATCTCCCTTCATAAAGGTCAGAGCTGATACTACAACTGATCAGAACCCTTAAGATGGAATCATTTGATCAGGGACTGGATATGCATGCATTGACTGATACTAAGTAGGGGATTGTTAACTGTAAGGGAACCAGGGATTTGGTAAAGCAGGTCAGCTAAACTCAGCCACCTCCTTTTGACTAGCAACCATTGCATGCGGTCTTTCCTGAGGATGTCCTAATAAACCAGAGTTAAATAAACCAGAAATAGAAGTACCTTTGATTGCCTAACTTAAAAATGGCTTCTCAGGTGTGATCTTACTTTGATGAGCAGTAAATAAAATTGCCTATTCCCATGTTTTTAACATTCATAGTGGGGTTTTAACCCCAGACTGAGACTGAACTGAGAGGGTTGGGTGTTTATACCATGACTGTCTGGGTTTGTGCTGCATGAACAAATAAAGGCATAACCAAATAAATATCCATGTTTGTATCTTGGCTATTTTTTTGCTGCATGTGTGGGCTATCAAATCCTCAAGCCATCTCTGAGTACCAGCATGTCATAATCATAGTTTTGGGTGTGGGTTTTTTTTTTTTAGTCTGTGTTAAAAGTTCTCTTTGGGAGTGACTTTATAGCAATTTATACAACAAAAATTTTCCCGCAGGCGGCTAGAAGTTAATTTTCATCTGAATACTTATTTTTTAGAACAAACATATGAAAGAAAGCTTCTCCTTCAAATAAGAAGAGGCACATTATGTTTCAGATCAGTTTTTGTGCAAGAAATAAGTCAGAAAATTAATCAAACTCCTATTTTGCATTCAACAGATCATTTAGTAAACAAGCATAGAAAATTAGAAGCCTATTGAGTACAACTGTACTATTTCCTTGATCAGAAAAATTTAATTAAAAATAGTAGCATAGCAAGATGACCTCTTTCTTACTCCCCACTTCTCTTAATTGCTGAGAATCATGGAATTTTGTTCTTTTTGTCATATTTCTACTAAATTATACCTGATCATTACAATACTAAAGCATATAAAATTTAAGTTCATAGAATCATGCAGAAATCAACCAGAAATCAAAACAGAACACCATTTTTCAATAACACATTATCAGCTAAACTTTGACAGTATTTTCATTTAAAATTCTTCTGTAATCAAATAAGGAAGTTGATCTTATCTGATTTTTTTTCCATTAGTTTTCCCATCCCTGGAGAATGGAGAATAAGTGTTGAATGTTACAGCAATCATTTGATCGACTTCAGAGTGCCCCCTATTTAATGTACCTAACACAGTTTTGATGCTGACTTATGAAGCGAATACACTGTTCTGCAGCATTCCAGCATATAATTAAAACAGTTTCAACACATTTTTTTGGCACAGAACTTGACCTACTTTCACACTTCTAAGGTTTAAAATAAAACATTACTTGCATTGCATTCCTTTTTTCCATAGAAATCTACCATATCAATCTTAAAAAAAACTGCACTAAACTCTAACTAGTATGTGTGTAATTTAAGTCATAATAATAATTTATAGCTGAATAATAGCATTCTATGATTAGGGATCTAGTAATAGTGCACAGACATTGTGCTTAAAGCAGTAATCATTAATCAAGTAAGCAGTACCTGCAAAGTCATCCATACTTGTGTAAATAAGAAATTACCTACATTTATAAGGAATAAAGGATCAAATCCATGCATTACTTAATCATAATACCTTCTTACTCTATTGAAGGCTTTTTATGTGTACGCTGCAAAGGAATACATGGACATTAAGGAGGTGCTTGATTTGCAAAAGGGGTATGAGGCAGTAAGTCAAGTGGACTGGTTCCTACTGTCCTTTTAGTATTAGATTGCTGTAGAATATAATTTTTGTCCCAAAACCTATTTTCCTACTGTCAAGCAGCTTTTCTTGTACTTTCTAAAGCAGAAAAAGGGAGATTAAATATTTCCTTCTGAACGAAGGAGCTGAAATGTTTTTCTTCAGAGAGCAACCATTTAAAATGCTGAAACTTGAGGTGTAAAACCCCAAAAAATAATTTTAATGAATGGTTTAAAAGATAAGAACTATCCTGATAGTTTTGGCATCTCTTTCAGATTTTAGAAAAAGTCTATGTATCTATAGATTTTTTTGGGTTTTCTTTTTCCAGTAATATATAGCATATAAAACTATATAAAACCCTCTCTCTGTACAAACCTTGCTTTGCTCCCTATTAATGTTATTATTCACCATTAGCTCCATTTGCCTGACAGCAAAGTCCTGTGATACCTGAAATTGAATGTAAATACTGACACACAAAGGTACTTTCTAACTAAATTTATGGCAAATTAACAAAGGTTGCAATGTATTTGACACAAACTGGGTTAAGACAATGCCAGTCCTAAATCTCCACTCTGTTAGCTAACACTGTCTATCTAAAGGACTAGCAGTATCCTCAGCAGTATTATAAGCACATCCCCAGCTCTGCTTCATCCTCTTTTAGGTGTTGAATTTGTTTTAGTTCTATTCCTTGTTTTTCCAATTCTGGGCAAATGAATTAATTTCTTTATGCTACAGCTGAAAATTATTTAGATGTTTCAAGCCACTGTAGTGGCATAAGAGATGAAGTAATTATCTTTCTGAGAACATGGAAAAAATGGAGAGATGGGAAAAAGAAGAGTGCTATAATGTAAGAAGAGAGGAATTAAGAAACAGGACAGATTACAATTTCATATTTAGATGCTACCAAGATTTTGTTACATTCAGGTTTAATATCTCCCCCTTCTCAAATTATGTTGACAGGCAAAATTGATCTTGTTGAATTCAAGGGTTATGAATTATTTAAAAGTTCATTAGTCTTTACGAGAAGGAGGATTTCTTGAGGATGACTGTTATGGAGAAATGATAGTAAAACATAGTAAAATCTAAGGCATAGCACAAAAGTATATGTTTTGTTGACTTTCATTGTGACTTGTGCTCCTCAATGTCTAGGGTTGTAAAGGATCCATGATGGTATTAAACTTATAAATCCAGTGGTAATGGGATTTTGATACCTAACACAGAATCACAGAATGGGTCAGGTTGGCGGGGACCACAGTGGGTCATCTGGTCCAACCTCTGTGCTCAAGCAGGGTCATCCTGGAACACATGGCAAGGATTGTGTCAGATGGTTCTTGAATATCTCCAGTGAGGGAGACTTCAGAACCTCTCTGGGCAATCTGTTCTGGCAATTTGCTTGGTCATCTGCACAGTAAAGAAGTTCTTCCTCAGACAGAATTTCCAGTGCATCAGTTTCTGCCTGTTGCCTCTTGTCGTATTGCTTGACATCATTGGGAAGAGTCTGGATCCATCCTCTTGACACCCTCCCTTCAGATACATTGATATATCTTGGGCTGTAATAAAACTTTCAGTCCTCTTCAGTTTATTGCCCTACCTCAACATATGTAAGACTGTGCCATGGATATCTCAAGATCCACTCCCGTACTGAATTCCAACTCTTCCATCTTTTCATCTGCTCATACATCATGTTTACTACAAAACTTCTGGGAAAAAAATATCTACTGAGTTGTGGTCTAAAGTATGCAGAGATTCTGGCACAAAAGCATTAAAAACTCTTAAGCTTTCAAGACATTGAAGCTGCAATACAGCTGTCTCTCCCTCTCTCCTCCTGCCACAGCCTGTCAAAAACATGCAGAGTTAAATAGTTTTGTATAAGAACAAGAAGTGAAGTGATTTATAGCAGCTTGAATCTGTTTCTGCAAGCATAATTGTTTACTGAAATTCTTTACAGTACATTCCCAGGGGCTATGGAAATTGGTCCAAGAACAAGCTCTGCTATGCTGCTGCCCTACTCTCCTGTCAATATCAGCTCTTCTCAGACAGAGAAAGGAGGTTTCCATCTTTCTCTATCTTAAAAGAATTCATAGCTTACAGGAGAAAAGCATTTTTCTCTGCTGAAGTGTAAATGTGGGAAATACAGTTTTATAATTTAGAGAAAAATAAAACCACTGCAAGTGTTTGGCCACTAAATCTGAGAACTAGATAAAAATGTTGCAGCACCAGACCTTATTGTGTATTTCTCAGTCAGCTTCATGTGTTCTAGATTTTGATTCAGGTGCTTTGAACATGTGTCTCCATTCCAAACCTTTCAATGATAAGAAGCTTTATCTTCATCTATCCTTTTCCATAATGTTTATGGATGCTTCACAATGTTGAATCTGCCACTGTAGGATGTAGAATAACAAAAATGTTGAAAACATTGGCACAGTATTTGTTGCATTAGCATGCAAATGAGCTATCATTTTTCAGGAAGCTGATTCAGGAAAGTGACTTTTGATGTTGATCTTGATCTTAAACATAATTTAAGGAGAAAAGACATTTTTAAAAAAAGCTATTACGTTTGTGTTATAAAAACATAAACTATTTAATGAGTGTTTTGAGGACTTTTTCCATTTTTATGTTTGTGAGAGACGATTTTTATAAATACCTGAATAGCCATTTGATTCTCTATTTTCAACTTGCTTCATAGAAAGTGGTGAAAATATATTGGAGGAAATAGGTTTCATGTTATTATGAAGGACAGCAAGGGCATAAAAATCAGACTTGATTCACACATTTCCTAGGCATCCATTACTGTTCTCTCTAATGATCATCATTGCTGCAATCATGATCTAATTATTAATTTTCAGTTCTGATCTTTCCTGCCTTTAAAATTGCTGTGCACTTGTAGAGAGTAAACTGACCGAGTGGTGGTTTTTATGGAGCATTTACCTTCTTAAAAATCCCATCTCACATTAACTCTGCATGTGAAGCACATATAATGTGCTTAAGACTCTGAAAACATGAGCTCCGATCTTGGAGGAAGAATACTGAAAAGTACCTGGAGGGTACTGAGTGCAACTTTGGACTTCCTAGTACAAGAAAGACATTGACCCACTGGAGCTACTCCAGCAAAAAGCAACCAAGATGTCTGGATGGACACAATGTAGGAAGAGAGGCCCAGAGAAATGGTTTTGCAAAGCCTTTAGTATAGAAAGCTAAAGAGAGGTAGATATTTTTATGGTATTCAACTATCTAATGGTGGAATGAGGAGAAGATAGAGCCAGGATCTTTCCAGCAGTAGGAAAGTAGGCAAAAATCCTAAGTTACAAAAATCCAAATTCTGAAAAAATACTACAAAAAATTAATTTCAGAGTAGGAAGATATTGGAATAGGCTGTCCAAAAAAGTTAAGGAGTCTTCATCCCTGGAGGTTCTCAATATTCAACTGGACAAGCATCTGAGCAAGGCCTACATATGCATACTGGGGATAGCTGTATACCGTACCTGCAAGCTTGCCAGCAAGGACATTGTGGAATTCTGCCTGGGCTTTGTAGATACAAAGCAGGATGGCAGAGGCAATGTAGCCAGTCAGGAAAGACATAAGGAACATAATGGTTGTGACAAGGTTCACCAGAGAAGTGGCCTGAAGGCCCAGAGGGGGACTTCCATTTGTGAGCTCCATGTCAAATGGGACTAGGAAAGGGAAACGGTGAAGCTGCCCTGAAGTCCCTGTAAGAAAGGACGCCAAGGCTTCATCTAACAAAAATGCAAACTGCCATTACAGTGATGAAGGGCTTGCCCACCACCAGCTGTGGCAAAGTCTAAAAATGCCTTGAAGCCAACTGCTTACCTCCCTTTTAGTAACTAGTACACAGGATTGTTCAAATTAACAACTGGAATGATCCTGGAAGTAAGAAGTGCATTGGTTTGTGCTAGAACTATTCTATATATCCACAAATTCTCTTGTCATCCGACACTCTTGAAACATAAAGGAGGCTTGGAGGGTGTTCCCTATTAATAATGCAGATGGGAGTATATGTACACGAGGAGCTCAATTCTATATTAAAATGGGAGCATTAGGAGTGCTCTTTTTTTTTTTTTTGGCAGATGTACAATTCATAATATGGCATATTAATTAGGTTTCCATGCTTATTCCTCCCAGTTTATCTTCTATGGCAGTGTCTCCAGACCTGTTGATGTGTATCCGGTTCCTAAAGGCAAAATAAGAGTGGACAAAATTATTTGAGGGGACTGTGACCTATTTCTGCTTGTTAGGTCTCCCAAGTTAGTTTAGGGAAGTTGATTTATTTTACCTCTGGTGCTCCCTGAAGGAAATTACTGCTAGGAAAATATAGTTCTTTAAAATACCCAGTAGCTGTGTGGCAAAGTGAACTGTGAATTTATGAAGCAATGGTGATGCTTCTATTAAAAGTTAATATATTTTTCATGAGAACAGCGATTAAATTATTGCTTCTTTTTATATTAAATACTTGTAGCATTTGATTAAAATGTGTGAAACATCTAATATGTTTCTTTACTGGCTGGATATTTTTAATATCCTATTTAGCAACTGCCACCTTTCAATGAGTGTCATTCAAAGAGCAAGCGTGGCAAATGGAGCAGTGGGGTAATGCTGGTTCTGACTGGAGAGACCAGTTTGGGTGGTGTGGCTGTGGCCAGGTCAAGCTCTGCACCGTTTTTTGTACACTTTTGTTATTAATATTGCTGCTGCTCCTGTTCATTTTCTTGTCTCACTGCTGTTTCCAGTAAAAAGTTCTTACCTCAACCTATAATCCCTGCCTCTTGTCTCTCTCAGCAGAGCAGGGGGGGCTCTGGGCTGGGGAGTGCCATTCCGAAACCACAGCAATGTCGTATCTGAAATCGTAACTTCCCATTCAAATATAACAAAATAAAAGTGAGTGTTATTGACTTAACCTCCCCCACCCCACCAAAAAAGCTCTGAAGCATTTGAAGTAAAAATATGTAAATCAATTCATACAGACACATACCACATAAAAATACTGTATGCAACTTGTAACACTGAAGTTAAAGTAATAATTGGCCTGGATGGCATCACTACTTACTTTAAATGGTGACTTGCAAGCAAAATCCGGCTTATGTGGCCCTTTACCCTCAGTGTGCCAAACTGGACTTTCATGAGTATCTAAAATACTACATTTTTTTTTCAAGTTCAGATTTTCATTTTTCCTGTACTTTTAGAAACTCTGCCACGTTACAGCTATATCCAAAGTAATAGTACAAATAACAGCAATATCTGATTCCCTGAAGACAAGTCAATAAAGTTTTTATCAATATGAACCAAAACAACACCCCCTCCATGTTCTCTGCTACTTTGTCTAACAATGCTAATTAATTAAATTAATTAATTAATTAATTAATTCCATAAAGTTAACTGCTGGTGACCAAACTTAAGAAAGTCAGAAGTCTAAATTAAAGGTCTGGTGGGGCAGTAGACTAACTTCATAATAAATGTGGAAATACTTCCAGTGCATCTTCCCACATTAAGTCTAAATTGGTCTCCTGTTTTGCTTGTCTTTGTTCCACTGACTATATCCAAAATCTAAGGTAGCTTTACTACAGATTTGGGCTTCTTATTTAAGCATCTAGAATTGATGATAGTAACACAGGCTTAATATTTCTAATCAAGAAAAATAAACAAACAAAAAACCCCACTTCTTTTGGATGCCCAAAATACTTATTTTCTGGTTAATTCAAGTTCAGCATGAAACTTTCAGGTGTGTTATTTGTGTATCTTACTAGCTTTTATCTGATAAGCTTTATCCCTTTGCTGAGAAGTGTCAAGTTTTATATCACAGCAGTGTCCACATCATATTTCAAAAGAGGAGACTGAATAAACCAGTGTGCATCACTTCAACGTAGACTCATTGCACAAATAAACTGGTTCTTTGCACAAGGCATAAATATTTCACATTGAGACCTAGAACTGAACTCGATCTGAGAATGGAAACAGGGCATGCGGAGATAATAATTAGCCCCACTAGCAGACCTTGAAGCCAGCAGGGTCCAATACATGGTTCCCAGTCTGAAAACCCTTTCAAAGTGATTTTTTAAGATAGGTTGTAAACTTTTTGCCAGTAACTGCTCACATATGCTCACAATTGACCACAACAGTTATCAGTCTGAAAGAATCAACTAAGAGTTAACTGTGCAAAGCACAGCAAAAGTCTTCTATTTCTTCATAAAATAAATCTCTTTGAGATTTCTGAATGATCTCCAAATGAGATAATCTCTTAATTTCTCACACTTATCTCTCAAATGATAATCTATGGGCCCAACACAAAGCCTGACAGAGTCAATGAAATTTTTACTATAAACTTCAATAGGTTTTGCATCAAACCATCACTAGGTGTTTATAAATAAAGGAATAAATTTCAGTCTGTAATAATACAGCTCACCATGTGTAACATGAATGTAGAAAATGTATTTATAGTTTATATTTAATGAGGTAGTTTTAAATTAAACATGATGTGGCACTTTTTTCTCCACAAAGTTAAAAGGGGTTTGGGTCCACACTTTGTATTCTTTGCCATATTCTCCTGGCTTAGCTGAACAGCTGCTTTTTCCCCTCTCTTGGATGAAGCAGTGCCCTGAGAGAACAGTGTAGGATTCAGCAGTGATAAACCCGCAAGAATCTG
Organism: Gymnorhina tibicen; assembly: GCA_013399875.1. Classification (NCBI taxonomy): domain Eukaryota; kingdom Metazoa; phylum Chordata; class Aves; order Passeriformes; family Artamidae; genus Gymnorhina; species Gymnorhina tibicen. The sequence goes on from VXAZ01007501.1 coordinate 1,664,913, forward strand.
ATTGTGCTGAAGTGATCCTTTGAAGCAGAGGTCCTGAGTTTCTATCCCTCTTCTAGAACTGACAGTACATTTTATCAGGCCACACTATAATGTGAAATACAGACAATTGTTTTTATTATTGCTTTCTTTTTTTTTTGGAGTGAATAATTTCCTTAGTTGTAAACACCCATATTTTGCTTAAGTGAGGTACTTAAGACTTCTTCTGGATCCAATTCCAAATGCCCTGAAAGCCTAATCACGGATTCCTGCATAATAGCAAGACATTATATTAAGCACTGTTTCTACATTAGAGGATGTAGGCTATTTAGCTGTATTAAGAAAATACAAATATATGTGCTACAAATTTTACTTCAGCAGACATCACCTTAATGAGTATTATAATAATATTCTCCTCATGTTTAAAATGATTCATTAAAATCCCGTAAGTACTGTACTTCTACCAATCTGTGAATTATTAATAAGGTGATAATCATGTTAATGATGCTGCCTTATTAGGTCTTGATGTATCTTGTTAACATGGCAGTTAACTGCCTGTTGGTGTGGAGGGGAAAAGTGCTTTTTTTGTGCACAGGAGGGTACTAGAGAAGTTAATATTTTCCTAACAGAGTTTATTGCGACTCTTCCTAGCATTTTTTTTTGCTTGCTTCTTTTTCTTCTTTTTTAAACTGCTTTTCTAAAGACTGTGATTGCCCAAGCCTTTGTTGTCAGTTTTACATGTCTTTAGGACATATGAAGGCGTGATGGCATAATATAATTGATGCATTACTGTAAAATAGACCTTATTGACAGCTAACCCTAAATTACTAAGTCAGTATATTAATCGGTACTATGACCAACTGAGGCAAAACGCATTTAAAGCAGCAACGACAACAAACCAAGAGAAAAACAAAGAATGCAACCGCTTATTTTTTGTGTCCTAGATATTTCTTTCAGTATGTTAATGTTCTGGCATGTCAAAGATGTACTGAGGGAAAGAAATATGTCCCTGAAATTCAGAAGGAACAAACAGCATGAAGACTGAATCAGCTCAGTTTGATAAACCAAAAATCTGCCATCCATCTCTCCCAAATCCTAAATCAAGCAAGCAAACAAACAAGCCATGTTAACTTTTTTTTTTTTAACTTGGAAAAATAAGGCTGTTTGTTTGCAGTTTGCATCTTTAATACTGAGTTCTCCTCAGCAGTTTAAAATGCACAGAACAGAAATCTGTTTCCATAACATTTTCAGTCCAATTTGCAAACCTTGGAGGTCTGTGCAGTTTGGCTTTCAGTTGCTGATACTTGTCTGTCTGAATTTTGAGAAATTTATCTCAAAGAAACTGAACTTCAAGAAATCCATTACAAAACTTGTAAGAACTAGGTAACTAGCTTGTGTTTTGAAAGAATTTATTTTTTATTTCATAATTTTTACATCTTTATCTGAGGCCACTTGTAACAGCAATAATTAGGGTGCATTTGAGGTTGCGGAAAGGACACGCTGGCTGACAAACGAGTACAGTTCTGAGTGTCCCAAGTTTTATTATGTTTTGCTGCTGGTTGTTGGCACACAGTGACTTTTGTAGATTGGTGGATCAAGTACAAGACGAAAATTTTGTGTCCTATTCATACTAACGCCAACATGGGTGTAATCTGAAGCAGTAGCACACATTATCTTGAAGCATAAAAAACCCAAGGGAATTATGGTATGCTAAAGCCTTGTGTGTACTTGATACACCACAGAAGAGGGGTTACCTGATCTGATAATGCCTGAGATTCCTATTTGACAGAAATAAAAGAAATAAAATCTAAATAATAATAAAAAAATTGCAGTAAAATTTTACTGGTAAAACAGAATATCTGGTATTTTGTTTTGAAAAGAGTAAACTGGCATAATATGTTCTGTTTCTTAACTATTATTATGCTTTTATCAAAATGTTCTAAACAGAGTACTTCTACTTACATATCAAAACATTTAACATTAAGGGGAAACAGAGTGGAATAGTGGTATGCAGGGTTCCTTCTCTTGTTCCTTCTTTCTGCTTCCTCACATAATCAGAATATTATTACTCTTAAACATTTCCAGTAGCATTTCTTAAATCTTATTTTGATCACTGCAATTAATAACACTGATAAAGTGACAATTAAAAAGTCATCAGTTAAAGTTGAGGAAAAAAATTATTCTTTTACTTTCATTAGCTTTTAGATGATGCAAATATGCAGAATATTCTTCTTTACATTGAATCAGCATTTTCTGCTTTAAATTGTTCCAATTTAATCACTTTTTTGCTAGGTGGTTACAGATAATCCTCTCATCCAGTCCGTAACTTGCTGTGTGCTGATTAATTCTCTGTCAGAAAGGTCTGGTTTTTCTTCACCAAATAATTTACTGAGTTTTTTATGAAATGTGTTTTAAGACTTCACCATAGGAAAAAAATGTGAAGTCAATTGCTGCCTGGAAATCTGTAACTAATGAATAATACTAGTCTAATTAATGTCAAACTAATTCAAGTCCTGCAACTAGCTAGCTGAAATAATATTCACTTCTTCAGGTACAAATTATATTTAAAATCCATAGAGAGTTTCTAATAATACCAAACATCAATGTCTTACCTGTACAATGTGAATCTCTAATAAAACCCTGAAATGAGCAATTAAAAGAAATATGGTTAGGACTAGGAGTTATTGCAATGAAATTTTATTTTGGTTTTTGAGACTTAATTTTTTTTTGTGCACTCTCATACATACTCACATTATTCATTTTCATATAGAACTTTCCCTTAAAAAATAATTTAAGAAGTTGACTTAATGCACAGTAGGATTTCAGCCTTGCTTAGGACTGGATGATTCATGGCAGAGCTCATTTATCCACACCACTGCCATGAGAAGTCTGATGGAACCAGCTGCTAAGAACTGCCTGGGCTGTGACTGCCACTGAATCAGTCCCTTAAGAGTCACCACCTGGAGCAAAAAAATTTCATAAAATGCCTAACACAACTTCAATCTATATTAGCTATTTAGTGGCAGCCAGCAGAACTTCCTGTAAAACACCCACTGACACCCTTTTATCTGTTTGGGAGCTGCTTCCCACAACTAAGCCCGAAGCAAGGAGGCTCCTGAGCATTATTAGTGTGTTGTAAGTACACAATTTAATACCTGATTTTTTTTCCTTTGTGTTTATTATTGTTCATAAGTTTTTTTTCTTTTTTTGCCTGCAGCCATAGCCACATTTCAAGAGTAAATGAAAGTACAGCCCATATATTTAATGCTTTGGGTGTAAGCCCATAATGCCTATTACACACCCTCCCTCCTGCCCTGTGTACTGGAACCCTGCAAACAGTAATTTGCACAACATCCCATTGCAAATTAGTACTTAAGAGATACATCACCTTATCAGTGAAAGTGCTGATCCAGTAAAACTGCTAGAAAGTCTTATTTGATGTCATTAGTGCTATTAGTGGCTTGTCAAAAGTAATTCAAGGTCAAGTGCCGGGACTGTTGGAAGCCAGTGACCTCAGCTGGAAGCTCTTTTGTGTGACTGTGAGATGGTAAAGCCTTCTTTCACGGTCATTTCTTAGTGGTTTTTTTTTTAAAAGTTGTTTATTTGTTTTTTGGTTGGTTTGTTTGTTGGTTGGTTTTTTAAAGTGAGGTTCTCTCCTAAGGCAGAAAGAAGAAGATGAAAGGTGGATGGCCAAGGTGTATTATGTGTGCCTTTCTGTTCTTTCCCTCATTAATCAAATACTGAGGAATATATTTGTCTTTGAAAGTGAAGATCTGCATTACTTTTTTGGCTAGTTCATAATTCACTTATAATACAAAAGGAATTAAATGCTTGAAATATGCAATTTAAAAGCTATAAAGAAATTAAGGGTTGATTAGACTGCAAAGAATCCCTTCTAAAATTGTAGACAGGTTATTTTATACTTACCAGATGAAGGTGTTTGGGCCCTAGCTTCTGAAACAAATAGTTGGAGTCTACAAAATGTGTGAAAAATAAAGAAAAAAAATTTAAAGCATTCAAGGATAATTTTTACTTTCATTGCAAAACTCAGTTATGTTTAAACACCATTCTTTGTTGCACATCATGTAATTTATAATGCCATTTTGTTTGCTCTACAGAAAATCTGGATTTCTTTGTTACTATATCATTTTAGATATGACATTTTGAAATGTTTAAGCACATACTGCTTTGTTTAAGTATATATTATAGATGTAAATTAATTTCAGTGAGAAATCTAGAGAAGAATTTGATTCTTATGTGGGGAGGAAGCTCAGATGATTAAAATTTTGTATAAAGGTAGTAGAAGAAAAATTTCCTGGTTCCAACAGTCTGCCTGGAAAATTTCCACAGGGAATTCTGTGCACCAAAGGACTGAGAAAATGAGCCATCATTATTTGCATTTTTTTTTTATTATAGTCCTCCATATAACTTAATGTGAGGTAATTTCCTGAAAGGAGGAGCATTATGTTTTTCATTCAGAACTCACTAGCTGGCTGTAATTGCCATTTCAGGATTAGCACATCATGTCCAGTTGATTGTACTTCTAAAATACTTCCTTGTATCTTGAAATACTTTTTATATCTTCAAGGAGTTCCTGCTCATCACAGGGTGGCACTGGACTATAGGTGACCTTTAAAAATCCCTTTAAGATCCCAACCCAAACTGTTGGAAAAAAATAAATAAAATCTGATCTGGCACTGCACAATTCAGCATAGCATACACACATCTGAACTTGCTGTATCTGAGACAGGATAGCTATTGGAAGTTCTCAAAACACAGCCATCAAGTTCTCAGTAAATTACCTTTTTCATAATAAATTTAACTACATCTTTATCCCAGAAAGGGGTGTAGAATTTGGCTGTTAGTTTTGTGGTTCCAATTTGTTGGGAGTCCAGCCCAAGACATCTTTAAAAAGACTGGCATAAAGAAAGTACCACCTTTTATATTTGGGCAGCCCTGAGGATATTTCAAGTTGGGCATCCAATATCAACAGTCATTTCAGAGAAAGTTGGCTCCTGTATCTACAAAGGTTGTCCTTTGTCTGCTTCCTCTCATTTTCACTAAAGCTGAGTTCAATTTGAGAATACTGCTGGGCTAGCAATACTTTCTCTTGCCTTGGCCATTCGAGGTAATGTATTGTATAGGGAGTTTCTGATCTTTGAGTAGAGTTTTATGATCAAAGTTTCACAGTTTCAGAGAAATGACTTCTTGTCATTGAGAGGAAAAATGTTAATGACTTGAACTCATCGAAATTTACATTATAAAGAGAAATGAGAACAATGGCAATTTAGGTAACTTTTTCTTAAATGAGTGTGTTAGGGTTCTAAAAAATACCTGGGAATGCCAAATAGTTCAGTTGATCAATTGTTGTCCCCTATGACTTGCTATTTGTTCTATTTTGAAAAGTAGGAGTCCTTTTCTGTTGCTCATTTTTTCATATACTATTTTACTTGCCTAGACTTATGTCTTAATTTTTGACAGTCTGGAGTCAGAAAATGCATTCTATATTAGATCTTATATAAATATTATTTACAAAAAGTGAAACTCTAGGCTTTTCTTTGGATGCATTTCAATCTACACTGTAAAAATGGCAACAAAAATTTAACTGTGGATTCCCACAACTAAAATCACTACAGATTATGCTGAGCTGCATCTTCCTGTATTTTTTGTAGTCTGTAATTTTCTGCTTTAAGACGGGTTTCTTTAGTTTTGTTTAGGAGATGCCTGGCAGAAGCATCTTCATTCAGAGATAATCAGCAAACTATAATTCATATTCTTGGCTTAGATCCAAACTACCATTAATTTGTGTGGATGAAGTCAATATACCCTATAATTACTGTTGCCTAGTACTCCATGTCAGTGCTGTTGATGGGTTGGTGCTTTTTCTAGTAGCAGAAATTGATGACCAATTAGATTGGTTTTATGACATTATATGTCATATGTCTACATTAGACATTATATGTCTACATTTCTGTAGAATTGCCATGCTTTCCTGAGCACTAACTAAGCTAAACATTTACATACTTTTAACATTTACACAATTTATCTCCAAGTTAGCCCTGCACTCAGATTAATATGACGGTACTTCAGCTTTTCATCTCTTTTTTGGACAGAAAGATATGTTTTGCTTCTTTTTCCTGAAATAGAAATTGAATGGAAATGGTTAAGCTTATACATTTCAGCAAAGTTTCTCTCCCAGTCATGAAAGGAGTGGGAGACCATCTCAGTCCATCTCAGCATTGGCTTATTAACCTTCATTTTCTATTGAGTGCATAACACATAAAGAAAACTGCCCCAAACACAAAACCCAATAAGCCCTGCCCACATTATAAGAATGGAGGGCATTTGAGGGTCTGCAGGTGAAAGGAGGACGTGTGGAAGCTCTCGTCAGCCTGTGAGGGGGATGGAAGGAGGGATACATACATACCACATACTGCCATATTCTTCTCCATGGAATGGCAGAAAAAAGTTCAATTCTTCTCACCCCACATGTGCATAATTTTCATTCATGTTGATGAGAACTGTATCAGCGCAGGGAGAAGAGAGTAGATGCTTTAGGCTGTAAGAGATACAATTACTTTTCTGACAGCAGTGAAATGGAATTTTTCATGCAGAAAAGATGTAACTGAGAGCAGGAATTTTAAGAAAATGTCTGCTTCAAAGCATACTGTCCAATAAAATCTAGAATTTTAAGAAGCATATGCTGAAATTTGTGCATGTTTATGACCATGTTCTTGAACATCCTTTTCTATAAATGTATACAGTTTAGGCATAAATAACCTCACTAAGTTTATTGCTTCTTAATACTGTCTAAAAGGCACACTAGCTGTTTTCTAAGGTTCTACTAAATTCTGTAAAACAGAGGAAGGTAATGGGAAATTAATTAACACTAAAATAGTAAAAAATATTTTTGTTACTGAAATTTAAAACCATCTATTCTTTTATACTATTGCTTAGCCATGTATCCATTCCAAGCAAATTTTTCTTTTAAGTCAGGTAAACATTTCACATTTCTGTGAGCCCAATTTTTTTTTTTTTTTCCTTCAAGTGTTCTGAACCATGGAACTTGTAACCCAAAGGATTTTTTCCCAGGAATGTGAAGACTTTTATAAGGTATTTTAGAAATGTAAAAATGCAAAGGTTTGGCTGATCTTTGAAAACAGCTATTCTGGTTATTCTGAATTTTTAATTCAGTATAGATTTCACTCCAATGATCTGTTCCAGAAGAGTCCTTAGCATCCACTATATGGATTAGGATTAAAATTGATTACACAAAATTGGGAAAAAGGACTCTTATTCTATAATTGATATGTCCATTCTTTACATACATGTAACAATTTGATTATATCATACAGTAAAGAGAAGCCATTAGTTCAGAAAAATAAAGAGAACCTTTCACTTTAATTGAACAAGTATACAAGACTGATTGAGACATTTTCATAGCTGAGATATTTTCACAGGAATATGGTTTGGAATCTTCTGATAGACTCATGTCTTTTCTGTTTTGTCATGTATTTCCTTCAGTAGAGCCAAGTGTGGGCCAGCTGGAACACACTCCTGCGGAAGAGACAAGGAAAAAAATTGCTACTGGGAAAAATGGAGCAATGAATATTATTCTAGGGTAGAGATGTGCTTCCTTTTTGGTATTAGCTGTGTAGTTTCATAATGGCATCTGCTATTGAATTTAGAAAAGTTTATAGTTATTGCTATTAGAAGACAAACGAAAGGCATATTTTGATTAAATAAATGAATATGGGATGCAGTGCTTCTGGCCTATACATTGGTCTGAATAAGTATTACAGTACAGACCTTCATAACTTTTGTAGATGTTTGAAACTAGAGCCAGGACCCTATTTCTTGGCTTTTTAAAATCCGGATACTGGTAGGAGTGTTGAAATACACTTTGGAAACAGGTATAGCTAAAGGTGTTGTGGGTGAAACTGCCTAAAAACCTGTGTCTACTGCCACTTGCATGCAGACATCAGCTGCTCCTACAGAAGGGTAGGTCACCACTGGGTGACATATCATGGTCCAAGGTTGATGCCTCTGAACAATGGCATTGGATAACTGATATGTGTCAGTAGCAACCTACTAAATATTCTGTCGTATGTCAGGCTTGGTGCATCAATTTTTTCTCCAAATCTTCAGGGAAAAATAAAAGTTAAATACTGTGGTTCATATTTTTCATAATGCTAATAGACATGCCCACTAATAAACTATTGTTCAAGATAATTTCTATTTAATCAAGGTTGAGTGTTCGCTTATATTGACTGAACTCAAGGACATTTAAGTGTCTATTGAAAACTAAATATGTGCTCAGCTGTGTTGTGGAATGCTCAAGGAAATTGCAGTCACATAGACTGAGGAGGAAGTAAAAAGCAATTTCTATCTATATGGACAGATACAAAGAAAGAAGAACCACAATCAAAGTATGCTTTAAAAAGTGAGGAATGCGGGCTTCGCAGTCAGAAAACAGGGTATAAAAAGAGTTCAAAAGGCAAGTCTGAAAATTTTTAAGTGGTGATTATGGTTAACTTTACTGAGAAAGGACCAATTAAAAATGCAATAAAAGACAAGGAAGTAGTGTTGATGCAGGAAAAAAAAATAGGTTTAATGGATTTGGCAAAAGTGAAGGGATAGAACAAAATGCAGCAAAGCGAGATCTGAGTCCTGGAAGTCACTTACTTCAACTGTTGGGACATCCAGGCAGGAAGGAATGTACAATGAACATATAATGCATGTATGGATTCAGATTTTGCTGAAAGCAAATTGTTAAAACCTGTGACTGACTGGTACAGTTCTCAAGACGTCTTCTGTTCTATTTACCTGCATCAGGACTATATAATTCCTGATAAATTGATAAACTTTTTCTTACAACCTTCATTAATAGAGGTTCAGGGGTATCTTCAGGAAATCTGCTGCAAAGTTCAGCTGTCTTGGTGTTTAGAAATTTTTTCTTTATTCTTAGCAAAACCTAAAACTGAAGCTGCTGTAAAAAGAGGATGACTGTAAAAGATATGCAAAGTATGTACTTCATAGCTGGAGATACTATCAAAAGAATTTCAACTTTCACCAGAAATAACACAGCAATGCTTACAAAAGCAAGAGCTAAAACAATAGAGGAGAGTGTTCTGTTTCCACTAAGGTTCAGAAATTTCCTTGAAATTAGAGGGGAAGAGACAGCCTGTGAAGAATTCTGCTTCTGCAGTCATTATTGTTTGAATAATTAAAACATTTTGTAATACTTCCTTAAAATTTCTCCCCAATTCCTAGTTCATGGCAATGAAAAGAAATTCTGATTTTACCTAATGCAAGGAAGATGCTGACACTTTAAAAGATCTCTTAACGCCTTATGCACATTAGCTTAGTAAACCTTTGATGGAGAGAAGACATTCTGCATGGATGGCTGAAAACAGAACTGAGACAAAAGAGTTAAATATACATTTAATACACTGCATTTGTACTTTCAACATTTAAGTTGACCTTGGCCTCTTTTATCTCACTGCCACTAACACCAGAAAGAAGCAGATCATTAGCTGACTAGAAAAGATGAGTCTGTGTGCTGTGGAAAGGTACAAAACATTCTGCAAATAATCAAAGGCAGGCAGCTGGAAAAGTGAGAGAAGATAATTTCCTTCACAGAATGTTTCAGGGGTAATGTATTAAAAAAACCACAAAGAACTTTAATCTTTGACATGCTTCTGGTTTGCACTCTTGATCCATCTCAAATGAGTAGCAGAGTGACTTTTTAAACTGGAAAGGTGAGGCAAGATTCAGTGTGGAGAGGACTGACTGCACTTGTCCCTTGCCCGTGACAAGAGGAAGGTCCTGTCCAGAGAGAGGAAGGATAGGAGCAGGGAGAGCTGGGAGGCAGGAAGTGACAATTGAAGGGCAAAGTGGGGGGAACTGGGAGGTGGTTTTGCTCTCTTGTGAGGCTTAGCATGATTTCAGTGCAAAGGCAGCATGACTCAATAGTCAGTTCTGACAGTTCCATTCTCCTCTCCTCTCCTCCCTCCCCCCAAACCCCCTCCCCAAAAAAGCTCAGTCTCCAACCTAAATTAAGCTTTTTGAGCCATAAGGCAATGGTTTCCATCAGGGCTTATTGAATCAAACGCTGTGAAGTATTGATGGCTTCAGAATTTTTTTGGCAGCCAAACAATGAACTTTTGAAAACTGACATATTTTTTTGTGGTTACTAATAACTTAGTGGTTACAACTCTCGCCCGGGGGATACTAAATCTTTGTTGTGCCTTCAGTCTGAACAGAGGCTCAATACTGGATCTCTTCTTGTGCAGACAGCTTAGTCCCCATCTACAGAATCAAGCTCTCTTATAGTGCCATTAATTTTTGTAATAACAAATTGTAACTTCACTAACCCAGAATGGGAGCTAGAACGTAAGACTCCGTAACGAGGTGAGTAGGACAGCTACCAATCTCCAGGAAATTCGGTGTTTCTGCAAATCTGAGTTAAAAGCCACATATCCTGCCTAATAGCTAGGACCTAGCAGATGCCTTTCAAAATTCCTTTCTGGCTTGAGACCTGCTCTGACAAAGATTTCTTAAGAAAGTTTTTTCCTTGTACATACATCCTCTTAATCCATTTCAGAATACAATTTTGACTTCAACAAACCATCATTTTCCAACAAAAGCTGTTTAGTTGCAAAATTACTATTTCTATTCACATGCATTCTCTTCCAATTCACATATATTCCTTGTTTCAGGGAAGAGAGGATATGACTTTTGCTTAAGCCTTTTTATTTTCTTTGATGGAGAGGGCTTTAAAAACACCCCACATTTTGTCTCTGATCCCAGGATAAATAAATGATAAAAAAGAAGTATGACTGGTGCATGACGATTTTACCTAAGACAGTCAAGGAATACGATTTCTTACCGAACAAGATGTTCTAGGAGAAAAAACGTAAATTAAACAAACCAACAAAAAAGCCTAGCAACAAGACAGTAAGACAAAGCTACTACAGTTTTTGTGGTTGTGAAATTAGAATACCTGAGATGGACAACTGTGGGAAAAAGGGATTAAATATTAAGAGAAAAAAGGAAAAGTCATCATTTGTTTCAAACTACTGAATGAATTGTTTATGTTGTTAACTACCATGCCTAGTAAACTAATTGAATTCTAATAACCTATTCAGGGTATTTCATGTCTTCATCTCCCTGAAAGGAATGTGAGGAGACGACTATGAAGTCTAAATTATTGAAGAAAAAGCATTTGCTGAACACTATTAGAAGCTCTTCTCCACTAGTAGATATTCATAAACAGTTTTTCATAATTGCATAATATTTGGGATTGGAGAATTCACATACTTTTCTTATTTAAAGATTTATTTGTTTCTCAGCAGCTTTCCTTTGCACAGTTTTATAAATCTGAATTTAAAATTCCCTTTCCGTGAATAATTTTTAATGCTCACTTGAAGTTCATTGTTTCAGCAAAAATTCCTGTCCTGAATTTATGAGGTGTTTGTCACCCCAGCTCAGCTTGATTGTTAATCAAGTATATTAATTCAGTGAGATCGTACAGATGCTTCCAGCTCTATAGACTTCCAAGACTTACTGATTGGTGATCTGAGACATGCATTTTTATTATCATTATCATCATCATAATTTTTGTGTATTTCACAGAATCACAGAATCACAGAATCACAGAATCTGCTGAGTTGGAAGGGACTCACAAGGATCATCAAGTCCAACTCCTGGCCCTAGACAAGACACCCAAGACTCACACCATGTGCCTGAGAGCATTGTCCAAACACTCCTTGAACTGTGTCAGGCTTGGTGCTGCGACCACTCCCGTGGGGAGCTGTTCCAGTGCCCAGCCACCCTCTGGGGAAAGAACCTTTACGTGATATTCAACCTAAACCTCCCCTGACACAACTTCAGTCATTGCCTCGGGTCCTGTCACTGGTCACCACAGAGAGATCAGTGTCTGCCCCTCTTCTTCCCCTCATGAGGATGTTGTAGACTGCAGTGAGGTCTCCCCTCAGCCTCCTCTTATAAAGGCTGAACAGACCAAGTGACCTCAGCCACTCCTGGTCTGATACACGCACGCCTTATTGTGGCCCGTATGCTGCAACCAATGTCCCCTGGTTTCCTATGCAGTAAAAATTAAGAGGAAGGGAAATGTCTCTCCTGTGGTGCTTGCACACCTTGGGTTTTTTTTTGTTTACCCGTGCTTTGCTTTTCTCATAGAAAAATTCAAGGTCAGCTCCAAGTCTTCTAGCAGTAACAGAATTAGCAAAACAAAATCTTGACACCTCAAGAGAAGAATAAAATAAATTACTCTAGTGTTAGCAAGCTTAGTATTGATGGCTGAGGTACAGCAGACACCATCTACACAAAAGAAGTTCAGAGTGCTGAAAATAACTTCCTTACTGGAGCAGAATCACAGTTACAGGACATAATCTGTACCTTGCTTTGCTCTGCATATGCTTCTGTTCTCACTGGGTTTCTGGGACTGTGGCAATGAGCGCATGTGCTTGTCTCACTGAGACAGACAGGCCTGCCAGGTGAAGAGGGAGACAAAAATAGGAGCTGAGCTCATCTCTAGCCCGTCCTGCTCTGCCCTGTAATCCCAGTGAGCTTTTAAAGAATACGCTTTAAGGAAAGGGTTGTCAGAGAAATTGTGAGAGGTGAGAGCTGATTTATAGAAGCTGCAGAGCAGATTGGTGGCAAAGATGAGAAAGCAGTCACACTGATTTTTGTACCGGTGTCTGTCCCTATGTGCACCACATTGCAGAAAGTTCTTCTAGGTTTGTTACAATAGATACCAAGGCATGCTTCAAAGGGAAAAATAACTTTTCATGCATTGAAGTGAAAGCTTTCTGTTTGAATGTAGAAGTTCTTCCTGAAAATGCTCTCACTAACAATGAGTAAAAGAACAGACTGCTCAAACACAGACCTATTAGATGGATTTTACTGTTTGAAAATATGGAAACTTCATTCAACAGTAACATTTGGTTTCAGTGTTTCTGTTTGCTAAATATTTATACTATGATAGGCTACCTTATGAAAGCAAAAGATTTTTTTTGGTATTTCATCTCTAATTATTATTTTGAGTGTATTTACTGCACTTCAAGTTATTCCTAGGTTGGGTTCAGTGAGCTAAGAAGTGTCAAATAACTTCATATTCTTTAAAGCTCATTTGAGATGATGTATCAGAAAAATGTTCAGCGAACGCTAATTAACACTAATTTAGCCATATACAATGCAGCTTGATTACATTTACATATAGAAGAAAGTCTAATGCAAATGGCATCATCAGATACTTTTATTGATGGTATAGTGAACACAGGCTGTAGAAAACATTATTTTCTCTCCAAAAACAACATTAAAACATCTTGTTGCGTAATTACTCCTTGCAAGCAGACTATTTGCCCTTCAGTGCAAACTTCCACGCGTATCTGATTACGTTCACTTTGGAGACACTCAGGGTGACTAGGTTTTTAGAGAGACTGCAGAGGAAGGGAGGTAGGATTTGAGATATTTCTGAAAAATGCCTTTTTAAGGTACTTGCGTCTTATTTGGGTTTACATATTTCTTTTAGTGCACATAAATCTCTGTGTTACTGGCTGACTAATTATATCTGTGCATTTTCAATTACAGTTTCTCACAGTTAAGAAATTCTGCATTTATTCTATGTCAGCCTTCCTATTCATTTCATGACCTACACTACAGGGTATTTTCCTGTGTCTGCCAGTTCAGAGACGCATAAGAGAATATCAGTAGTTGGTGAATATATCAGGAGCACAGGGAAACAATGTGTCTCATCCAAAACTTGCTGAAATCAAGAACAGTTTGCCCCTAGCCTCAGAAGGCTCCGGAATGGAGGTATGCCTCCTTCCCACAGTCTCAGAAATAACCCACAAGCTCCATAATAATTTTCCGAGGTTGACAGCAGATTAAAGAGTCTCTTGAATACTTTATTCCCTGCTCTGAACTTTGATTACTTTGGCCTTCAAGCATTTCCTGAAAGGGTCCTTAGGTACTGCAATACCCGGCTGTGCATGTCTAGGAAATGCAGTTGCAGGCACATGTTGAAATGCAGGACTGCTGAGACAGGTTCCTTCTAGAAAGCATACACTGTCATAACCCTGATGCTCTACTGCATTTGGTTCCAGTGATCTCTTTGCAGAGCTCTGCCAGTGCTCTGGGGATGAACACATAGGTGCAGGTACCAAACAGAACTGGCTAATTCTCTGCCAGCTGTGATTTTCACCCCTGCAGCACTGTAACCTGCCATCTCAGGGAACAACTTAGGGACTAGGCTGTGATTCCTGCTTTGCTAATGTGCAATGGAAACAACACAGATTGTAAAATCCACCTTAGTTTATCCTCTTTAAAGATATAATGCTTGTCAAAATGTTTTCGAATTATAAACCATGTTGATGTTAAGTCCTTCCTGTTTGAGATCCCTACAGGGGATAAACACCTACAGGTTTATGGACAAGATAATTTCAGTTCCCTCTTTCATAAAGAATTTTTTTTATAGACACTTTTGTCAGTGTTAATACATTACTGGCACATCCTTATGGCATGGAATGAACTGGAAATGGTCTCTCTACCAGCACAGTGGGATTCCACTTCCTCATAGAGAAAGAGAACATGCAGCTACAAAAATATACATTGTCATTGTCAGATGCTGCTACTCGTAAGTTTAATTTGAGTCTTGTGCGTGACATGCATGGCATATGAAGATTGCTGGCAGGGTAACCTTCTGTGTAAATATATGTGACATTTTTTATTCTGATAATGCTCATCTTTAATCAGAAACTGTGTACAAGAAATCCTGTTCACAAGTAGAACTTTGGATAGGCCGTGGTTTTGAAATGAAGAGAGTTGTTCAGAATAAAATATTGTTCTTTTGTGGTTTGTGGTTTTGAATGGTTTTCTAATTATTTTACTTCCAAATATTTGCTGGTTATGATTTTCAAAAGCATTTACACTATTTCAGCTTGATTTCAGGAATCTGATTTACCAGAAGAAGCTAAGATCATCTTTGTTTTTAATTTAAATTAATGGAATCAAAGACTTCACATATTTTTGTTGGAGACACTTTCCATGAAAAAGTCAGGGGTTTTATTTTCATGAAGTATTTTAAGGAAACATTTATGACTGATACTTGTGATTTCATGAGAAGAGCTTTGAAGAGTGCATTTCAGAGAAATTCTGATGGGGGATTCAAATATTTTGAGTCAAAAAACCCCATAACCTTTTGATACTGTCCCCAAAATGCAATGTTGTTTGCCCGCAGAAGACGGCTTGCTCCTTATGCAGGAAGTGGTGGTATCACTTTTTACCTAAATCTTCACTCAAGGAATCTCATCTCAGTAAGTCTGTTTGAACTGGTGGACTAAAACAACACTGGCTCAAGTTTTGTCCACGCCTCAGGCTCATTTTGGTTTTTTTTTCATGGAGTAGTTCAGAGAAAAATGATAATTCTGGAATAATCATGCACAATTGCTCAAGAGAAGTAGTTTTGTTTTTCTATTTTCTGAGCTCTGCCTGGCTGGCTCAGGACATGTGTGCCCTGTCACCCAGCCCCACTTCTCTGCCTTTTTTTGCTGATTGGCACTGTAGGTAACAGCAGTGGTTTGTGTGGCTCTTTTTTTCTCTGTTGCTCGAGGTTTCTGTCAAGACATCCAAGAAAGAAATATCCATTGGATGCTTTTCTATTTTTACAGAATTCACTAGAAGCTGAATTAAATTCTTCTGTTTTCTCATCTTTCTTCTCCAGTTTGAATGCTACAGACCACATGCACATGAAAATAGTTACAGTGAATGCAAATAGCCCTTGCAGTATAAGTGGCTGGGTTCTTGAAAAACAGAAAAATAGGTTTCCATTAGGGGAAAAAAAAAAAATAAGAGCTTTAGCAATTATTTAAAATTACAGTAAAAGCTGTAGGTCAAAATCAAAGTAAAGATTCTTTTTAAGTATTGGAAATTTGGTAATATGAATGCTCATTATAACCTAATCATATCCATCACTAGTGTAGAGATTGCATAATATTTTCAACTTTAGGATAAATTAGGCAAGATACTGCTTCTATTTTTGCAGAAGAAATGCTTTAGGAAGATGCCAACAATCTAAATTTCAATGAAAAAATTAGTTCTAAATGCAAGCAAAATTATTTTCTTATTTCAGTGAGTTAAGTTTCCCAGAAAAAAGCCTATTTTTTTAAAATGTGTGAGTTGCAACACGTCTTGTGAAATATAATCTTTTATGGCTTTTTTTGCTAGATTTAGGTTCATGAAAATACTGTTAGTGAGAAAAAGATGAAAAATATTTGAAATCCATCTGATAATTCTAGATGCACATATGATCTAATTTACATTTTCCACATAATTTTCAGAATTTATAGGAAGCTAAGCCTGCCAAAGAGACTTATAAGTCATTCTATGTATATAAGCAAAGTGCAAATCGGTACTTTAGGTAACCTGCACCAAATTTATGTATTTCTACCAGAAGGGGGTGCTTTGAGCAAACTGGTGCTCAAGAGTCCTCAAGAGAAAACACTGAAGCCTTTTATCACACCATGGCTCTTGATATTCCATGTGCCCTTTCAAATATTTTAAATAAATATGTATATGCATTTCAGCCTATTTTCAGTTATCAAAGTCTCCGCAGTCTTTGAGCATGAGCATTAAATAAAAAAAATGAATTCGTTTTGGAACTAGCTAAGCCTTCAAAAAGAAGAACTCATATGTTAGATGAATGAAGTAGCATGGAAAGATTTTCTTATTTCAGTTGTACCTGGTAAGACCAGTAGCTGAGAATTTTTTTCCAGGGATTTCTGCATAACTTTCCCCCACCTCTTTGTTTTTTTGTTATTAAATTTATCTTTTTGTTAATGAAGTAGCTTGTGTTTGTAGGGGTTTAATTTGATGTGGAACCCAATACCATTGCACAATGGCCATTTTTAGTACTGTAATCAGAGGAGTACTTATTTAACAGGAAGGAAAAAAAACAAGGGCAATGTTTTGAATGCAACAAAAATAGTCATAAAGCGTAAGTTACGTCTAAACTACCACTGCATTTGTTTGCGTCAGTGCTGAATATCAAGCAATAGATGTGGAAGAACTGTCAAAGATTCATTTCTGAATTTTGAATTATAAGAAGTATACTGCCAAAGAAGGTATAAGATATAAAAATGATCAGTCAGTCACTCTGCCAGCGTGATAAGAATATTTTGAACTCTGCCCAGGGAAGTCAAAATGAGCATAGGTATGATGGGAATTATTTAGATGCAATTGCGTTGCTCTTTAAAATGTATTCTACTATAAATATGCATTTTTATTTTCTTAATGAAATATAATCCCTTTTCCAATATACTTTTAGATCAGTTTTGTTAATAGTGGGGCTTTAAATATGATGAACTGTAGCTAAAGAATGTTTGAAAAATGAAAATAAGTAATGTTTATCTTCAAGCTGTAATTAAGGTTTGTGTAAAGTTAATATTAGGTTTTCCACATGAGACATACATCTCCACAAAGTCATATAGATACAAAATGAATAATTAACAGCATGGATAAATTCACTCTTATCACAAATAGACTAAAGTAAGAATAAGTGCCCCAATCAAGATGCATATGAATATTTTTTATTAGACTTAGAAATGTAAATTGGAGTTGCAAGTATTTTCAGGCAGTAGTAGAACCAAATGCTGTGTGTCTCTTTAGGAGCCCACAAGGAAACAATCTTAGTCCAGTTGTTAACACCTGTGCTATTTACCTTAAGGTAGTTGGTGTAGCTGAGTCCTTCTTGGAGGGAAGATTTGTTTGGGTTTTTTTTTTTACATTTTCGAGGAAATGTCAAAAGTGGCTGAGTTGGAAGTGTCCTGTTCATGTAAGAAGCAGATAAGCAGATTTCAGAATAGACAGAAGAAACTGTCTAAGCTGTCTAAGAATGTGGATGGATTTTGCTGCTTACACAGTTGGTAAGTCAATTCAAATCAAGCCTGAAAGCAGGGATGCATCTGCAAGCACCCTGTGGACAGGAAAGCAATTGTTCATAAATGCCTCCACTTTGGTGTGGTTTCATGTAGTCACTTCAAGTTAGGACTTAAAGAAGGAAATATCCTGATTTTAATTTCAACAAAACCAGGCTGATTATAAATGCCTTTTGGTCTGCTTTGGGGCATCCCTCGTAAGTAAAAGATCTAACAAAGCTGAATCAAGGGTTTTCCTGAATAGGAATCCTACTATGTACACTTTATCATGATGCAGTAGATTAAAAAATTATTAGACATCTACCCATGTACATAAGTGCTATCAGTAGGTCTAAACCAAGAGGTTTTTTAGCTTATTAAATGCTATTTCTGGATTTTTTTTGCCTTTGTGGGAATTGAGGAGGGTGTGTGTCTGAACCCTGGAAGGATTATTCCTAATACCGCCCCTCCCCCAGCATTGCAGAGAATGATGAACTAAGAGTCCGGAAGTAAGGGTGGTCTCACTTTTCAGCAATCATTTTGATTGTCACTCATACTTAAGCCACAGTTCAGCATACTGTCAAGAATGCAAGATAGTACTCTGCTGAGGTTTTACATAATAAAGGAATATGTAAGTTCCTTCTGCTACCCAGAAAAGGGCTTTGGAACAGGTGAAAGTTTGTGTCACACCTAGCCAGGGAGGTTTTGGCTTCATGTTCACAAAGAGCTACTGTTTTACAGCCTGCTCTTGGTCAAATAATTTCCTCCTGCCTCTATTTAAACTTGCTGGCAAAACTGAGTAAAATGTAGAATCCCACTGAAAATCAAACTTTGTTGGGCTGAGTCCTTCTGGGCAGGTACTTTACCAAAATCAGCTAAAATTAGCAACCCACCATTTAGGCTCACAAGGAGGTGATGAATAATACAAGGATGATAGATGATTCCTTATTTCCATTCTAAGTTCTATTCTTTTAGTAAATCAATATTTTCATCTGTACAAGGTAGGCCACCACTATGTTCACTTTGCAGCTGCTTTGCTTTATCAGTTTCCCTTTTTGCTTGCCTCTGTCCCTTCAAACTTTTCATTACTAGACCTTTATTGGTGGCATTAATAAATTAAGGGAAAAAAAATGGAAATCAACAATGGTAGAATAAATTCCCAGTGTATAATTTATTGGTATTTTTATGGTGTGGACAGAGTGCCTCATATTTTCAGTAAATTAAATAATTTTTTTCAAAAGGCAGGGTAATAGTATTATTTCTATTTTATCATAAAGTGATTTGCTGCAAGTTGTCTAGAAAGTCCTTGACAGATTATGGAAAAAGTGTTTTCAACTTCTGTCTTGTGCTTAAAACACACTCTCATCTTTTCCCTGCATCTACTGAGTCCTAGACTGGGAAGGGTACGAGGGGAAAAATATCTTGTTTTCATATCCACCTTATATTTGTGTGTTCACTGGATTTGCCAAATATTTCTATAGAGAGTTCTGATGCTTCTATTTAACTACAAGCTTTGGAGTGGTCATACGGCTCCATAATCTATAAATGGAGAATTAACTGTCAAGAACTGTAAATATTTTTCTGAGAGGGAAAAATAAATATGGGTTTAGATGACAGATTTTAATAAGGACATGTTTTTGATTGTGAATAGCTCATTATAATTACGTAAATTCAGTGATTTCTTTTTAAGTTATCTTTCTTGTTCTTCCTGACTTAAATGTGTTGGCATAAATATGGGCAGTTAGTGTTCCGTGTCATCATTTATCATTTGTATAGCACTGTAACTGCTAATGGTCCTTTATAATGTACAGAAGTATACCAAACAAGGACCATAACTCTGCTGTCAGGAGCTTATGAACTCGGAACCAAATATTTAGACTGCTTGATGTTATGTTTAGATAAGTCCTCCTTTATGTTGCTTGTATATTGAATTATCTCATAAAATGCTCAGTAATCTAACCTTGCTGTAGCAGAGCATTAAACCCTAGCTCTGAGCAGGTGGGCATCCCTAATGACATGCGTGGAACTAAATGTTAAGGGTCTGTGCACGTACACGTATCTGCATGAATTTACCTGGTATAGGGCAAAACCATTCAGAACTGTCCCAGAATGAGATTTGGGTGGTCAGTCCCCGAGATGATTTGATTTTGGTACTGAATAGAGTTGGGGCACTGCAAAGAATTCTTGTGAGTGATGGACAAATCTCATGTTGACAGAATCTTAGTCTTGCCAAGAAGCTCTGTGTGGGTCCTGGCTCCTCTTTTCTCTTGATAAACTTCAGAGACAATGAACCTTTAAATCTGCACCTCCCCAGCAGTTTCAGTGACTCTGGACAAGAGGGTGAGACCACCTGCTTCTGTACAAGTGACATTTGGTTATTTTATTTGGAGCTAGGTATTCCTTAACCTTGGGGTGTATGGAGGCTCCTTCTTTTTCCTTACCTTCCCAACACTGCTTTCTTTATGCATTTCCCACAAAGATGCCATATACTTTAAATTTATGAGTTGTTTAGGAATACTTCAGTGCAGGTAGCAGGGTGGGCCAGCTGCAGATTGAGCTCTGGGTGGTGGGAGCCCCAGGCAAGAGGCTGTGATGTGGTGCAGACCCATTGCATAACAAAGGGCCTGGGGATCTGTGAGGCAGGCAGGTGACCAGACACTCAGAGACACGGCAGGAGCTGAGGACCCTGAATTTCCCTGCATTTAGACTGTTGAGGTTTCCTTTGTTCAGGTTCCCTCCTCAGATGCACCCAGCTCGAGCTGCTATTTTGTTACTGTGCCGTGAGTAAATTATTTGAAGGATCCAAAAGTCTGGGGTCTGCTGTGGGAAACTCTGGTCAAGCCATTAAGGAATGGCTTGTCTGGCTGATGGGACTGGTGTGTGCAGGGAGTAAGCAGGGCACCCATCATCTC
The DNA here is from genome assembly GCA_013399875.1 of Gymnorhina tibicen. Taxonomy (NCBI): domain Eukaryota; kingdom Metazoa; phylum Chordata; class Aves; order Passeriformes; family Artamidae; genus Gymnorhina; species Gymnorhina tibicen. The sequence goes on from VXAZ01007501.1 coordinate 1,685,740, forward strand.
AGTGGAGTCAGCCTCTGTGAAGGGGCTTTTGTCCCAGCATAGGCAGTATGAGTGTGAATGCCAGGGTGGCATGGTCCAACAGGAAAGATTCCCTAGCAGGTGTCAGCCATGCTTTGCTGTTGTGGCAGTATGGGAGAAGGAAAGAAAAATGTTAAAGAAAGAAAGGAAAAAGGCTGGCTACAAAACTTGCAAGCTTGTAGCTTGGTCAAGCAGCCCAAATATCTTTGTTCTCCCCCCTCCCCACACTAGTCTGCTATTCTAGAAATCATCTGAATTTCAGTCAATAGTATGTCAATCTTTTTATCTTTGTTGTGTTGTTACATCCTGCAAACGTAATTTCTTCTAGGGAGATTATGGTTGTGTGAGGCTGAATTGGAAGATTGCAAAGTTCCTTTCAACTGATATGGTTCTGGGACTGGGCACCTGCATTCTAAGTGCATTGAGGACGGCAGCAATATTAAGTGTGGTAAAAGACTGCAGGTCTTCATAAGCTTCTTTAGAGCTGGCTAACCTAAATGAATTCTGTACCATATGCAAAGTTTGCTGTATTGGATGTGCTGAACAGATCCACTACAAAAGCACCATTAGTAACATCCCTCTGTCATGGAAACAATTCCTCTTGCTTTTTTCCCTTCCTATGACCTCTTATGTTGTTGTTGTGAAATTAATACTCCTTAATACATTTTTTCAAGCTGTTTATCTGCACTACAGGAGAATGGCCATGAGGATGGTGAAGGGTCTGGAGGGGAAGGCTCATGAGGAGCAGCTAAGGTCACTTGGTTTATTCTTCCTTGGACTGACAATTGTTTATTGTTTTTTACCTTGAGAGAAGTCCCTTTAACATAAAGTAAGCATTGCTTATTTTACAGGCTCAAGGAAATAAAAAGAAGAATATTGCCAATAATAAATTTGGTTACCAAGCTATAGGGCTTTAGTTAAGAAGGTGATGTTAGGTTATAGGTTGGACTCTATGATCTCAAAGGTCTTTTCCAACCTAGCTGATTCTGTGATTCTGTGGCAGTCTGTGTTACTGAAAATTTCTCAAGTTACTTAATAAAAATAGTACAGCCCAAGTATATAACTTCCCACACTGATATTAAATCATCAACTAAAGAAGTTAATCTGACCGTCTTTTTTCTGTCAATATTTTTTAAAAATATAATTTATTCCAGTATGGAAGTGCTCTAAAAGAGAAAAAAAGGAACCATGCCCCCAAAGTCATTATTCAATAAGGTGATACTGTAGTGAGCACTATGACTCACCTGTGAGGCCAAAAGCCTGAGTTCAGATTACTTTCTACTTGCTGAAGAAGGTGTATTGCTGAAAAAGTTCTAAATCTTAGGAACTGGGTCACACTTCCTGGGATATTTTCCTCTTCCAATTTTGTGACTCTACTCTTGGAAATTTCTCCTAAATTAACAAACTTCAGTGTCATCTGTTTTCACATTGGTTTGAATGAAAACCATACAGTATTTTCTCACCCCGTCCCACTTCTCTACCCTGAATAGCCAAACTGCCAAAGATTTCTGCACCCTGAAATTTAAAACAACACTTTGTCTCTTCTCCTCTGAATTTTGGAGCCACCTCATCCATGTACTTTCTATATGCCTGACAGGTGATTGGGTTTTTTAAAATCTCCTGTTGGCTTTGTCCAGCATTTGTGAAATGGAGATCATAATGCTGTCTTTTCCCCACACGTTGTCTCTCCAGCCCACTTACATAATGACTTCCAAGTAGGAACTGTCCTTCTTGAAGCCTAATCAAAGTGGGCTGGCTCCCACTTGTAGCCAGCTGATGTAAACTGAGGCATGCAGGTGTTACTGTGGATAACTGCAGTCCATTTTAAAGATTACTAGGGTTTTGTCCTAAATTTTCAGCCCTGCAATTGCTGCGGCTTCAATATATACCAGGGGTCAGTAAGGGTTGAGCTCCTAGATTGAAAATGTAATTATTCTTTGGTTTCTGCTTAAGGCTGAAAGCAAGCAGAGTCCTTCCTGCTTCTCCCTTTTTCTTTAATATTGGGGCTTTAACGTTGCCCTTAATATTGGATATGGGAGACAGCAGATATTTGACAGTGTGCAAGAAAACATAAATTTATGTTTCACTTCACTTGCTTTTTTTGACAGTTTCTCAGTATTCTGCAGAATGTAAATTGGCATCTTTCAGAGCAGCTGATTTGGACTCTCTCAAATCCAGATTCTGACCCATTTATTTGTTTTTCCTCTGTTTGAAAAATGCATATACTTGATTTAGGAATTATGCCTACAGAGAGATTGCCACTAGCAGTAGTTTTTGACTACTTATCAGTTGATTTTAGAAAACTGGTATCGCTGAACTCTGGCATGATGCACTTGGAATCCTAAGTTGGGGGTGGTTGGTGGTGTTTTAAGTAAAACATTTTTTTTCTTAGAAGTAGAAGGTTGTGCAGACACATTGCCAGGAACTGGGGCTTTATTGATAAGCAAAGACTGCTGTTAACCTGATTCCAGTGACTGTCCACATGTAGTAGGAAGCAGGGCAATACCTACATCCGCAACTCAAGCTTGAGTGTAGATTAATGTTAAAAATGCAAGTTGCAAAAAATAATAAGGAGAAAAATATCAAAACAATTAACAAGATTTTAATTCTTAGCTGAGATGAGTAAGGTACATCAATAATGACAGTTGTGAATGTGATTTATCTACAATATGTGAGCCACTTGCCAACTCTTAATGCTACACAACTGGAAGTAAGACCAAGAGCAGCTTTTAGCATGAGATCATCATTAATTTGATTTGAAACATCTTATTTCCCAAATGACATGGCAAAAATTATTCAAAACTTAGTCAGATTCTCTGACAAATATTGTTGTGCTGTTGTAGGTATATTATTACTTATTTAGGAGCAGATTTTTTGAGATACTGTTTTAATACATTGAGTCTATATGTTGATATGCTGAGTTTTAAAAGAACAGGCAATGGAGGACGTGTTTGTTGTTGTTTTTTTCTTTTGGTGCCTCTCTGTTCTACAAAATCATAAAACCTTAAATTAAGGCAGAGTTTAGAGTTGCCCAAAAGTGTCAGTTTAACAGCTTCAGGAGGACAAAATGCTATGGTAGCATTTAATCTTTCACCTTTTTTCTCCCTGCCCAGTGTGAAGGAGCTGTATCCTGTCCCCTCCCCACCCGTGCTGTGACCTTCTGCTTCAGTTCCTCGGCCTGTGAGTGCACTGACTCAGTGTCATACGACCAACAAGCCATTTGTATCACCTCTAGTTTAAACTCCTTAAGTACCTTATTTTCAGTGTTAAACAGTCTGAGGCATCTACATCTCAGATTAAACTTCTCTTTTGGACAAGCCCTGTGGAAATGGGCCAGCAAAGAAAAACAGTGCAAGGCAGCCAGCTGCATCAGTGGTTAATGCAGGTCTGCAAACATGCTTTTAGTTTGCCTGAGGAAGCTGCTGTTTGCTGGCTGTCACAGCAGATAAATCTGAATTCTTTTAGTTACAGCTTTCCAAGAAAAGCACAATGCTTCACCAGGAGAAGGTGAATGGTGATGTCTTAAAAAAATTTCTGTCTCTCTTCTTAAATGTCTGTAACACATTGGGAATCAGTGTTAGGTTTAAAACTTGGATCATCCCAAATTCTGAAACTATTAAAAAGAGTAACAGCTTTGAACACTGAGCTGTAGGAGAATGCTGTCAGCTAGGCATTAATGGACTCAGGAAGTGCCAGCTCTCCTATTAGGCTACTTCCTCAGTTAGACTGAGGTTGACTGGGATACTGGTTTTCTTTTACACTGTCTAAAGGTCAGTCTTTCTTGTTGGTGTACAGATCATTGAAATGTAAGGGGGCAGACTAAGTGTTTAAATAGTTTTATTTTTCTTAATACTAATCTACTTCCACTATCTGAAACATGGGGGTAACTGCAAATAAAATGTGAGCCGACCTGAAAAAGAATAGCAGACAATTTATAATAAATCCCAAAGACCCGGTCCACAAACTTGATCTAGAAGGAATTAATGATTGAATCAAAATAAGAATAGCTACCTGAGTCTCTGATAACTACCTGAGGCTATTTAATTGGTTTAAAACAGTGAGATTTAAGAATATAAGCAGACTAAATATCTGAAACTTACTCAAAAAGCTGTTACTGCTTCTTTTTTTTTTTTTCTGAAATGTAGGCAAATCCTCTTGAGAGGTGAGCTACATGGAAAAAAGACAAGAAAATTCAGAAATGGAAAAATAGTTGTTAAACAGCAGTCTCTATGGGTACTTTTTAAGGGAAACCAGATCCCAACAGCATCCTCCTCAAAGGGAAAGGAAAACCATTCCTGAGAAATTTATATCAGTGAACATAGGAAAATTTTCTTGGATAGCTTGTGGCACTGAGGTTTAACCAGACCACTTTTTTGTTCCCATATCTGAGTATGTCTTCTGGGAGGTCTTGGAGCATGCACATTTAGCTTGCTGTTTCATCATAGCCCTTGGACAAAGCCGTGTCTGGTTTCACAGTGAGAATAGCAAAGACAAGCTGGCTGTTGTAAACAGGAGAAGGAACCCAAGCAATAATGAAAGGATAAAAATTTCTGGAGCCTTCTGCCTAGAACTAATGTAATTTTGGTTTTTTTTCGAATCGTGCTAGAGTTGGCTTTTGGTGACAAAATTTTCATAACATCATGTTCCACCAGACACAGTTGTATTTATTCTGTGAAAAGCATCAGACAGACTGTTTTCTTCCACCTGACAAGAGTTTGCAGTATCATTTCCCAAATGTATCTCAGTGCTCAGCAAAAGTAAACTGGAGGGATTGACTATTTTACAGAAGTACAAAATTCTACTGAAATCTCTTGCTTCATTGTCATCCAGAGAAAGATGGTTTTGAGTTTCTCTTGATGAAAAATCCTTTATTAATTTTAAAACTCTTCAGATAAGATGGACATGCATCATGATCATCTTTGGCTACCAGAAAGCATGGATTCCTTGATTGGTTCAGGAATCATAAATCACATGAGTTTTTATTTAGTTTTAATGTAATACTGTGTCTTGATCTGAAATGTGAGCTATAGAAGAGTCGAGCAGATGAAAAGTAAGCCTCAAATTGGTTTGATGAACTAATTCCTAGAGATCTATGGGTATTTTAGACAGTAACGTTCAACTTGCAGAGCTTTTGTCTCCCTGCATGATGGCATGCACACCTGTTGTAGTTCTGCTGCATGGCAGAAGGGGAAGGCTCAAAGAACAAATAGTGATGGGCCTCCGACACCTTTTTCTCTAAGAACAGGTCTGCTCTGAAAGCTGAGGGTGTGGGATGAGCTCACAGCCACAGGCAGTTCATACCCAAGCTGAAAGATTGGTGTCTGATAGTGATTTCAAAACTGTCTCCTTGCCATTTTCTCCTGTGGTCCAGCTCACAGGTTGTTGCATGGGGGCACTGCAGTAGCTGGCAGAGAGTAATTTCAGCACTCTCTGCAACACCTTAAGCAGTCTTCTGTTCACAACTTGGTGTGGAGTCTGTTAGTGAGAGTTTTAATGGGCTAGTTACTGGGCAGCAAGGTTTTCTTATGTAATCCACTAAGCAGGTATGAAGTTTTTATTAAAAATGCTGCAAGGTCCTTTCAAAACAAAGCCAACCGAATTGCCAGCAAAACTGTTTCTTGTGGATCTGTGAAGGAATTCATTTGGTCCAGAGCAACTTATATTCATTTTCCTTCCTTTTTTTAAGACATATTGAATGGTCAGATGCATTATGTAAATTAATAAATTATCCATCCTGTCTGGCTATAAAACTATTCTAGTGGAGCCCTCAGAAAAACTGAAGCACATCAATAGCACGTTTTAGGCCTCCTATGTAGAAATAGCACATGATGGTTATGTATCAATGGCCCTCCAGTACTAGTTACACAGTGATTTTCAGCAAGAGAGCTCTAATGGTTCAAGAGATGCAGTCCTCTAAAAATAAATCAGCCTCTCCCAAAGTGCCCACAGCAGCACATCATAATCAAAGTTGATTACATTTGCACCCTGCATCAAATGGATGTATGAGAGTGCACCAAATCACAGAGACCTAATGGTTCACACCTGGCAGATAGCTATTTGACATTTCACACTATTAATGTAAGTGTTCCTGAGGCATGAGATTCATAAAACTGGGGCTCCACTGTAGTGCATTAAAAGCTATCCCAGCTAAGGCACATTGACTTCTTTTGTTCTAACAGAATCTTCTTCTGTCATAGATCATAATAAAGACTTTGTTCTGTCTGTAGAGTGTTTGCCTCCCTATAAAGACAGCAATGTAACCTTTTATCTTTGCTCTTTCCTGTACCATCCTGACCAGAATGACCTCCTATCCAGTTGGCCCAAGTCTGTAGATTAAGTGACAGCTTAAACACCATTCTTTCTCTCTAGGCATGTACACAGATCATGGTCAAAACTTTGCAGTTGGGTGTTCCCCTCTACCTCTTTCTAGAGAGGGTGTCCATGTGGAAATGTGTATTACTTTTCCTGCATGTAAGAGGTGAGATCTGGTGTTTTAATTTTTGTCTGTACCTGTAATTCTGCCAATAGATCTGTTATCTTCTATCGTGTGTTTCTTATGCTTATTGCAAAAAGCAGATGGTAAACTGGCTTAGCCCACAACCTCAGTCTTGTTTAAAACCATTTGTTGTGGCCAATCCTTTTTTTACATGATGTGCTTTTTTTTCTCATAATAGTTCATGTTCTTGATGATTTTAACCTTTCCACTGATTTTTTAAAGTTTAACCATCAATAATTTGGCCATAGCAAGTTGATTAGGAGAAATATGAGAAATCTTCTAATTATGTGGAATGCATGGCCATTATAGCTTTGAAGAAGTCTTTGAAAGTTAGTAAAATAAAAAAATACCTAATTGAAGCTCAATCAACACTCCTTCTGTTGCCTAAAATGGACTTACTTTTAATCTGAAGACATTTACAATATTAGGGGCTTTTTGGTAGGGGTTCTCTCTACCGTGCTGTCCCTCATGTACCCTGATATCTGGTATCTTGAGATGTTTTGCAGGATGCTTTGGAGGCCACCTTTTATATCTTTCCTAGTCTCCTGCAGATTATTGCATAGTTTTTCTGTATTATGAATATTCATAATATCTGTTTCAAATGCGTAGGACTACTTTGCCATGACAGTATTATTCCAAGCCTTTTGTGCTGCTAATCTATGTTCAGATTCATCAGGAACATAGTCCAAACAGGTGTAAAAATCTTTGTCACATTTACTATTGACTAGCAAATACTGCAACAAAAATCATAGATATGTTTATTACCTGAAATCTTGTCTTGATCTTTCTAGAGATATTGTTGTTGATGTAAAAGAGAATTTTTTTATGAAAAAGGGGATGAGTTTGGGCCTTAGATGACAGAGTTATGTGTGCAATCTAGGAGCTCAAGTTCAACTGACTCATAGGTAGTGGATAGGTAATTTGGGGATGGTGCGCACCTTCCTTGCAAAGGATTAGTCTCTTCATTAGAATTCAGCACAGTGATTTCCTGGCCCATATTTGATTGACAAAGCACATAGAAAGACCTTCTAAAGCTTTTGTAGGAAATAAACAATGTCCTGAGGCCAAATTCCTTGTCAGTAGTCTTGAATTTTAGCAAGCAAGCAATTTATCATGTTCAGCCCACACAGGTGACAAATCAGTCTTGCAGATACTATTGTACAAAAGCATCAGGAACTTGTAAAACTGTGGGTTTATTTTTTTCTTAACTCCTTCAAGGAAACAACAGCAGCTAGATTTCTGGTGTGGGATTGCTTTTTATATTTTGAAGTATCAGCCTGCCCAGGAATTTTATATATTCATGTTTCATGAGTATTGCTAAACTCCTGCTGTTTACCTCCAGAGTCTGGTCAGAACAACAGGACTTCACTGCCATGGTGAATAACTAATAACACAATAACGGATGTATGTGAAAACCAAAATTAAAGGTAACAAGATGCATAAGGAGATAGAAGCCCCATGTATGTCAGGGAGCACTGCTGAGTGGATACTTTCTTTTCTGCATTTCTACTTTTCAGTTACTGATGATGTGGGAACTAATATATTATTATGGGACAATTTTGGTTTTTTCCACTTCCTTGCAAGTAGGGAAAGGCTATACCACAGGTAGAAGGAGATAACTAGTCCTAATTCGAATTTGTACTCTCAACACTGAGTTTTTCAAATTTACTTTATGCCTAATCTCTTAAGGGAAGAAACAAAATTGAATGCCTTGAAGAAAAGAGAGTGGAGTACTATTGTTCTCTGGACTCATATTTTAAAAAGCTGGCATATTAAAGGAGAGCAAAAGCAGGCATATAAGGGTTTTGTTTGGTTGGTTGTTGTTTTTTTGTTTTGGGGTTTTCTTGGGTTTGGATTTTTTTTTTAATTATTGTTCATATCTAGGAATACAGAGGAAACATTTTATTAAATTCTCTGCATGAAGAGGGTAGGGTGGCTGTAGAGACCTTGGGAAGAGCATGGTGCACAGAGCAGAGCTTGCAGAGTTAATTCTCAGGGACAGCTGTTAGTACAGGTTGTATAAAAACATTGACATTCCTCCTCACCCCACCCCCAAACCAATATTGGAATTGCTTATTAACAGAAAATAGGTATACCTTTAAGTGGCTACATAATTTTTGTTTCAAACTTTATCCAAATAATGACTAGGGAGTGATCCATGGTGAAAAGATTAACCCTTATAGTAAATTCTTCTATAAAATATGTGAGATTTGTTAGTAAAAAGATATATCCTCATATAAAGAAACCTCATATCATATACAACAAAAGCTCTTTCAAACACCACCTGGGGTACTGGTAAAAAAGTACTATTGATACAAGTAGCTTGGATTTTAGAATTATTTAAAATCTTCTGGCTCCCCAAGCAGGTGACAGAGTCGCTTTCCCTGGAATTGTAGAAAAACAAGGTAGACATAGCACTCCACAATATGATTTAGTGGCAATGGTGGTACTGGTCAGAGCTGACTTGTTGATCTTAGAGGTCTTTTCCAGCCCTAATGACTCTATGATTCTGTGTTCAAAACTCTAAGTTGTGATAGACATAGATACAGATACACCATCTCTTGGTATTTTTATTTCTGCTAGTATCTGAAGGTAAAAGAAGGTTACTCTTGAAATGAAACTACATACACTGGCACAGAAAAGGTTTGCCGAAACCAACAGTTGTTGGGTAGGATTTGTAGGACTGACAATTAACAGGAACAAATAATTCTAAATTGGGAAATGTTCTATCTATAACAGTGAGATTTACTTAAAGGAAAAAGGGATTCTTAGTAGCTACCATTTATTTCCAAACGGAAATAAAAAATAAAAGTATTTAGTTAGACTATCCAAATTCTGATGGAAATAATTTGTTGTTAAATGAAAAACACCTCAGGAGATCATTTAAGGGAATGTATGAAATAATTAAGGTTTGGTTTGTTTTGCTTTCCTTGAGGAAAAAGCTGCTGCTATTAAGTATTGATTGAAAGAATGATTACTTGGAAAGTAAACAGGCTTGGGTTTTTTGAAAGGAAACAATGTTAATCACCTTAATCTACAAGGAATGAAGCAATAAACTCCTAAATAAGCAGTAAACTGTTGGAAAGTCACTCTTAATTATTCTTATCAAAGAGTTTCTAATTCTAACTACTCTTTGTAGTTCTAGAAAAATGTGCATTACGTTTTGTCCTTTACTTCAAATATCTGTAGTTTAATCTCTCAAACTGCAATGCTCCTGGATTCTTTAAGCAGTCCTTGATTAAAACAATTCTTAGTAGTCTTTTAAGTCTCAAAGTGTAGGTAGCTGAGATGACAGAAATCTGATTTTAAAGAAATTCTAATTGATCAGTGTGGTTTTGAAAAAGCAGATGGGATCTGTAGTCGTTTTAGTTAGGCTGATTGAGTTGTAAATGTTGTGTCCTATTATCTGCAATATATTCAGAGCTTTCTGTGACCAATGCTGTTCCTTGAGCAATTATGTTCTCTAGAATCCAGTGCCTCTTAAGCTTTTTCGCTTTTCACTAGACAGTGATGAACATGGAACATATTGCTCATTTTAGGATGTCTTTAAAGAACGACAGTAACATGTTGGAGTTACGACGTGAAAGCACCATAAATGTGTTTAGAGAAGAGTGTACTCATCCAGACATATTAAAACACCTTAGCAAGTTGAATTCAAATGGAAATTCCTCATGCCAAGAGTCCTTATATAGCATGTAGTAGGCTCACAATGGTATCATGTAGATGAGAAAGCATTTGACTACAAGAAAAATTATGTTTTAAAACTGTTTAATTCAGCTGCACTTTAAGAGATGTTGGGATAACCTACTTTATTATTTGGAGATGTTCCACTACAGATGTTCACAGAACCACCGCATTTTGACAAAGCCTTTCTTTGGGAACATATCCTGGCACAATAATGGTGTGTATGTAGAACAGAGCAGAACTAGCTCCTCTGAAACAGTTGCACAGCTTCAAAGAGGGTGCAGTCTTGAGCAAAGGGCTTCATTTATACTATGATACAATTGTCACGGATCTGTTCTTTCAGAAACCTTTCCCCTGAAAGGAAGCAAAATATTATCCCCTATGTGAAAATATTTAGAAACTAAAGAGGTCTCTATAGTACTTCAAGGTTAATATTTTTTTATTTATATCGATATTGACTTAAATGGCTACTTCACGTTTATAGTGTGTTCCTTCTCTCAAGTTACTGAGACGAATAGATGCTTGCTGGTTAAGATATCAGTAAATGATTTAGACACAATTGCAGAGAGTATTGTAGACTTGTAATTAAAAATCAGACTCTCGAAAAATCCAAAAATTTCATTAGTGTAACTGAATACCGGGTCATTTGCCTTGATATAGCAAATAGGGGAAGAGCTGAGGGAACTGTACTTGATCTTAAATGCTAATGCTTTTTGTTTGGTTTTGGGTTTTTTACATTTAATTCAAACAAGATAAAATATATTTTTTCTGTTTTAATAGTTGAACCTGGAACTTAAGAAATAAAATATGTAACTGTTCATTTAAAACCAAACTTTTGATACAACTTAAGTAATAACTCAGAAGTTCTTAAGTCTAGCTGGATTTAAGTTGAAAGCTTAAAAAATTAGATATGCCACTGGAATTTTTTTTTAATATTCTTTATTAGATTGTACTCAAGGCTTCAGTTTATTGGCCTCATAGCTGATTTGTTTCCAGAGGTGTTAGACTTGTGCTATAAATTTTACATTAATGTTGTTTCATGCCTGCACTGCTATTTACTTAACTCTGCATTGTTCTTTGAAACTTAGTAAAGAGTGAGTAAACAGAGCTAAAACCTACACTGCCTTCTGCCTTTTTTCCCATTCCTTCTCCCTTTTTGCTGCCCAGACTTCTGTGCAAGTGTCTTCTAGTCTAATCAAATGCAAAGGACTGATAGCTCTTCCTCTATTACTTTTTACTTTTTGGTATCTAGTGTTGCCTTTATCTAAAAAGAACTGTAACTAAATGTATGATAATATAAAAATCTAGCCTTACATCTCATAAAAGATTAAAAATTTTCAGCTAGCTTCCCTGGAAGTAAGAGTTTAAGGTACCACTTGGACAGTTCATATAACTTACCTCACGTATCCAGTTTTGGTGTGAACTGAAGCAAACAGTGTTTAGGTCTGTTCACGGCATTAAAGCCATAAAAGCCACCCAGGAGTCTTACTGTCCTTCAGTTGTTTGGGCTAGCAGTAGCCACAACTGGACTACCAGGGAAAGCATCGCAGCTGTGGACTTTCTGACTTCCTTTGATGGGAGGCCAAGGGGGAAGGCAAATTCCTTCACTCAGTCTTTGGTCCCTGACTGAGTGACAAAGCCCTTCTCATTTTGAAAGTGAAATGTGTATTTGTGCATTTGGAAACTTCTGCCTCGTTTCTTCTTTTCCCTCTCCCCGTTCCATCAATGAAATGAAGAGTTTGGTCTTTGAATTAGCAGTTCATGATTTTTTTTTAATGGAGAAACTCATTCTCTTGTGTCTTTTTTTTGTATTGTTTCAGAGACTTTGCAGCCTAGAGTTCATTCTTTGTGCTGCCTGTAGTTGCAGTGGGTTTTTGGAGATTTATTTCTCTAAACCAGAAATATATAAAAGACCAAGACACAGTTTTAGGGTCTAGAATCTAGGTCTACTAGGACCATGCTTCAGACCAGCTCTTCTTTTTACTTAGATAAACTATTGCATCTTCAAATGAGGTTTTTATGATGCCACTGCAAATAAATATGAATGGAGAGCAACTAATCAACATCAGAATCTGATCACACTTGTATCATCCATTCCATACAACAAAAGGCTGTCTTCCAAGTTGAAAGTATATTACTTATCAGCTAATTTGGCTGTGGCAGTGTTTTACTGTTTTTGAGATGCTGTAACTAGCATTAGTCTTAATTTCTGATCATGACAGCTAATGGCTGGCAGGGAGTTTTGCATGTTTCTTAATGGAAATGCAATTAACACTCAAGGGCAAGGTTTCTTTAAAAAGTTAAAGAAAATAATGAGTAATGAGTGGCAGCAGTGTAGCACACATTTCATGTTTTCTCTTTCTAAAGAAGGATGGAATTTCATTTTCTGGCACCTATTTGGAACAGAAAAGCTCTTCAATGAATCTTGAAAGAGAATATATAAAAGATAGTTGCATTCAAGAAATAACCAACTAGATAAGAAATGTAGCTCAACATGAATTAACTGCAAGTGGTGGAAGGCTTGCTGACAGCACCTTGACTTACTATAATCAACAGTAACACAGTTTTATAGATTTGGCAGTTGTCACTAAGATTGGACACTGAAAAGCTGAGTGCTGAAAATGGCTTCTGCAGTCAACAGTCCAAAAATACACATGTTGCTGAGGTCTAAGACAGTACATAGAACAAAAATTGTTGCATGAAGCACCGTATGACAGCCAAGAAATTAGAAGAGTATAAACACATGCTTAACTATATTCAAGAATAAATGGTATAAATGTTTTAACTTAGGAGACTTCCTTACTATTTTTTTTACAAGCTGTATTACAAAAGATTTATTTCTTTTAAAATGAATACAAATATTTGAAGAACACATTGACAGTTTCAGATACAGAGGAAGAGAGTGTGTAGGTAAAAGGAAAACAAAAATGTAAGGTAGTGCTGAAGTTAGATAAAAATGAAATAAAAGGTTCTGTGATCAGAATAAAAGGTACATGCCATAGTATAGCTTTTATTTTCTTCTTCTCTTTGACAGCCATCTTTAATTACTAATCTGCAGTGGGTGTTCATACAGCAATTGCCCTAATCACTGGCCTATTTGAAATATTTTTCAAATATTTCAAATATTTGAAATATGGACAACTGCCCATGCTTCAAGGTCTTGGGGGATTTTCTTTGAGTTTGTCTTCTCTTTTCTGGGGGGTACTCCCCTGCTTCAGAACTTGCACTTGCTCTTGTTTGCTTTATCATCTTGTCACACTGGAGCTCTTTCAGATTACCTTATACCTAAAAATGAACAAAATCATTCTCAATACTGAGACTTGTGTTACTCTATCATCTGCTTTCCTCCTTTGGAGTAAGTTGCTCAACTATTCACGGTTTATTCTTTCTAGTGTTTTCCTTGTACATGTTTCTTGTTTGATGATTGTCTCTATAGCTTGTGCTTTAGACTGGCTCTTTTAAACATAAATGGGGATTAATGAGTAAGAAGCTTTTTCAGTATGTTTTGGACTTCTCTAATGTAAGTGGTTTACTTTCCCTGGATGAAAATGAGGCTAATAGGAAGGACAAGGAAAGGTTGTCCCATCCTTGATTTATCTGTATATATTCTGGAGCCATAAGGTCAAAGACAACACCTGATTATACTTTTCAGGTTACCCAGAACAGTAGAACATCCTAACAGTCGTTACCTGTTAGAGTTACTATCACAGCCCTTATAATTGACAGCTGGAGCTGTGCATGACTGATGTACAACTAAGCATAGCAAAGTATGTTTAGTGCCAATCACTTCTGAGGACCATTATTTTTATTATAATTACTTGAAGTAGCAATTATAAACTCAGTTATTCCAGGTAAAATGGTTTTAGAGTGTCCCTGCTAGAGGGTAGATGTTTATTCAGCTTGGCACTGTATCCTCTGTCAGTGAGGAAACATTCAAGTGATATTGCTTTCCTCCCTTAGTGTAGAGCCACACATGTGCATGCAAATAAATGCAAAACTAAACAACCAGAGACTCTCAGCATTCCATTTTTTTTTTCAAAATGGTGTATCTTCCTCACACTTCCACTCATTCTCTGCTTAGATCCTGCATCTGCATGTTGTTGATCTTAAAGCATTTTACAGACATTCCACATGTGTAGGGATCATAAATGCCACTTGTCCATGTCAAACAGATTCACACTAGAAAATACGTTTAAGGCCATTCTTCTGTCTCAGATAATCTAGTCTTTGCTGCCAAAATGAGCAACCTGTATGGTCCTGGGTGCTGTGCTGGGCCGTGCCCCAGGGCCTCCATATCTGTGAGTTTTTTATGGGGAGAAAAAAAGAGGGTTTCATTTTTCATACTATCATCCCAGCTGTGTGAAGCTGGGAGCCTGATGTATTGGCCAGTGTGGAAACTCCTCTGATGGACCTGCACATGGAGAGGTCTGACAGGAACTTAGGTCTGGGAACCAAGTCCTTTCCCACTGCTCTATAATGAGACATTCAGAAATAGATAGCCTTCATAATCATTTCAGAACATAGAAAGGATCTTCAGAATTTCTGTAGAAAAGGTAAAAGTTCTCACCACCTCAATTTTTCACCCAAAATGAGTTAGCAATAAGTTTGAGCCAAATGTCAAATCGTTGTTTGGTGTCAAGAGTTATTCTTTTGAGTAGCAAGCAGTTTTTAAACTTTATGTTCTTGTTAAAAAATAAATAAGTAGACTATCTAATAGAGTTGCTACTCAGATATCTATGCTCTAGGAAGCTGAATGTTGTTCAACTGGATTAATTTTTGTGCTGCAGAAGTAGTGTCAATTCAATGGGGGGGAAGGCAAACCCAAGCAAAACAGAACAAAGCAAATATATAGATACCAAACTTGCATCTTTGAGATTTTTACCAGTCTTTGGCTATGCATTCTGTAAGTACGCATGTTCATTCACACTGATGTTCTACTGGGGACAGTGTTTCCGTCCCCTAATTTGTTTACATAATGTTTTATTTGCTCAGAATGTGGATGGAACAAGATCAAGAGCTCAGTCTGATCTTCAGACAGTTCTGCTGGTGAAACTGCACTAATTTAAGTTCAACATTCCTTAGTTATACATGTTGTTGTGAACAGACCAGCATGTCTTTCTGAGAAGCTCAGAGATAAGTTTAGTATCCTGTGTAAGAGTTTCTGCAGTCATATTGCAGAGTTTTAGGAGAAGAGGTGTTTTGAGGAAAAAAAAAGGAGAGAGAAAGAAATTAATTTTATAAAACTTACCAAGAATAGTATACTGTAACAGCGTCTTGGATTTTCAGTGTATTTTAGAAGCTGGTTTTAATTCTGATTTTATCCTTAACAAGAAGTGAGGAAATGGCAGTATGACACCTGGTTACTAATTGGATGTTGTGAAATATTTATGTTCCTTAAGAATCTTATCCTAGAATTTGTTCCCATTCCTACACTACTGATTCAAAGGGTACAGTAAGAGAGATCGTAAATCCTGTTGTGCTCACAATATGTGTTTACAAAAGTCACTAAGAATGGCGGCACTGAAAAATAAAATTTACAAATTGCCTCTGCTCTACGGTGGATAAACATGTTTGGTGCCTTTATTTACTTTGATGCTAAGATATATTAAATTAAAAGAGAAATGGAAGAGGGAAGGAAAGCAGTAGTATAATTCCAGTATAAATAACTTCTGCAGTAAAAGTAGAAAAGAATTGCATTTACACTAGGAAGTTAATGGTATAAACTTTTTCATTTAAGTTATTAAAATATTTTTATTATAGACTTAAGAAGTCAGGATTTGACTTCTGTGACATCATTCAGTAGAGTATGTTAATTAGTTTGAGGACTCTTTGATCTGTCTGTAGTTTCCCTGATGTGTATAATTCCTCTTGACCCACAGGTTCTCCTTAATCCTGTTCTTCAGAATGACTCTGATAGGTCACTTACACTCCCTTTCACAAGGAGGACATCTGAAGTAAAAGGCAGATAGTTGATATGTCTGGAAATTGAGAGTTCTGTTTTACACTTGGACCTTAGATGCAGTGATTCATTGATCTTGCTGTATTCCTGTAACTATTAGAGAAGTTATGTCTGTATGTCTTTCATTGTTGGGTAAAATAAACTGTTGGGGCAAGCTGTTTCTTAGTTTATAATTAATTTAGACATGTAGGTGAAGTTGGATAAAACTCAGTGTTTCAGAGGAACAGAAGGCTGGTGCCTGCCACAGAAGCCACCCGGGGAGAGCTCTGAGGAGCTGCAGCACTGGTTCTTATCCATGGCATCAGTGGCTGCAGTACAGATGTGGCACTGCTGTTCCGAGATCCAGCGAGTTCCATGAAATTGTCTTACTGCGTTTTTTTTGCGGAGCAACATGCGCAAAGCTGAGATGTGTTAAAGACTGAGGCACTCTGTTCTGCTAAGACAGCTACTCCACAGATTATAACAGTAGTAAACAGTAGTCATTTATTATTAGTTTTGAAGAAATAATTTGCAATAAACCTTCATTTCTTGAGGAAAACATATGTAGCATCTTTTTTTTGTCAAGACACAGTTTAAATGAGTAATAGTTTAACACAACTTATGAATGTTAACACTTGCAGTCAAGAGTTAAATTTTTAAATAATCAATTTTTTCCCTAGTTCCCAGAAAATAAGAAGAGATGCTCCTAAACGTTGTCAGAATGCTTTTAGAACATTCAATTCATCATGTGCATGAAAATGAAAATTGGTTTTATGAAATAGTGTAGACAAAAATAAAAGGCATACATTAACTTGTCTTCTGATATATTGGCTATATTATTATACTATGCATCTTTAGTACTTGACCTTACATGTCACTAATATAATACACGTTTTATGATACAGTTACACTGAATGCTCTTTGTGAATACTGCACTACATCCCAAGGTTAGGATAAAGATAAGATGCATTAAAACAATATCTCTGACGCTATTAATAAAGAAAATCAATCATTCTGCTGCTTCCTGTTCCCTTGCTTGCAATTTCAAGATCCGCAGCTTCCAATAATTATTTTGCCAGCTCTACTGGTATGGTTGCTGCACAGAAACTCTTCTAGGCTTGTTTCCCATGAAAGGCTTTGACAACATTAGTGATGAAACGCTAATGGTCTTTTTTATTCGAACATATTGCTGTAATGAATACATGAAAGGATTGTGATTGGGGTTGTTTTTGTTTTGTGGTGTATATACATATGCTCTGTTTCTATTTACATTGCTAGACTCAGCTGCTCTGACTTCATTGATGATGCAGTTCTTTGAAGTGACTGCTGCCAGGTGTATTCATCTGAGATGTACAGTAAGTGTTGGGGGGGGGTTAATTGCAGCAGAGAAGGGCATGGCAATAGAAGTAATCGTCCAAAAGATGGAAGAAAAATAATGTAAGTAAAATACAAGAAATTGAAACAAACAAAAGAAGCTATTTAAACAGCACACCAATAGCTGTTGATAAAGAAACAGTATTTCAAAGGAGGATAATTTAGCTTCTGTTCAATGAAAAAAATGGGAAAAATGCTGGAAAGCATATTTTGTTCATTTTGTTGAAGTTAGGCCCAGCAAGACACTTGAAAAATGAAATTTAAATAGTTAATTCTTGAGTTATTCCCCTCGTGTAGGAGAATGGTGTCATGCAATGGTAGGTTGTCCTTGTATAAGAGAGAGCAGAAGCATGGTAGCCGGCAAATGTGGCAAAAGCTTTCAAACCAAATAGGATAAATCTAGAAATATTATATAGCCCTGGACGTGCTGGAGTTTCTAGACACTACAATTTAAATAATGTATTAGAGACATCCTGTAAGTACACAGCACAAAGTCCAGTGGGAATAAATGACCTCAAACTGATCTGATGTAGCCACATAATTCAGGCATATCTTCAGTGACCTGAAGACATGTGGCAGTGCAAAATCAAAGTTACTTCCAAAACTATAATTTGCAGCTGGCCTCTCTGAGAAATGTGATGTGCAAGGACAAAATGCTGTTACAAATCTGCTTCTAGAGGTATCTCTGGAATGAATAAACTGGAATTCCTACTGTTCAACGATAAAACACAAAAAGAGCTGCCAGAAAAATGTAGTCTGGGCAAAACAGACAAAAGTGTTCTCTGAAAATATCTCAAAATTTTCCAGCAGTAATAAGAAACCTGAAGCACAGAGTAGGGCGAGTCTCAGGGTGTTGGTGTGTTGAGCTTTACCATGTCTCATGCAAAAAAGCTACAACAATATGTTTATAAATATTTATTAGCATGTATGGCTGCACATACTTTGCATCCATTTATTAAATCATTTAGTTCTGTTTACTGCAAACCACTTTTTCCATCACCACTTTTTTATGAGATGGAGATCATCCATCACACAACAATATAGTTTTTGAACATTTACCTCTGTGGTTCTACCTCCTGGTTTGTGACACCACTGCTTCGGTCACTATTCTGCTGCAGGAGTTATTTTAGGGTGAATCTCTTTCTTTTGTTTTACAGCTGATAAAACATATTTAGAGAGCTTGTTAGCAACAGAACAGGGCCAAAGTAATCTATTCATTCAGGTTTTCTGTGGGTTCCAGCCCTGTCTAAAACCTCCATATGCCTTTATTTCTGACTGCTTAACTCTGAATTCCAGCTTCAGGCATCCACACTAGGTGCTGATGACAGCAGAGGGCTTTCTGTGGGTTTTTTTTACTAACAAGTTGAACTCCAGCCATTGCACTGTAAGTGCTAATTGGCTGGTTGTCCTCTAGTAGCATTGTGCAATAAACTTTAAGCAAACTGTAAGTTCACACAAAATGTAGTCCAAACCCAAAGTTGTCAAAATGTGTTGAAATATCTTGTTTCAATGTTTTTGCTGAAATTGTCTGAAGAGGCCGAAATGTTTGTTATAGGCATCTGTTTTACAAATATTTCTCTAAAAGAGCAAGTATATTGCAACTTTTTATTACTGTGAAATTAACAAAGAACTCAGATTTCTTTTGACGTCATGAAATGTTATGAATGATGAAGATATTCTGTATTCTGTCCTTCTGTATTGTAATGTATTTTTTTACTTAGCACTACATGCAAAAAGCCAAATTGAGCAGAAAATTGATGGGTTTTCTTTTGGTGGATTTTTAAAGGATCTTTTTAAGGATTAATCAGAAAGTAGAATTTTCTCAGTTTCAGACTGGCATGTAATTAGCAAGGTGACAGATTACAAGATGAAGAAAACTTCAGTGAAGTCTTAGTGCTCTGTCTGTTGAGTTTTTTATCTCAGGTGCTCGTGTGAGAACAGGCTCACCTAGAAACATTTATGCTCATTTAGAGTTTCTATTAAACAACTTGATACTTTCAAAAGTATTTCATATGCTGAATATGTTGCACATGAAAAAAAAAATCATTGTCTTTGTTTTTTCATTATATTAAAGTAGACACCCATTAAGGGGTGTCTGAAGGGATAGTCTACATTATTCCTCTCTATTTTGTGGATAAAGTACAATATTCCTTAGTGTAGACAAGAAAGTTCATTTTGCGAGTGCTAAACATATCTAGAGAGAGGAAATTACTCTAAAAATATTTTGGAGTAAGTGCCTTTATTCATTGAAATCACATTGTACATAATGTAAGAAAATTTGTAACTGAAACAAAATCCAACAAAATATGCCACAAAGAAGGGAATCTGCTGGACTTCTAGTTGCACAAGTGAGCCTATATTTTATCACCCACGAAGTTGCAAATAAAGCATCTCTTCACCTAGCTAGTAGCTTTCCCCCTTTTGATATCCCAGCACATTTTATAATTGCAAGTGCTGAGATGAGGTTGCAATGTTTGTTCATGCTGATGGCAGCAAATCTGCCATTTTTCTGCATGGTTTAGGTTTACAATCTAGTAAAAATTCAACTGGATATAGATTTCTCCCAGCTTTAGTGGACTACTCGCTGAGTAGTTATGAAAATATTTTGTTCTGCTGTACTGGATCAAAACCTTTGTGCTGAACAAGTTTCAGTTGAATTGCATGAAGGCTTTTTCATAAAGTAATATTGCTGTTAATGAAGAGAGTGAGAAACAGGTTTTGGATGTTTTTTGGATCTTTTTTTTAGCTCAGTGATGTTAATACAAGCCTATGCTGACATATGGTATTTTTACTTCAGAAGAGTTCCTTATGTGCACTTAAAAGTATCTTTTTAAAAATATTTCCTTTGAAAATTTTATGTTTCTCCACTCTCTCATGAACTCTGAAAACTGAGAAACGTTCTTTAAAACTATTAAAAATTACTCCTTACAGCACTAGTATATCTCCATGAATGTTTCAGATCTTATGCCTTGTACATTGATGTGACTTCTTTGCTTTCTGTAAAAGTGAATTAAACAAGATAGAAGCTATACTCTTAAAAATGAACAGTAATTTAAGAAAAAAGTTTTTAGGGGAAGGTATGTCCAGTAAACATGTTCATGTAAAACACCACAACTTTACTTACAGGTGCAGCATGACCCCAGATATTTATTGAATATCAAATTAACTTCAATAAGTTTATTAAGCTATGTGACACTGGCACACACCAACCTTCATGAAAGCTTAATCTTGATTACTGACAGTGAAATCAAGGACAGGGGAACAGCGTTGCCTTCAAGGATGCAAGGTCAGGCTTTTCAAGCAAAAGTGACCTTGCCAGATGTACAAATCAGGAAGCTTTCAAGTGTAGTAATGTCTTTGTTTTATGGCATTTTTATCTTCTAACTCACAGACTGCACTGAAGCATGATGTGCCAGTGACTGCTGAGTCAGGACAAGACAGTAGATAACAACTTTAGATACACAAAAATCATTCTGATTAGGAAGATTTTTCTGCTAAAATTGTTTTATAGCAAGATGGACCTGGCTAGGGTGTAAGGGTATGTGAGGTTGCAGTGGCATGGAAGGAAGAAGGGGAGCTGAAGAGCTTGGAAACAGGTGGGCCCCTAGCATTGCAACCTTCCTCATGAGGAAATTTGCCTTCCTGCCACCCCAAGGTGAACCCAGATGCTTCAGGCTCCTTAGTATCCTACAGATATGAATACTCACTGCAGAAATGGTGGATTATGTACAGACTTCCATGTCCCACAGTTTCTCTGCAAAATACTGTTGAGAAAAAAGAGTAATGAGAGGAGTGTGGGGATTAGTGGGATGCTGGGAACAAGCCCACAATAAAATCCAACCTAAGTTGGAGAAAGGTAAAACAGAGCTTTTGAGGTCTTTTATTTTCCCCAAATTTTGTATTTACCAACATGAATCATGAACTGAGAAGATGGATGAACTGCTGCTCTTGTCTTGCTTGTTGGTACCTAAAAAGGGTGTGACATGTTTTTGAGGGAAGACTTTGAGATACACAGTGACTGCTGTTATCAATGTTGAACTGTGTATCCTAAGATTCAGAAGTGTTTTCATTTCTGTTTGTATCCCTGTGGCTGCCCTCAACATGTAAAATGCATCGCTACCCTCAGGCTAAAGTCAGATATATGTCAACTCCAATGGGAGCTGCAAGCTTGTGGAATTACATTATGTTTGAGAAAAGAATAAGAAAATTGATATCCTTAATGGACACTAGCTATTTCCTGAAAGAGACAAACACTGTTTCACTCATGCCACGAGTTTTCAAAGGACCTCCTTGAATTTAAAATCTAGTACTTTAAAAGGATTTTCTTTGATTATATATTAAAATCAACAATATGTTATAGATAAGAATTTTTAAAATGGTGGATGATTTGAGACAATTAATTTTTTGTTTCTTGAGACACCTCAAAGAAGCATATTTTCAGAAATATCTTAGTATGCTGTGAAAGACAAATCGTGTCACCTCAATAACTGCAGCTTGGGGAGGCAAAATCACCAGGCACCACTGAAAATCCTATAACCTACCAGAAACATTAGGACAGCTTGAGAATAGCAACTTACCACAGCACAAAGGTTTTGCAACCACTCACAGTCATGTAACAACAGAACAACATTAGAAAAAGCAAATTCTGAGTTAAATATAACATCCAAAACAGGGTAATTTTTTCAGAGAAGAAATCTTTGCTCTATGTGACTTGTTCTTTTCGAAAAATTCAAATACATAAATACTGAAGTGGATTATAAATTCCCTAAGGAAAAATTAATACAGTAGCAGCTCTTCCACAGCTTACATTCAGACTGATAAAATATATTTTTCCTTCTGCTTCTTTTTATTATCCAGTGTAACGTTTTAAAATAACCCTCTTAAAATAATTTTATTTTACAGTGTCTGTGAATGTCTTGTTGCCCTCACATGGCCCCTACAGCCAGATTTGGCACTTACAAACACACATGGTGTCTCCTGTGTCTGTGTGTTTCAGGATAACAGAAAATCTGCTAAGTTTGATAATGTCAGAGAACCATATAACAGTTCAGCAGACACTGACTCTAATCATGTATGACATCGCCACATAAATATTTCATATACACGAAATGGAAGTATGGAGAAGTTGTAGGGAAAAATAAAACAAAATGCCTCTCTCTACAATCACAACAGGGAGGAAAAAAAATCATAATGAGCATTAAGAAGTGACAGATTAAGACTTGCATTGTAAGTGAAGTGTGTTCTACTCATGTTTCAGAGCAGGATGCATCTTGATGAGCTGGGCAAATTCAGAAGTGGGTTCAGCAGACTCTGAGAAGAGTGGCCATATTATCACAGGGGACTTCACAAATATTGAGATTGTACTCTATTGCTACAGCCTCTTGTTTCTTGCATTCATGTGTTTTAATATGCAGTAGAGTTGTCTTCTAAAAAGCACTGTTGGATATATTTGCAGAACACATTTTCCTTAGAAAGTGTGGTACTATTACAAATAATATTCTGAATACTTTCTAAATGGTTGAAGT
The DNA here is from genome assembly GCA_013399875.1 of Gymnorhina tibicen. Classification (NCBI taxonomy): domain Eukaryota; kingdom Metazoa; phylum Chordata; class Aves; order Passeriformes; family Artamidae; genus Gymnorhina; species Gymnorhina tibicen. The sequence goes on from VXAZ01007501.1 coordinate 1,708,775, forward strand.
TCACATAAATGGATTCAAAATCTATTAAGGCAATTTTAAAATCCAGTTCTTTGCCTCTTTTTCTAGTGATCTGCTCTATTTACAGCTAACCCCAGAAATGGGGCGTAGGTAGAATTCTCAGTTGTAGCTACTTTTAAAAATTATTTTGGAAAGAATGAAAAGAAAAAGTGGTAAAGGCAGAGGAGGAGGGTGGGAAGAAAGAAGAAGTGTAATTCAAATAAGTCTGTTTAAGTTTAGGCATACATGAAAAACATAAATGATTTTTTTTTCTGATTATGCAGAACGCTTTGAGAATGTGAAACAAGTATAGGGTAGTGTGAAAAATGCATGAGCAAATGGCAAGGTACTCATGAGAGTGCACACACCTGAAAACGTTAGCTGTGAAGAGGTTGAGCTTTCCCCCTTTTCTTTTTTGTTTCACGCCACTTCTGAGGCTAGTGCTCTCCTTCAAGTAAATGCTGCTGAAATTCTACTGGTACTATAGCATTTTTAAGCGTAGCTGGCAGAAGATAATTGGTTATCCTGCTGCTGCTCCTGGAACACTCAGAGCTGCCATGCTGCTGTCTCTTGTCACCTGAGAGAAGATATAGTGAGAAGAAAGCACAGATATTGTTGTGATGGTGTTCCTCAGGTCGTGTTCGCAAAGCGCATGGAGTTCTCATAGATGTAAAATATCTTGCACACAGACACATTCTTAATAAAAGTTCCCCTGAAGTCAGTATCATCAACTGTTTGCATGATCATAGCGCACCCCTACTGAAAACCTGATCCTCTAATACTATTAAAAAGTAACAATATGATATTTATGACAGAAGGGCTAATCTTTACCCAAACCTTCAGAAATGCAATGAAAACTGATTCAGTTATAGATTTTTGGAGTTAGGGCTCAGTTGGTTAAAAAAACCCAAACAAACCAAAAACCTAATTACGATAGCCATAACTTAATAGTGTCATAGACTTACTGTCTGCCTCTGAAGTAAGCTATGTTTAGAATTAATTTTGTATGTCAAGTGTATTTGCCTGTGTTTAGGGGATAGTTTAAGAGATAGCCCACATTTTTTCACCAATGTGAACTACTAAAGTAGAGCTAAAAGAAAAATTCAGCCCCCTGGTAATACCAAATATTGGAATTTCACTGAAGATATCTTATTTGCCTTGAAAACTATAGACATGAATTATTGAATAAATTCCTCTATCAAACAATATGTCTTTTCACAGATAAACTTTGACAAACTGCTTATCCAAGCTGTGCCTGTTTTCTTCTGAGTATGCCAAATATAATAAATTTTGACAGGTGCAACTTTGTAGCATTGCCTGTTCTGGAAACACATTTTGCCAGGCTTTACAGTAATTAAAATTTTCCATATGGAACTGCAGATTCATTGAAATGTCCAAACAACTTTGTCTGTTTGCTTTTCAAATTTTCCAGTCCTTTTTCACACAGGTTAGAGAAACGTTTCTCTATTCTTACGCAAATCTAGTCTGCAATGGAGAAGGCTGAAATATTGTTCCTACTGGATCTAGGAACTGCCTAAACCCTTAGCACAGGCCAATAGCAAGAAAACTCCTCTCAAATCCAAAATAAAAACTCACTCCAAAATAGCATACACTAAGTGCAAAAATCAAACTGAGATTTGCTCTTAGGTTGGTGTCTTGGGGTGACTTTATGCTGTTGTATCCCCTGTCACCGGTCTATGCCCAGATATGATCCTGAGCCTTTCTATGCCTTTAAAACTGGGAGCAAGAGAGAGAGAGAAAAAAACTGAGTGAACTTTTCAAAACAGTTTATGCTTCAAGGACACAGAGATTAGCTGCTGCTGCTGTTGAGGAGCAGGGAAAGCACTTCTTGCTTTTCAGTCAGTTTTCAGCTCTGTTTCTTCGGAGAGGGACGGAGAGTTAATTTTTTTTCCTCTGGGACTCCGTCTTTTCCCTTCTCTCTGGACTTGTTCAGAACACCAGAACACACTGGGAAAATTTCCACTTTAGGCCCAGAGGGGGGCCCACGCCGACCCAGCTCCAAGGAGGAGGAGAGAGACCACACCCACAGAAGGACTCTAAATTAATTTCCCAGGTTTTCTCTCCACAGTGAGAGAATTTTATTATTTTAGCATTACTATTATTCTGTTCGTGTGTGCTTGTTAAATAAATAGTTTTTATTTTCTCCTTCACTTTCCTCTGAGGAAAATCTTTTTTTCCCTGAACCTGGTTGGGGGAGGGGCGGTTATAACCTGTCTTCCTTTGAGGAGATGTTCCCTTCGGACTTTTCTCTGAATGGGGTTTGGGTTTTGGCCCAAACCGGCACAGTTGGTTATTGGGGTTTTTTTGTATTTCTGTATGGAATGAGGCCTTCCCCATAATGTCTTGGATTCTTATATAGACTGAAGTTTGTGTTCTTATTTTCTTCACTCTTACTTAGTTGATGGTTTTGTATTATTCCTAATGTTCCTCATTCATCAGTGAAAATACAGAAGAGCTGATTGTTATACAGGATTTTAATTTTTTTAACTTGGAATTCATGTCTGTGAAATTTGCATTAACTAATCTTGTTATAAACCAGACAATGTATTAGGAACACTATTGGGTTTTTTAGTATTGGTGGTGGGAAAATCTTGTGACTCCTAATGCTATTTTATAAACTTTTTGGGTTTTAAATTTATTTCCCTTTTCTTAGTTTTACTGCTCATTCACAACTGATTATTTGCTTCAGTTCCTTCTCTAACTGTCAGTAGGATTCTGACAGTCAGAAGGAAAAGCAGCTAAAGTAGCTGCAAGTTAAAGGGATTCCATTGGTGCAATTTGTTGATTACCTGGTTAAACATTTTCACTTTAAGGTGCCCTTTTGTTCTGCTGCCACTGATAGTCTTTGAGAGCAGTGCCATGTGTAATAAGTTATCTTGTTCCAGTTTCATCTTTCATAGATAAAATTAGTTTTGAAAAGTAGCTGATTTTGTCACTAAAAATAGAGTAAAGCAACACTTTTCTACTCATCCTTCATTTTCTCATAGCTTTGGACCTTAGATCTGGGTTGAACTAAAGATCTGGGTTGACTGAAGGTTTTCATTAATTTTTTATAAGTTTTTCTGTGGAAATTATTTGTCAAATATGTTCTAATAATAGATTATGTCTACACTGTGGCTGTGAGAGGATGAAGAGAGATTTGCCATGCAGTGCCCCTGGTTAGCAAGTGTGAATTATTTTTTTTGTGTATTTGTTCCTACAAAAAGGAAACAAAAATTTGATAGACTGCTATTCTTATAAATGTTTAATAGAAGAAGTAGAAAATAGCTTCACTAGAAGTGCAAATGTATTAAACAAGACAATTTGAGCACTTCTAGATGGAAACAGAACTCCTCAATGAGTAAAACAACATCTTTGCTCTTTGTGGTTGTAAAGATGACTCAGCACAGAAATCCCAAGTTCAAGATCTAACCTGTTGCTAAATAAAGTGTTGTGGTTGTAAAGAGCATTAAGTATGTTTCAGTCTTAGACTGCAATAGAGATCTCCATAATTTAAGATAGCCTGGGGGTACTAATGATGATAAAACCACAAAACATCTGTTAAAATGTTAAAAAGAAATTTTTCCTTCATTACAATCAGCAATCAGATTGTGCATGTGAGTGCAGTGGGATAAAATGGCTGTAAGCGAATCCTCAGTAAATTCCCAAGAATCCTCCAAAGCCTACCACGTCTGCTGCGGTCTATCTAGCCTGTCTAGGTTTACATTAAAGACTCTGGTACTGAGTCTGAGTCCAAAACTACTATAGGCATGTAACAGCTCAAAGGACTGTTACAGCCTCTGAAGGTACTGCTGTAGCCTTTTGGTTTTATCTGAGTGCTGGGAGTGGTATGTGGTGCATGTATATAGAATTTACTACTCAAAAAAAATCAGACAAGAGGAGGAAAAGCAGTAAATATAATGTATGTAGGTACATTTTCTTGATTTTTTATTTATTGTTATGTTGGAACAACTCAAGGACTATTGTCTTACACTAAAGTTATAACAGTATAAAAACTTGGTTAATACCAAATTTTGACACAGATCCATTAAAGCATTTTAAGACATTAATCAAAAATGATGATCTCTTTCTCATTTTCTGTTTTAGTGTTGAGAAGGTAATGCAAGACTCCTTTCTCCCTCCCTGGTTCTTGTTATCTCTGTGTTTCCATAACTAATAGAAAGCTTGTGCATGCAGCCAGTATTGATATAACTGTCCAACTGCAGAATGTACTTTTTGGTTGCATGTATTTGAACTTTGTAATATTACCCATGTAATTCCTGATTCTGCTATTTTTAACTAGTTTTCTTTTAAAATATTTTTCCATTTTTATATTTAGCTCTTATTCAGATTGTATTCTTCACATGACTTCCTATTTTGAAGTACCTGTACAATTTCGTAGGAAAAGCAGCTGAAGTAATTGAATGTAAAGGCATTTTGTTTGTGTAATTTGATTTTCTGTTCATGTGCAAAACTGTCTTCTGGTCTTTATGGGAGCTCTAAGGACCCCAGTATATAACATATTTGTATGCCTACAGTTGAGGGTACGTGGGAAGTTTTCAGAGAAGACTTTTCAAGTCATCTGTGCATAATTCCAAATAAAAGTTAAGAAGTTCTTCCAGTACCTAGAAATGATAAGGAAAAAAGCATGGTTCTTAAAGGAGAAAGTAGGGTCTGCAATTCTGCCTCATTTGCTTAAAGGAAAAGGAATTAAGGAAGTAAAACTCTGGGTTTGGATCACCATTTTTGTGTTGTACAGGTTGCTGAGTTCATGACAAAGTGAATGTTAGCTGATCAAGCAAAATTACTTTAGATATCTATATTGTAAGAACTTCTGGGTTATGTGTGTTTGAAAGAAGTGCAAGCAGAATGAAATGCCATACTTGAATTAGATCAGGTACAATGTGGAACCATATGTTGGTAAATGCTTACAAAAACTTTAGCTTTCACCAGGACTTATCTAGACACTTTCTAAATAATTATTGAAGTAAGGTGCATAACTGCTGCATATATTTCCATCTATTTATTTAAATGTGTGATAGAAAAATACTAATTGAGAGATGCAGTCATATGGTGCCTGAAGAGGTGTTCTAATCGTGGCACCTACATGTAAGGCAATGGAAGAAATTTAGAATCCTGTTCTTCAGATGGTCAGATGGCAGAGTACATAAACAGGCAGAACAGTTATGCTGTCTGTCTCCAAATCACAAACAGAATAGATCCATCTGATAAAATATTTCTAACAATTACAATACAAGAGAGGAAGGAATATGTCCTGATTCTGCAGCATGATAAGCAGGACTGTTCTCTGCATCTGCTCACCCCCACTGACTTTATATGGATGGTGTACGGGTTATTTTTACTTCCTGTGCTTGCAAAAACCTTTCTTTTTTGTACAGGAATAGCGAAGGAAAAAAAGAAAGATGGTAACAATAAGTACTAAGAAATAAAGCAAGGGAAATGGATGTTTGGAATTTACTTTTAATTCTATTATTGTTGGTGTTGACAGTGCTCCTTGAGGGAATAGATGAGTATCTGCTTTCCCTATTTAACATGCGATTTGAAATTTCCTTCAGCTTTTCTTCCCTATTGAGACTTTCTCAAAGAAGGCATGTTTTAAAACAACAGCAATAACAATACAACCAAAATATATAAGGAATGTAGAAGATTACAGCTTCGTAAGTTTAAGCACTGAATTTAAATGTTTCTTCAGTATTTTGATACAAGAACATTTACTGTTGATGGAAATTTTAATTTAGCCAGATTTCCAGTGGGCTGTTTATTTTCCTTCTTCAGACTGCAAATGAGTCATTGTAAGGGTGCATTGTTGACCAAGTTTAAAACAAAATAGAAATTTGCCACAGCCCTCGGTCAAAATCTGAACAGTATCTTCTCTGTGTTTGGAGAAATGATAGATTTTGCTTTTCAAAGTTTAATCATAGCTTTTGCAAACAATCAGTGTGTAACTTACTGAGTTTTTTTGGTGGTGCTTTTCTTCTCTTGTGCCAAAAATGTTTCAAAACTCTGTTGTGTTTAATGAGCAACAGACTCTACATCTTGGTGATTAGGGCCTGGGCTGAGAAAGATATGATTTTAGGAATACATAGCATGAGATGAACAGCTCTGCCTGATCCCATGTGAAATACAGACTTGATTTTGTACTCCTGTAGCCCTGGGCACTATCCTAAACATCTGGTTATGTTGAAAAGGTGAAAGCTCATATTTCAATTTGAAAAACATTTTAAAAATAATACTGCTAAATGGGTTTGGGGAAATTTTGTGCTGAAAACTTTGGGTGGATTTCATTTAAAAAATAAGTAGAATATTTGTTGTAGAAAAGAGTTGCCTGACTTCAGGCATTTTTACTGAGAACCAGTGCAGGAAAATGGTCTATACACATCCTCAAGTATGCTGTCAATCAGGAAGACCTGTTAGGTCATGCAGTCCTTCTTTCTGTGGCCACAGGAGGGTTGACCACAGGTTATAACATAGAAAATAGGAATCATATTTCATAGAGAGAAGTTCTTGAGAGAATACAACTATTAAATAAAAATAAACCTTTTGGGGGAGCCAGCACAGGAAATAGTTACGAATGTTTCCTGTATGAATCTGGCTAAACTGTTAGTCTTGCAGAAATCCCATAGGATATTTAGTAATTTCACTCATCTAGTTCAAGCACCAAGATCAATATTAGGTGAACTTTTATGTGCATAAATAAGAAGAATTCTGGATTTTTTTTTTTTTGGTCTTTATGGGATACACATAGAACCAATGTGCTAGCTTTTTGGGATCTTTCTGAAAATAAAGAAAATGAATGAGCAACTGAAATACAATCTGTCAACTCACTATTTTCTCACGTGATTGTTGTAGACATGGAGAGCCTGGTCTCTTTTTTATCCTGTGGAAGTTCCTTCCTCCTCTGTTGAATGAAATATTTGTTTCATATATGACAAGTATGATCATTAAATGCCACAGTCTCTGCATTTTCCTTATCCACCTCTAAAGAAATCTGATCTTATTGTGAAGGAGGGAAGAAAAGGCAAATTAAAAAACAGTCATTAGTGGAGATCTTGGAGGAACTCAGGATTCCCAGCAAGGCAGAACTCTCCTTAACTTCTCTGGGGAGAAGATGTAGGCAAAAATGCTGAAGGCAAGCAAAACTGTTGTCAAGAGCGAAGCTTGGGAATGTGGTGAAGAGCTGTATAACCTTTGTCAAACTAATATCAGCTCATGTCAGTAGTTATTGTTTAAAACAAAAAGGTGCCTAGTTGATGCTAAAATTCCATTGTTAAAACTCTGTAGAAATACCATGTCTTCATGAAATTAGCAATAGTTATGTTATAGATCTTCAGATACTGACATGATTTCTTGTTAGGCATTTGGAAAGTTTTTGGCTACGTTCAGGTCTGGAATTCAGTTTTCAGCTGGATTCTGATGCAGTTGCCCTAGGAATCACAAAGCCTTATATGAGGAAGGGATAGGAGATTGGCAGACAGCTGCTGTGGCACAGAATCAGCTACACTGTGCTTATTGACTGTAGTGTTAGCTGCTGTAAATGGAAATGAGCTCATTTTGCCTTTGGAAGCAACTTGACAGGAATATGGACCTTACTACAGACTTCTTTAAAATTCTGGATGAGACAATTAATATGTGAATCTTCAAACTACTGAAGCTAGGCTGCCAAAGCTATCTTAGACTTTTTTATTTTCCCCCCAGTATGGCACAAGATGCAGTATGAGCACCTCCTGAGTATAAGCATTCAGGTCCTTGGAGGACATCTCAGGGCACTGCTTTATGAAGCAAAGCCTTGCTTTCCTGAAGCTGAAAATAAGATGCTCACTTTTCTGGCAAATCAGTCTGGCAAAAACATTGCATAAAAACTCAGTGGTTCCTAGCTTTGAGTTAATCATTAAAAAGCAATTTGATTTTGTGGCAAATCTCACAAACTGCAGAAATAGAACTCAGTGTTTTGGTAAAAATTCCTAGATGAGAAAGAAAATCTTTTCGAGTCAGGCATGTATCCTTCATACTTGTAGTGTTAATCTACATTTAACAGAAAGAAGCAAGCTTACTCGGCTTTTTTTTTATATATGCATGCTCTGTCTTCAAAATAATTAACTGGAAAAATGGAAACAACACATTTTAACTGTTGTGTTAAAGCACTCTCATTTGAATTGAAACCAAATAGCCTCTTGCAAAGCTGCGTCTCATTTTCATGCTATTATGCAAATAAACACTAGAGATGAATCACAGATATTACTTCTTAATCCATTTTCTGGAACTGTGTTTAGCACACACAAGTCAAAGCAGTTCAAGATTCTGCAAGGCTACTCTCAGTAACAAGCAGTGCCAGTGCTAAAGTTCAGCAAATGTAGCCTAGGGCCTCTGTGAAGAAACCAGAGCTTTGAGCAGTTAATGGAATTAACCTTGCCAAGTTGCTTGCAGTATCACGAAAAACATGTTGTTCCTTCATGATCAAGGTAAATAACTTCCTATATTTACCTCTGGTCTTCAGATAAGTATTAGAGATATTTAAAACTTGCCTTTTGGATATCTTATGTAGAAGCTTTTTCTTAGCACCTCAGTGGAATCTCTCCTCAGGTCATTGAAAAGAAAACTACTTTTTCCTCAACTGGCAAACAAAGCTGATTACTTTTACTCTGAATGAAGGTCAGGTATGAAACACATCCTCCCTGTGTAAGTTAGTTCAAAAAATAGGATATGTAGGGCTTTCAAGGCTTAACAAACTTGTTTTGTCTCGGTCCACTTGTCTTGTCATCTTTTGCCATTTCCATGTAATTTTTTGGATAAGGTTCTTGCCACACAATTGCTTGCAGGATTGCGTTAGGTTTTTTTTTTTTTTTATTATGAATGACATCCTTTCATGTGCAAATAGGTAACAAAGCACAGAAATCGCCAATGAAATATTAACTGAAAAGCAATAGCTGAGATCTCCTTCCCCAGCAGTGGTAAGGGCATTCTTACCTATGTAAGAATAACCTCTGCTAAATTTCCCATCTGTACTAACTGTTCATTATGGATTTACACTGCAGTCAAAAAAAATTAGTTCAGGAGTCAGCTGTTAGAAATAATAATAATAATAATGCTATGTGTAGTAGCAATGGGGTGGGAATCCACTGCTGTTTACATAGCTTTCAAAGGAGTCTGGGATTAAAAAATGAATACTAAATCCAAACCCATTCAATTCAGGTGTAAAGAAAAAAGCAACTGCCGTACTTTCAATCATGAAATGTGGTCTCAGTTTATGCACAAAAATTAAAAGCTTGCTTTTCAAAGTAGGAAGTTTTTTTGAGTTCTTACCATATTGTTCTCACAATTTCGTATGTCTTTGTTTTTATTTTCTGAAGCTGCTTTACTACCAGAGCAAGGTAATCCAGTTTTTTTCTCACATGTCTAATTGTAGGATATTAAATCCTTCTATTGTCGGTATGATAATGAAGGAGTTAAGCAGAGAACATTTCCCTTTAAGTCAGACTAAGCTGAAGTTTAAATTGCTCAATACTTCACAGAAAATTATGAGAATTTGGGATTGAGCCCTGCATTTCTAAAGAATGTTGAATTCAAGTTTCGTGAAAAAGATAATTTCTTGCTCTTTAGGTAACATATGTTAGTTTTTAATGCCCAGGAAGAATGAGTTTAAGTAACAGAGTTTACCACAATGAGTTGAATACAATGTGAGCAGGTTTCCATTCCCAAATTTTTCAGGGAAGCTCTAGTAATATTAAACTGAATTTGTATCTTTTTCATTAATTGGCACTTTTACTTCCAACAAAATTAATTGCTTTTTAGGGATTTCTTTTTAAGTTTTGTATCAGGATAATAAATGCTGTGTTTCAATATTTTAGAAAAGTTGTAAATTAGTACTTTCTCGTTTCCAAATCTACTAAGTGGCAGCACTTAATGCATTAATAGGTAAATAAATCCAAGTTAATAAATAGATCCATATAAAAGCAAAGTTGAGAAAAATTCATATAGAAAAATAGAAAAGAGCATGATACCTGAATGAACTATTTTCCTAGAATTTAATGTCTAAAAGGACATAGAAATCTTATTCAGCAATTACAGAAATGGTCAAATGAATGAAGAAATGTGTTTAAACCATGGACATCTCAAAGTCCAAATTGCACTGCTTTAATTGCTATGTCTCCATTTAAAATAATTTCTCTGATTGCCAAAGAAAATAAATAACTCCTTTCAAAAGAACCCAGAAAACTGCTTCCCATTGATCAATGTCTTTGCTTTTAATCTGAGGAGTTGTCTGAAGAACACTGTCATCAGAAAGCTGAGAAAGGAACTAGGAGGGACATTACATCTCTCAAGATGGAAACACAGAAAAGCATTCCTGCGTGGAAAGATTTTATAGGAGACAGTTTGGCCTTCTTGTCATTTTTAATGATGCAGCCCAAAGATAAAACAGAGTTGCTTTACTGCTGTGTTAGTATGACAGTCTCATCGCAAGGATGAAATCCTGTGGGAAATCTCTTGATGTTACTGGGTCCAGGATATTAGTTAGGGTGCATTTTCCCAAGCATGCAAGAGTTAAGTGGTGTTCAAATGTATTTGCATTTTTTCTTAAGCATTTCTATGAGTTCAAAACATGAGTAAATGAAAATGAAGGGCTTGTCTATTGAAAATTATAATGTTCTGTGTTAGTACATTAGTAATTAGTAAATTATGTGAAACCGTAGACCAGTAGAACCATTATATGTTCACATGGAATGTCATACAAAGCATTTTAAAAATACTGTAAAATGAATTAAATTATAACTGTATGAGAACTTAAAGAAAAATAGAGATAAATAGATGCAGCAGTCAAAAATAACATATGTGAATGGTAAAAGACTAATGCATTGAAAGAAGAACATTAAAATTCAGTGGTTAAGAAGAAGTGGTTAAATGTTCTTGTGGACATTTTTGGATTTTTGGCCAAATAGTGAAAGAAGAAATAGAAAAATTGCAATCACACGCAGTTGACAAGTTAATACACCTTTGATTTTTTGTTTAGAAAAACCAAGGTACTTTAGTTAGAAATGTCAGATAGAACAAAATAATTGAGATATAATCAGTATAAACAGCTGAACTGAAAAATGGAGCCACAGAATCACAAAAATCTTAAAATTCAGGTTGGAAGGGACTTCCAGTCATCTCATCCAATCTCCTACTTGAGGCAGGGACAATGTCAAAGTCAAAGAAGGTTGCTCAGGGTCTTGTCCCATTGAATTTTGAAATATTCAAGGTTCAGACAAATTTGTCAAAATTTGTCTGAACACAGATTCACTATGTTAAATCTTTCTGGGAAAACAGTTCCAGTTTCTTCACTCTCACTGTGAATTATTTTTTCCCTGTGCCCATGCAGAATTTGTCTTACAGCGTCTAGTGACTGTTGACTCTTGTCCTCTAAGTATTTTGTATGATAGCTGCATAAAACTATGTTACAAACATCTGATCAACAGTGCAGCCTGTTCCTACTTCCATTAAGACATTCCAGATAGTTTTCCTTATTTTTTCAGTTAAAAATCTTTACATTCTACTCTGTTTCTGTTTTCCCTGGATTTTAAAAACCGCATGATGTGTGCTGGTTTTTTTGCAGGGTGAGGGAAACGGGAATCAGATTTATTCAAATTAGGATTTCCCCCCCCCCCCCATGATATCAGCCTGTCCTATAGATCACAAATTTTACATCACTGATTTATGTCTATAGTATAGCTAGTCTCCAGAAGAGAGGCATTTGCTCACCAGTGAATCTACATTTCACTTGGTGCCTTTTCTTGTGGGAAAGGGGGGGAAAAAAAAGAGATTGTTTTATGACTTCTTTTCTAAATCAGTGTGCCATCTGCAGTAAATAATCTGACCCACCTGAGTACTATGTGAAGCATATTTCTGTAATCACTGGAATTTTTATTCAGAATGTGCTATAGGTTTGATTACATGGCTGGCAATCTGTCTCTGCGTGCATGGCACAGATCAGGACAACAGCCTCCTCTGTTATTTCCCAACCTTCTGTCTCTGCTTTTTTGTAATGCTGCTCTGTTCACTGCTAATGTGTCTTTTGATCTTCCCAGCACTGTCACAGTTGAAGTTGCCTTTCTTCCACACAAGTATTTGAAAACCTGTCAAAGAGCTGAGGTTTTCATTATGTGCTTTTCATCATTACTCTGTCTACACTGAACAAGTCTATTTCAAAGGCTTTGCAAAAAATGACAAGAAACATGACAATTTATTTCCTTGTCCTTTCATTAGATTAGAAATGCCACGAAATATTTAGAATCCATTTATTTTTATTAAAAGGCATGATGTACTTTGCTTTTCCAAAGGAAAGACAATGAGAGAATGAGAAATATTAATTTAGGCTTTTACGGTGATTGAGGGGCTTTGAGTCTGAGGCATTTGAGTAGAAAATCTATGTACTTGTAGTTCACAAATACAAGTGTTTTAATTGCATTTTAGAGATGAATTTCTGTGAATAACATAAGCAAGAATAAAGAAAACACTTTTGATGCAGTAACTATAGTATAGGCAGTCCTTTGTAGTCAGCCTTAGAAAATTCCATTTTCTTTTGCTCTGAATCAGAGTTTAATGTGGTATTTATAGTCAGGCTATTAAAGATGTTACTGCTATATAAGCCATAATTTCTTTTTTTTTTTACTGTTATTGCATTTGGTACAGATCAAGAGATTTTTACTTAACGTTTCCCCTTAACAAATAAACATGAATAAAACATGCAAGACAAACTGAGAAATACCATGCTTTGGAAGGTGCTATTATATTAAAACATTTATCACACAAATTGTGATTTTAAAGATTTTTCAAGCAATCCAAAAGCTAGGTCAAATTATAGAATTCTTAAAGATACAAGAAGAAGTATTTTTTAATTCTAATAACATTAGCTGCTTTATAGTTACAAACAATACTGTTACAAAAAGTTGAATCATGTTTTGTGTGCATGCAAGTAAGCATGATTCTAAAGGAAGAAATTTTGAGCCTGATTAAAGCAAATTGGAGCTGTGCCATCTAATATTCCCTGATATTTTTAAAACTCTCTCAGAATTTCTACAAGAGAAGACTAAGTAAGAGAAGCCAATGTGAGTTTTGGATTTTGGAGAGTATTTTTAGTGTCTTGGGAAGGAAGTTTGTAAATATTGTTCATAAGGAAGACTGCTCCAAGTTAGCCTCCATATAATGTACAGCAAACCCCATTTCTCCTGAGCCTTCTGAATTACTTGTTGATACTTTGCATTCACCTGATTCACCTGTATCCTTTCGGATAATGGAATTATATGGATTTAACCCAGCTGAAGATGTGCGAATGTATATAAAGAAGGCATGGCCTACTGGACCATTATGGGAATAAAGATGCTCCTTAAAGGACTGAAGTATAAGACAAATAAACACTAGTTGTATTTCTACCAAAAGGTCTTCAGCCTGAAGTTTAGAAAATTGACGTGGATAAACTTCTGCTGAAAAAAAATACCTTCAGTGTTAATTTACAACAGAAATATCAAGCAGTAAAGAAAGTCGATGTAATAAAAACACTGAGAGAATGTCATTCTAACTCACAGTTAATTTGCACATTCTCATTAACCAGCATCTTGAAATAAGGCTCATTTAATTATTATGAGCTTCTAAGTACAGATATAAAATATTGACCTTCTCTATAAAGGACATTGGTCATTTTTACTGGATTTCAAACACCTGTCTCTGGGGTAGCAATTTAAAACTTGAAGTCATTTCCTCCTTGAGTTGCTTCTGATAAGTAGGAGAAAAGTGAGAGGGTGGAATGGACGTCAGAGTGCACCAATACCTGGAAGTATCCAATATCAGGATTTAATCAATACATTTCATATAAATATTTCCCAATTTAGAAAAAAATTGTTAGTCTCCCACCTGAAGGGTTGGTTGCATTTATTCTTGGAGTTGTACTCTAAAGTAGCATATAGTTAGTTAGTGTGAAAACATCAATAAAAGCAAATGAGTTTATTTGACATATAAAGCATCATGAATTCTGCAGGCACAAAGCAGTTGAATGGGGTTCTTTCATATTTAGTACATGTCTGACATTTATGCACTGACTTATTTTGCACTCAATAATTTGCAATTGCACTCAATTTTGCACATAATAAACAGCACTATTAGATGGCTGGTATTTTCCATATTTTATGGAGCCATTTGAAAAATGAAACATAATGTAGCAAGTCTGAACATTTTATTACGATCTTATTTGGCTCTTCCATATTTTGCAGTCTTTCCCTTGATTTGCTAATGAAAATAGAAAAACAGAATTAAATTGGTTTAAGCAAGACAGAAAAGAAAATAGAAAAAATAAAAATTAAAAGTTTAGGAGTCCAGATTGCAGATTCATTGTGAGACTTTTCTTTGGTCATAGAAAACTACAATTATGGAAATCCTAAAAAATCACTTCCACAGGCTATTGATTTTTGGTTTTTACACACTATGGTTTTGGCTTTATTTCTCCATTGCTGTATTTAAAGCAAAAAAAATCATTGCTATTATTTTATATTCCTTAATCTATTTGAAGATGCAATGCAATCCATTCTTTTTAAACAAGAGTGGCTCACTGTAAACACACAATCTGTCTTATTTATTGCCCTAAATCATCCTGAATTAAATCAATTCATGTGATGAATTTGGCAGTACTGTTTACACAAAGCCTTCTTTTCCTTACTTACAAGTGTAAATCAGGAACAATGTCATCCAAGTTGAAAGAGAAGGAGTAGAAAGTGTGTTCTTGATTTCAGATATACGTTTTACAGCAAGCAGAATGCAGAAGGAATGCATTCAGTATTACTCTTCTTAGTAACCCTCTGCAACTGTAAACTTTTTACTGACTGAAGAGAGAAATAAAACTCCCGAAGAGACTATTAATTATGCTTCTCTAAGACTAAGCATTTGTAGAAATCACATCACTCTTCTTCAAGAAACATTTCAAGTGACAGCACAATCTATTTGATGAAGACACAGCTTGCTTGAAAGAGGTAGGAATTAGGGGAGAATGGGAAAATATTTGTATCATGTATCAGTTTCTCATATGTCTGGAAGGTTCTAGATCATGTTCGGTCTTTGGTTCATTCCAGAGTGACTTTTAAACATAAATCAGTATTTGTTGTTAAAATGCACTTGTATTAATTTATGTACGTGTTAGATTTAGAAAATCCCTCTCAGCTATGCTAAAACCTGCTTACAAGAACCACACTTTTTGTCCTTTTTGAGGATGCAGAAGGAACTCTGCAGCTGAACCAACCCCTTCAACAGGCCACGAACAAGACCAATTACCAAAAATGTGCAGTGATTTTCCAGGAGCTGGTGAGGTTGATTATGGCTCAGATACACCCTGTTCAGCGACGTGGTTTGTTTTGCTGTGCTGGGACCATATGGCAGCTCTGGGTAAACTGACACAGCCTGGGATCCTGGAAGAGGGACCCTTTCTTTCTTTTCCTTTTTGCCAGCCATGTCATTAAATTCACAGAAAGGCTGAACAGTGAATTTTAGTGAATTGTATTGAAAATAAACTAGATGAAAAATAATTTACTTATTTCAAGTAGGCAAAACAGATCTTGTTGCTAGAAACCTGCAATTTTAGAAGACAAAATACTGAATAAAATTTTCTCTGTAGAGGAGCATCTGGAGACAAACATTAGAGAATAGTCTCTTTGGAGAAGCACTTCCTTTAGCTGCCATTCCTACCTACATTTAAAATGCATGGGCAATCTTAATACCTCTGGGACTGTTGTAGAAGAAAGGTTATGCATTACAAATTGCAGAATTGAGCAAAGAATACATGTAAATCTGTATCTGAGTGAAAATAATTTAATACAGTAATACTTATATGATAGTGACACTAAGAATTAAATAAATATAATACAGTATTTCCACTTAACTTTTTTCTTGTGTGCTTCTCTCTTAAAAGATTAGTTTATTTGCTTTCTCTGGGTGCCACATGCATTGTGTGAGTATTATTCAGCTTTAATACATGTTCTCTTGTTGTTCCACTTGCTTGCATATCTGACATATGATTACAAAACATAGTGTCCTGGCTTCAGCAAAATGAATGGCAAGTTACAAAACTCCTAGATAATTGGGGAGTACAATTAAGCCTTCTGCATTTCAGTATTCACTGTTGAGATCACTGATCTTGCACAATAATTGAAGCAAATGAGAAAAAAAGAAATTGCAGAAAAGCTTTTACTAATAAAAATGGAATTCTGATTACAACATCTAGATGGACTTACCACATTAATTAATGAGTTTTAAAAAATGGTGCTCTATCTTTTTTTAGAAAACATTATTTTAATGGACTAGGTATTCACTTTATGAATATCACCAATTGTATTAGTGGAGAAAATAAGACAGGTTTTCAACCTCAGCTGTTGAGTTTCAACACTGAATGTACAGTAAGAGCTGCTGTTAAACCTGCCATAAGGGAGAAATTCATGTATTTTTGTGGTGTTAATAAGCTAGACTAGAGGATTAAAATCAGACCTTGCTAAGTCACAAATAAAATTTCTATTTTGTCCCTCCCATGTCCCTCAGATTTCAAGATTTCACATTTATGCTAAGGAGTGAATCTTTTGTGCATCTGATTTCTTCAAGAAACATTTAAACTGATGGAAACTGATATCAAAAATGCAGCGTTTCAGAACTTGGGCACAAGAGTTTTAAATATTTTTGGTCCTCTCTTGTGAATAACAGATAAGGTCTTCATATAAAAAATATTAATTTTACAAAAAAAAAGAATTAGCTCTTCTCTGATTGTTATGGCTAAAGGAGCCCTTAAAGTGAATGAATGTAAATTTCTTTTTTTTGAGTAATATCCCAAGTTGCTTCATCTTTACAGTACTATGATATATCTGATGAGGACAACTACTTCTTTTCTTGTGAAGCGTGTCGCAAAAAATTCATTTTGAGAATACAATGATAGCATAATGAACAGCTCAGGAAATATTTTACACAGGAATATAAATAAAAAAGAAAAAGTTAATGTAGTCCCTTACTTTCTACTGAAAAGGCTGAGATCTCCCCGCAAAACCTCCCTGAGTCATCAAATCAAGAGAAGCTCATCCGTCTCCACCTTTTTCACTCTATGTTACGCTTGTGTGTCTTATCACAGCTAATTGTTGCTGCACAGTCGTGGGAAGTTCTGCTGTCTTTTGGCAGCTCTAAAGCACAGCAAGTGCTCTGGCCAGTATCACTCCTATCCAACCTCCCTCTAGACCCTATATACAAAAATGATATTTTGAAATAGTAACATTTCAGATGTGGACATTTTAGAGTTATAAGGTGAAGAACAGTGAGTATTTTTTGCAGTCAGTAGATCTTTTTATTTTGAGGCAGAGATACATGTGGAAGGAAAGTGAGATGCTTATAAGAAAGATGCACAAAGACTTTTTTCCCAAGGCCTGTGCTGACAGGAAAAGGGACAACCATCTTCAACTAGAAAAGGGTAGATTTGGATTGAATGTTAGGAAGAAATTTTACTATGAGGGTGGTGAGACAGTGGGCTGGGTTGCTCAGAGAAGTTGTAGATTGGTCAGTGGAATCTGATCCATTGGAAGGTGTCCCTGCCCATGGCAGAGAGAATGGAAATAGATGACCTCTAACAGTCCCTACCAACCCAAGCCATTCTGTGGTTCTCTGATACTGAATAACCAGAAGTCAATAAGGAGTTAAGTCACTTTTAGCCATGGTTAAAAGATCTTCTATGAAAGGAAAACTGAACTGAAAATATGTTTTCCTACATATATTTATTTTTCATCAATGTATCAAGAGCATCTGTATTCTTACTCTGATTTATCTTCAGGATTAAAACAAAATTAGGTTTCTGGGTTTTGACTAGTAGTCTGATATTCTATGAGTCCTATTAGCTGTGATGCTTACATTACCATTATACATTAAAGGGTTTCTTTTTTTCCCTTTCTGCACAGATTAGCAAATAATATATTTTTCTAAGTAAAATTTTTTACTATCACATCTTCCTACATAATCAATGTAGTTTTTAATACAATTTTTTATGAAATGGAGAGGATTTCAAACAAAACATCCTTGAAGCAAACTAAATCTGTAGTATAAGCCCTTTGCATCTCACTCCTTGCGCAAAAGCCTGAAAGCCAACATGTTTGGCTGTTAGTAAAGTGCAAGTTGAATTGTAGAAAATTGACAAACTCACTATCAAAAGGAAAAAACAAAATATGGTTGAAAGCCATATCGGTGCAGCTATCAAACCAAAGTCTATTCAGCCATGTTTTATATCCATTTTTTCTTTAAATTGGATTGGTATCTGTTTTCTCCTTACCATCACCATTCAGTAATTTCAGGACTGGGAAGCCCCATGATCAAAGCTGTTGAATTGCAACACAACACAGATGAAGAGCTTATAAAATAAACTCCTGCAACTATTTTACTAATTAAAATAGAGCTGGGGAAGTTGTTAATGCACTGGCCTGTGACCATCCACACTGTTTATTTTTTAGCCTATTTCCCAGCATGGTCTTGATTCCTATCAGCTACCAATTTCTCGGACAGTGCCCAGACACTGTTAAGGGAAAACAGGAAACAGGAAAATTTGCTGCAGCCATCTCTTTTTGCGGGCAAAGAGAATTCAGGCTTACGGATGTGTGTACCCTGCATCCTTTTGCTGGGTCTATCCTTGAAAGTAGTGGCTGTGAAACACTGTGAAATGGCATGTCAAAATATCAAAATTCAGGCAGAAATTAAGTGACAAAGTCACTTAGAATTGTTGTCTCTTTAGACAGGACTCCTATCACTCCACCACCTTTGTCTTCTGTAATGTAACTCCTCTAGATTCTTTCTGTTTGAAGCACACTAAGAAATGCTGCAGGGTTAGGTGAGCAATAACAGTGGATATTGTCACCCTTTGTTAACTCATTTAGTAATTTTTCTGGAACTTACATTGCCTTAGAAACATGTTGAGCTCTTGAAAGTTTTGAAGACTAGGAAGATACTTTGGATTTATATACATGTTTTCCTTCTGTATATAAAGAAGTAAAAAAAGTATGGCTTTATTTTTCCTCATTATTCAATGGAATGTACAATTTCACCCCGCTGACATAATTTAAAGTATAATGCACTGAATAACATGATTAATGTGGTCAGGAAAAATTCAGTGTTTTGCAGTTTTTGTCATTATTATTTCCAGTCATGAGTCCACACTAGCATTTGTCTTTATTATTTTTCTGATATATTGGATTAGCCTTGGAACAGAAATCTTTGAAAAGGAGAGATCTCTTGAGTATTGAAAGTATTGCATCAATCTGCTTACTCCAAGAACTATAATTTCATGGCCTTGAGAATATAAAACTGCTGTATAAGGAAAGCTTGTTCTTAATAATAATAATAATAATAATCATAATAATCATCACAATAATAATGCTGCCAGGGACTACTAAGTTTGCCAGCATTTTTGCATTCTACTGCAGGGGTGTAGAGAACTTTGAATCAGAATTTATTTAAGAAAAATCTCATAACATTTTCTCAGACTGAAAAATAGAAACTTTGAGATGGTGTTAAATAAGGCAGCAAAACCACTTTTTGAGCTCAATTTTCATTACACCCTATTAAAAACATTTATTATTTCAGTGGATTTGCACTGAGAGAAAGACATGACTGTGTGTTTAGACTCAGGCAACCTGCCTTAATTTGCTGTCTTGTCTGGCAACTTGCATCCTGGTTATTTTGAATCAATTTACTTGAAAACACATAGAGGAGAAATTAATTTCTTGAGCACTGTTTACTAAAGCCACCACAGACACAAAAGCTGCTGACACAGTTAACTTCTCTCACCAGATATAAAACAAAACCAAGATTTGGTGCAAGCACTTCTGGGTATCATCTACACTGACTAATGCATATTCATTTTTTCCAGATAACCTTCTTTATCCATCTCCTGAAATTCTGTCTAAACCTGCCTTATGCAATTTTATGCAATTTTATGGTCTGTTGCTGGAGTGTACTAGCAACTCTTTGGAACATTCTATTTGTGACTGCTTTTCTTGGAGTCTGCCTCAGTGCATGTAGAGATGTTTACTGGTGTGCTGAATTTTGATTTAAAAATCGCAAGCCCATGTGAAGATGTATTTGAGCTAGCATGGAGTTGAATTAGCAATGAAATATCTTCATGGAGAATGCTAGATAGAAATTTCAATTTTATTTATGGGAAAGCATCTGCCGAATGCTGTACAAGGCAATCTCCAGAGTAAGAATATTTGCTTCACAGTCACAATTTTGTAAAAGAAATTCAGGTGATGATAGTTTTGCTCCTGGCACACTTCAGTTCTGTTATTTCTTTCATTGCATTTCACCACTGAACAATTTCAGAAGGTAAGACTTAAAAAAATCACTACAAAACTGGCTTTTTTTTCATGTATTGCTTCCCTTCAATAGTCAATCAGTATAAAGAAGAATGTAGTCTTTAAAATGTGCTCTTCTTTTTAATTATATTAAATATACCTAACAATAAATTTTCCAGTTAGTGTTCACTCTTAGTACAATCACAGCTTTTCATTATGGGTATCTGGGAAGCAATTTTTAGTCAAGGTAATGTCACTCTCTAGATCTCAGGAAGTGCATTTACATCTAATTAATGGGATTAATTAAATCAGATCCTTACAGGAACTTCCACTATTGTTTGCCACAAATAACTGAATAGACAACAAAACTGACTGTATGAAATGTTGTTTGTGCCTTCCCCTTTCACAGGAAGATAAAGAATTCAGACTGGTCTGAGATAGCTCCTGCCTCTTCCCAAGATGGAGCTCATAAAGTCAACTAAAATATGTTTGATATTCTGCTGGAATCTGCATAATTGCTTTGGATTCATCTCAGAGAACAGCTTGGAAAAATAATTCAGCCCTGTCATCCATGGGCAGGTATCACAGGCTTATTAATCCTTCCCTCATGTGGTGGGAACAGGGCAAGAGAAGGGTAGGTACAGCCACTCTCCATCTGGCTTTAATGTTCACATCAAAGACTGCCTTTTCTTGTGGATCAGGGGGAAAGCATATACAATGCCTCAGGCGCCAGATACTCTCTAAGCTTAGTCTTAGTCATCTGTTCAAAGTTTGGTTAAAATGGAGGAGGAAAGAGGGAGGAACCCAATGCCCTTGACAAACGCAGGCTTGCTTCCCTTTAGCTGTGTCTAGACAGTTTTGCAGGTGGTCTTTTAGGCAGTACTGGCCTATTGTAGCCCTTGTTCCTGACTGCAGGATATTAATCATCGGATTGGTACGGATCTTTCTTGTCATTAGCTTCACCTGTCTCTTTATTCCCAGTTTCACAATAACATAAAAGCAACAGTGACAGCTGTCCTGGGGAGACAAGTTGCTTCCTACAATTCTCCTACTTAATTTTAGTCCCTCCTAACAGCCTGTTGCTCTATTGCTTGTGCTCACCAGGATGGGGGAAGAGCACTAGAAGTCATAGAGAGACACTGTCTGCAGAAGGCTCCAAGACTGCCTCATGACAAGTTTGGGGTTCATCCTCATTGTCTGAAGGCCTGTGCCTCTCCTGACTTCAAAAGCATCAAGATTAAGGGTATTTTACAGAATTATGTATTAGAGTACCCCAGGTCCTCCACCTGCAGTGTACTATTGAATTTGGACTGGAGTTCCTTTAAAAACCCACACACTATTGTATTTACAAGGCATGGCTTTGACATATGAATTTTACTTTTGCTAGGGAAGTAAAGAAACTTATAATAGGTGATGTCTACTTTCTTTTTTTTTTTTTTTAATTAATTTTTCATGAAATCCAGAAAGAGGAGGTAGAGTTGCTAATGTTTCTAATTTTACTGCCAGACATCTATCCCTGAAGTCTGTCTCACTTACAAAAAGCCAAACCCAAACAAGAAACCTTACTTTTGATTCAGTAGTAAGTTTAAGATGTAATTATGTAAACTAATCTTTTTAAATGACACTTTGCTAAATTAAACTGTTTAGGAATGAAATTTAATTAAATCCTACTGCTTGCAGAACTGAATAATATTAGAACTTAAGAGTTATATGATTTCAGAATTTATGTGAATCTTCGTACTTAGCAGTGGATCATATTTTGATGTCTACTTTAGCTTTAGTTCTTTTTATTTAGTTAGCAAATTAAACCACTGACAAAAATAGTCAAAACTATATATAGTGTGTGTATATCTGTTTACCAGCCTTCATGATTCCCATATATAGTTACAAGATTTTGACTTTCATCAGGAGTCTGACAAACACAATTACAGGGGAAACATGGATAATAGAAAAGGATGACATGACTAACTAGACAACAACTAAGAATTTATTCCTTATTGAAGTGTTGTGCCATATCTGGGAAATAAATGTGTTTCAGAATATTTAATTCGTCTTTTCCCATTAAAACATGGACCTAGACAGCAGGGCAGCACATTTTACACCTGCAGTAATTGTTTCATTGTGAAGTGCCAAAGCAGTGGAAATGAGAAACTTTTTGTGGAATGAAACAATCTAGCAGACTGATTCTCTGTGGAGGCATATTCTGTAAATTGAAATGTTCACTGACAGCAGATTTATGCTTGAAGTCAGCAGGTTTTTCAAAGGGCTTGTGTTGTATCATTCTTGGGTGGATTAGAAATGGTCATCTTGGTTTTCTTTATAGTTTGATATGTAGGTCTGTAAATAAGAAAGGTAAGTTGAGCAAACCTCCATTTGTGGAAATTACCTGGGGAGGTTTCTACAAGTTACTGATACCTCTCAATGTCCTTTTGAGATAGTGGGAACTGAGATTTACAATGATTTTGGAGATTCACATAGTAAGTAACATACCTCTATAATGAATATATTTTTTTCAATATGTCAAATATATTTGACTTTATAGACACAGCATAGTAGTGCACTTACCAAAAGTGAGTAAAAGTCCTGATCTTATTCTTGTTCCTGGAGAATTTCTTCCACTAAGTGCTTATCAGTTGGGATGCTGAATATGTTTTGATGCATAAGAAGTTTTATTTGTGGTTATCTTTATATGCCTGCAGTATCTGATTGTCTCAACCGACAGAAACTCACAATTTCACCACAGTAATGTGAATGTAAATTTCAATGAAGGCAAGGATAAAAGTGAATACTGGCAATATTGAGAAGCCTTTTCACTGACACTCCCAAAGATCCTTAGTACTCTGACTTGTGATTTAGACAGCATTGTATAAAGGGTACTTGTTCACTTCTGGAAGGTGAGAGCAGTTCATGAGGTCTTACAGAAGCAGACTTTTGATCAGACCTCTTATTACTTGCACCTTTTTTCAAGCATTTCCTCTCAGTGGTTAGAGTGCAATTGGTTCATTGCTGTCCTGGAGAGGATTTGTTCCGAGTATTCACCTAAGCATGTCATTATACCAAATACAGTGCAAAGGAGAACTGACTCTTATTTCTGTCCATTTGTACAATGGAATAAGTATCTAGAGAGCCTAATACCAATTTTCTGGAAATAGACTAGGTAAGAGAAAATGGGATCCAGGCTCCCTTTGTATGAACTTCTACATATATATAGGAAAAGCAGGTGGGTATGTTACACTTCAGGCAAGCCCAGTTCTACTTGGTTGCTTCTATCAAGAGGTCTAATTACATAAGTAAGAAACAGACAGAAGAACTTGTTACAGTGCATTTCAAAGGCTCCCTTTGCTCATGACTTTGTTTTGTTGTCAAAGGAAATAACACTGTACTAAATCCAATTTAGCAGAGCTGTCACCAATTTGTAAAGCTCTCATTGCACAGGAGTAAGAGTGAGAGTGCAGTTCCTTTTTCAATACCAACCTAATCATCAGTGCAGTCCATTAAGAATCCATGGGTTGAGTTACTTTGTCTCAGTTTCCTTGATCAATTTGGATGTATGGAACACATTCCGTTTTACTAACAAGGTACGTAAGCCTAGGTTGACAAAGTATTATTTGGATCAGGTACCTGTGGCCTCTTTTCCTCTCCAGCTGCAGGTAATTCTGCAGTAGTCATGGTGGTCAGAAGAGCTGGTTACACTTATGAAAACCACACATCTCTAAATGCCCTGAGAAAGGTTGCAACTTTTAGTTGGAAAGACCTAAAATCATGACACAAAAGAAGTCAGGGATGCTGTCAGAGGAAGAGATCCTTCTGCCAGCATTAGGCTGCATAGGAAAATATGCCCCAATAGTCCTTGGAAGTGAGCTCTACCTCACAGGACAGAGAAAAACCAAAACTCCAGTACTGCTGTGTCCATCTGACCTGTGGGGAGACTCTTCACCTCAAACCTAGCATGTGTAAGCAGGATACAGCAGCCAGCATGCAAGATGCTTTAATTTCATGGCCTAGAACATATTTTAGTGTTAAATTACTGATATTTGTAAACTTTACATCTACCTAAAAAGCTTGAGAAATAACTTGGAATGTGTTGAAGGATAGTCCTTCTCTCAACTCATTTTGAAAGTTGATACTTTATTTGAGACAATGAATAGTTAGTCTCTAGACTGTACCACTGTTTGTATGCTTTACTCATTCAACATTTTCTTTGTTAATAATTTTAAGACCTCCACTAAAACAAATTAGTTCTTTCTCTACATCTACACTTCACTAGTTACTAAAAAGAAAGATTTCATAATCTTCATAGCATTTGAGTAAAAAGTATCTTAAACTATTCAAATTGGCATCCCACTGTATCGTAAGAATATAGATTATTAGGATGCTTTCATGAATCTTTATAAATGTCTTTCAAGTAGTCCTCCTAGACTGAAAAATAGCAAGAAAAATTGCTAGGAAATAATTTTTGTTCAGTTGCAGTTTTCGTTTATTACTTCTTAAGGAATTAACTTTTGGGGTTTTGAAACAAACACAAAGGCTTTTTCCTGTGGTTTGAGACACCCTGAGCTATTTACATTGATCCTG
Source organism: Gymnorhina tibicen (assembly GCA_013399875.1). Taxonomy (NCBI): domain Eukaryota; kingdom Metazoa; phylum Chordata; class Aves; order Passeriformes; family Artamidae; genus Gymnorhina; species Gymnorhina tibicen. The sequence goes on from VXAZ01007501.1 coordinate 1,733,689, forward strand.
CATTAGTGTAGCTGAATGTTTCAAATTCTTACTATCTTCATTTTCCCAACACTTTCATCTAACAGAAGGAATTTTTGAGGTATGGTGCATATCAGCATGATACAGAGCAGTGCCACGGAAAGGTTACTGAGCTAGCTCAGGTACTGGAAATATTTTTGCATTAACATAGCTTCTCACTTGAGCAAACAGCTCAACTTAAAAGTAGTCTGTAAACAGTGTGGGCTTTATCAGTCCTACTGCTTTTTTCACTGTTTGCCTCAGAGCATGTGTATTTCCTCAAGCCTTGCGTTGGGTGTTTAGACAACTGCAGGCAAACGAAGTTGCTCAGGCATTCTATTCTGAGTCATTGTCTCCTATTTGGCAACTAGGCTGAAGCCTCTCTAAAATATATTGTCCAGGTGCCACTGTTGTTGTTTTGTTCATCCTTAAGACAGAGCTTGCAGATGTTATCAAATGAAGCACAGCAGGCAAAAAGATGTCTCACCTAGCATTTGTGAGGCTTAGTTATTCCAGTTAAGATTGGGGCATGACCTTTCCGGTGTTTTGTAAAATGTATTTGTGAAAAGCTGCAAAATTTGAAAGTTGCATCTCACAGTAAGTAATGAGATTGCCCAGCGATGAGCAGGTCTGAGCCCACTGTCTGTCATATGGCACCAGTGTTTCTAAGTGCAAATGACTGCTGGGGACATGTGAAAATATGCAGCTGACAAATGCATGCCTCTTTCAGGTGGCAATGGCAGATAAGGCTGGTAGTATGTGCTGGAGTGTGACTGAAATTGAGGTAAAAGTAACTAGCTAAATAAAGCTCCTGTACTTTTATTAAAAAATTCTAAAAATCTATTTATTACTGTTTAAAAAAAAGATTCTGCACTGTCCTTTAACTGTATACATTCTATTAGAAAAACGCATTTTGTTTAAGTTATAAATGAGCTAAACTTTAAAGCCAGGATGACATTTTGTATCTATGTATCTATAAATTTATGAGTGTGCATATATTTATAATGTTCCTATATATTTATACACATACGCACTACAAACAAAAGATCACTTCTGCAAAAACAGTATAAAGTACATTCAAACACTTGAATCTTTATGTAGGGTTTGCTTGGATTCCAGTCCCAAGTCCAAGAAATTTAAAAATTATAAATACTGACTGTGGTGAAATGGCTAAGAATAACAGCCTGGGTCTGATACTGTGAGATTCTGAAAATGTCTGCAGCACTAAAAGGGTGATGTTCTCTGTGGCAGAGTGAGAGTCTCCATGACTTCATTATGTTGCTTGATTTGTATCTGAATGCTGAGCTTTGTGCTCAACCACTTCCACTCTGAGGTGATTTGTCACTGGAAACATGCAGACCATTTGGGATCACTGAAGTGATTTGCTGCTGTAGGGCAGTTGTGTGCATGGAGGTTGATGATCTTTGCCTCTGCGTACAAACAGCAGCAGTACCAGGATCAGTTCTTCCAAAGCCTGTTGTCCCTTTTCAGAAGGTGGTAAAACTATTTGACTTCTCACCATTTTCAAACAGAGGTGTATGTGCTATCAGCTGGGGGGTTGTGCTGGAGTTCAGGATATAGTTATGTTGTTTCCAAGGGGTCACTCCATGCTGCAGCCATCTGTGAGGACACCCAGAAAAGGCATTTGGCAGTTCAAGTGAAGAAGGATACAGCCTTGATGAGACTGAATGTGGCGTACAGCCCTTTTGAGTGATGCAAGAATCAGTCTCACCAGAACACTCTGATTTAGCTGATTAAGGAAATTTGTATTCCTGCTGTTGGCTGCTTCTCCAGCTGGGTTGAAAAGGGCAGAAGAAGGCTTTACTTTGAAATGCCTACTTGGCTGTGCTAGAATTTCCAGAGCAAGCCAGAGCTATCATTAACAGTACAGGTTAATGCCTGGGGGAGTAAAGGCAAAGAGTGTTTTGAGCTACTTTGAGCAGACCTTTGCCTGTCCTTAAAACAGAAGTGAAGTACATATGATTTATTATATGATTTAGTTTTTCAAATGAAGTCAAATAAGACTAACTTCCTCCCTGTAAATACTATGGTAGAAGATACACTCCTCTTTTAATTAAATAGAAGTAAATTTCAATGAAGGCAAGGATAAATACGGTCAAGCCAAATCTATATTATATAATAAGAATATCTAAAATGGTAGGTTCAAAATAGCATTAAAAATGCAAGGTCCAGCAATCAGTAGTTGTAAGGTAGTACATTTTAAAAGATCTGTGAAAACAACAATTTTCTGAAGAAAGATCTGTCTTTTAGCTGAGCCTTCTTAAAAAGAAAATAGAATTAAAAAAATTATGGCTTGAAACATTATGCCCAAAGTACTGTCTAGTTACAAGTTTCAGCAGTCTGTGTGAACAGCCTGGAGAGCCAAACAGAGCCACCCCTCATTAGCTTTTCCCTCAGTGCAGTTAGTCTACCAATGTTAGCATTTTAATGCTGGTTCATCAGTGAGAATCTAAAAATAAGGTCTTAAAGGGAAATAATTCAGGAAACACTACGAGCCCATCTGCAACAGTGGGGTTTTTCCTATGTTTTTTTGATGGCTTTTTTTTTTCATTCAGAAATGCTTTCAGAATACTATAAAACTTTCTTTAGTTTTGATTTTGTTTTAAATGTCCTCAGTAGTTATCTTGCTACACATATATATAGCAGAAATAGTTCATATTTCAAGTAGTAGCTTCTTTGAATAAAGAACAAAGGCTTTTTCAGATGAAATAGGCTACTGAAAAATTTAGGATGGCAGCCTGCATCTTAAACAGTCTATTTTATGCACTGAAAAGAGAAAGTTCATATAGATATTTTAGACTGTTTTCATTTTATTTCAATTTTACTATCCTGAGAAACTTTTAGAGACATTGGTCTGGACATCAGATTACACATCAGAATGCACTGGCATTTGGGAAAAAGATCACCTTATTTTTTACCTTTATTTTACAGTCCTTCCCTAATGTAATAATTTTTTCCTGGTGGCATGGGAAATAACAAGGCTACATGGCCTTTGGTCTGACTTTGTGCAGGTGTTCTTACATATGCAAAACACTTTTTTTCTAACTCAGAACATGCATTACTAATGTTTTTCCTCCTAAAGCATTCATAACTTTAATTCTTTATGTAATCCATATAGGTTCTAGCTTTAATTTTTGCTTACGGCATATTGCATATGTGTATTTTCTAGATTCTTTCAAAGAATTTTTTTAATTAAAATTTTTCTTATTCTTTTCTTTTAAAGTGATTTTCTCTAAAAATTGGTAAGTTTAAATATGAATGATCTCTCTCTTCACAGAAAAAATGCCTTTTACATGTTTTTTATAGAAGTCAGCTGTTGACAAAATTAAGATTGTCATCTTCTAGGTATTTACAAACTAGAAACTATATGATATTAAGTGTTTCTTTTATTTTAAAAAGCTATTAGTTTGATCATTAGCAATTTAAAAACCATATGAGTACTATGGAGGCTGTCCTCTGATCAACATTATTACTTCAGACAACCATTTTGATGAAAAATGCATAACTTCAGAAAATTCAATACTCCTTTGAAAGTACATTATCAAATCAACATTTTGTTGAACAGCGAGTTACACATTCAAATGCATTTCTGTTCTTGAAAATGTACATGTTGACCAAGAGGGGGAAATTTTCTGGGGGGTGGTCTGTTTTTTTCTTTTTGAATTAATTTTTGTGTTTTTCTCTTTAAATTAAACTAGGAAGTTTAAATAATCCTGGAAGATAGCTCTAAAAAAATCACACTGTTTTTGAAATGGTTAGTGCACCAAGACAGGCTTTAAAAGTTATCCCTTCATGCTGAGGTCAGATTGCCAACTGTTATACCTTTTTCATGTGTTACGCCTCTTTTATAGCCTGGTCCCTGTTTCTTGTACTTTGATGTTGCATTACTCTTCTACCACAACAAGGTACTTATTGTTATGGAGAAGCATTGTGAGAGAAACCTCATGCACAAAGCAGGATATTTTAAAGGCTTTTGATGGAAAAATGAGGATTTCTTATTGCTTTCTCTTACTTGAATTTTTAATATAGTTTTCTGTAGCATCTTGCTTTCATTTTCCCTGGATTTGTTGTCTCGTGCAATCCATATGTGTAAATATCTGCAAGAGAGAGGGCCAAAGGAATGGCTGGCAGACTTCTTTGGTGATATCCAACATCTGCAGTATTTGGAGTGGAAAGAAACCTCTCCCTGGAACTGCTGTAGTGCAGACCAAGACTGAAGCTACAGATTGGCTCTGAGAGATGGCTTGCTTAGTTAATCCAGGCTTTGTTCTACTCACAGATTTGTATTGAGACATTTTCATCCTCATTGACTTTCCCATCTGAGTGCAGCTGGGTTCTTCTCTCTCATCCTTTCCATGAAAATGTAAACAAGGCTGCTAAAAAGCTTAGTGAGAAGATATGGACTCAGTTCCTTTTAGGGTACTGATGATAACCAACTATATATCTCCAGCTCTTTCTGTAGGAGAACTAAGAGGGACTGAAGTACTCTGGCAAGCAGCAGCTCTAATGTGTTTTATATGCTCGGTGTTACACGATGCTGATAACACTCCCTTCTGTGAGAAGAGTTGACCTTGTTTTTTAATGCCAAAAGAAGTCAGTGCTAATCAGAAAGCCAGCAGGTTTGATATCTTGCATGACAATAGAATATTAAAATAACTGTTCAACCACTTTCTTCCCTTTTTTCCCCCCCTTATGGTCAGAATAGTTATTATGATAAATTCCGAGAGAGTTTTCACACTGACATTTAATTAAAATGAAATTACCTACCATTGTTATGGGCTACACAGAAGCTATTATTTATGTTTATATTATTCTAATACCTTATTAGACTAGGTTTGCATTTGCATCAGTATGTTAGCATGACTTGAATGATTTCTTTCTGTACTCCTTAAGTAGCAGCAAGAACAAGCTGCAGTGTTAAATACTGACAGAAAAAGATAATTCAGTCTTCTTGGAAAAGGCAGGGGGAGTGTTCAGCCGGAGGTTTCTTTTTTCCCCTGTTCTCCATTTATATTTTGTTCTATTCATTATGGCTGCTCATCACAGAAGCCAGCAGGATGGCTGAAGGACTAGATAGAATTTTTATCATGCTAGCTAGTTAGATTAATTCCCTGTGCATTAGAGGAAAAGATCATCTTTTAATGCAGCAAGACTTTTGTGCATTAATAGTTTTATTCTATACACTATTAAAATATAGCATAATACCGTAAGATCACTTAGAAGCAGCATTTGTCAAATGTACCATACTCTTTTTTTTTTTGAAGTAACAGAAATAACCGAAGAGGGAGGTGGTGAAGGGATTATGTCTATGATTATCATGAATTTTTCAAAGAGCAAAATAATCTGATAGGCTTTTTAATTCCACACAGAGTAAGTTTAGAGGTCTGGGTAAGAGTGATGGTTGTGTCAATTTAAGAGTGCACAGTCAGCTGTTCCACTTCCAAAACAGCTGCTTCACAACGTCCTGCCACTTCCCACCTGGATCTCTCTGGTAACCGGGGAGCTCCCACTCTTCCTGATCCTTTCCCTCCATTTCCAAGAATTCCAGTGAAGCTGTTAGCAGATTATTGTGACTGTTTAATAAGGGCTCATGATTTCAAGGACAGAAACTACAGTGAATTTCCTACCCCTAGATATATACTGCTCTGGCTACTTTCTAATTTTCCTTGGACCTCTATGTTAATGCAGTGTCTTTTGACCTTGTGCTATGGGTATTAGCCTTGGGAATATCAGGGAGCAGCATTGATGGGCACTGCTCCATAAGGGAAGGAGAACTGGGAGCCACCTGTGACACCACGGCAAGCAAGGACAGTGATCCAAGGTTAAGGGCCACAAACAGAGCAATTGATGGCAGTCAGCTTCAGCCAAAAGCCCAGACTAACAGACAAGTCTGTAACTTCTGAGGTAAGACTGGGATCAAACCATGATGCAAAGTCAGGACAAGATTAATGACTTTTTTTCTCCCCTAATTTATGGATGAATAACTGCCATATATTTTAGAGATGGAGTGTCCATTTGTTAGCCAAATTCTGCAGGCAGTTGGACAGAGAGTGGGAGAAGGGAATAGGATATGCCTGCAACTCTGGGCTTGAGGACAAGGGCCACAGTACAGGCAGCCACTGGGAGGCATTTTCAGAGAGAGAGAGGAGTAAGAATTATTCCTACTTCAGCAGGAGACTGTCAAAAGAAGGAAAAATTTTTTAAGCTTTGGTTTATATGTGGCAGCAAAGATGGCTCTCCTCAGGAGAGGGTACCAACAATGTTTTTCTCTCTCAGCATTGTCTCAGACCAATTTGGATGAAATCCTGCAGGCTACAGCAGTCAAATCCTGCATGGCTCTGTAATGAGTTACAGCATATATCCACTTAAATCATTGGCATAACAATATATTTGGAGTTTAATTGGGGATGACATGAATGTAGATGAGCTGTCACATTGGCTGGAATGTTTTTTACTGTTGAGAAGCTCAACATAAAAAACAAAATGAAAACTAATGATAAACTACATATGAACTAACTCATGCACTAAACCTGCCCATCAGGTTGAAGCAAGGAAGTTTTTCTAAAAAGAAAAACTTTGAGTTATGGAGGGAAAAGTAGTAGCCTACAATATATAAATGAAGGATGAGAGATGTTGTGAGGAGCCAATTCAGTTCTGTTATGCCTCAACAATGGTTGTCAGAGGCATGTGGAGGAGGGGTGCACGTGCCACGTGCAGAAGGCAGCTAGAAGAAGCCTTGTCTTTGGGAGGAGTTCGCCTGGCAACACCTCCCATGAAGCAGTCAGTAGGAGACACTGTGGAGGGGCTTCTCCAACCAGGTTGCGAAGAGCTCTCCACCAATGGGGGGCAAAGAAAGGTTGGATTGGACCAGTGGATCCCTGTTAGTGGGTGGACTTTGGACGGGGCTAGGGGGCTATAAAACCAACTGCGTCAGGGCTCGCCGCTGCTCGCGGGGCCACATTACTAATCATTTGCTGGTCCACTCGCTCCCTCCCTTGCCCTGACCCCAGCGTGCCCGCCTTCTGGCTCTCCTGTCCTTGCTGGTTCGCCCTCACACCAGTTCTGCCTTCCTGTGCCCCTGACTGCCGCCTTGCCACTTCGCCCCATGTCCTTGCCTGGACTGCCTGCTTCCAACCCTGCCCTGCTGATCCAGCCGTCACCGCCCACCCTGCTGCCCAATCCAGCCGGTCGCCGCGACCCTGTCCAGGATCCTGGTCCTCCGTCCAAGTGCCCACTCACCACGTGTCTGGTGCCATGGCCGCAGGAGCCACACCTGCGGAGCCGCGCCTCTCCGAGAGCCGCACAGGCTCGCTGAGACCCAGCCTGTCCCCAGGCAGGCAGCACGGACACCCACTGCCGCCTGGATGCTGGCAGCACTGCCCTGACTTGCTGGTGGTAACGCCCTCTTTTTCTCTCTCTCCCCTCTCTCTCCTCTCCCCCAGTCCTTTTCCATTTTCCTTTCTTCTTTTCTGTCTCTTCTAGCCATCTTTCGCTCAGGCACCTGTTTTTCCTTCTACTTTTTGTTATCAATAAACATTTCTCAGATACAACGTGTGCCTCATTTGGCTTTATTTCGTTCCCAACCATACGTTTTTAAAAGAACTCTCCGAAGTTCCCCATAGTGGAATGCAACAGATTTATAGGCAAATCTTCCAATTTTTATGGAAGCCACAGCTAGAGTTCCTTTGGCTTTAAACGTCGAATACAAGAACAGATGAATTGACAATTATATGCTTTAACTGCAAGCACAGAAAAGACAAACAAGTAAGAACATTTAATCGGCATATTCTTGGTAATAATGCATTAAGATAAAGTGTAGAACACTGAAGCTTAACATTGCTTATTTCTCAAATGCTTACCCAAACCTAGACAACCATTTAGTAAGTGATATGTTTAAAAAGCCAAACTACAGAGCCAAAATACGATTTAAAAGCTTCCACATGCAAATAAAAAGCTCTTTCCTGTTATGTTTTCCTCCACAGAGTTGTATATTAGCATTTTGGTAGCATACTTACGCATAGCTTTATTTTTCTTAAATTTGCAACTGTGGTATTGGCAGAGTAAGTAGCACTACCTATGTTCATTAATGCAGCATTTATATTCTGCAACTCTTCATGTAAATACTGTGTTTCAAGGCAGAATTATGAATATTTCACATGCTTTTGAAATAGTTGTGAGGCATTTTTCCTCAGGAGAGAGACCTTTATTGTTAATATGCTGCTTATCTAAAATGATTGTTCAAAAATATTTCAACTGAATTTTTCTTCCTTTTGACAAACTTGCTTCTATTGCAATATTCTTTAATTATAAGATTTTTTAAATTACAATATGATGTCGTCTTAATCTTACTTATTTGATTGTTGTACCCTCTGAATTAGTAAGCCTTGAAGACAAACAGAAAGCTCTTTCTGCTCCAGAGTATTGCTAGGTGCACAGCTCGCACCAGTGGAGAGAATTGCTGATGTTATAGGAGCTTTAGCAGCCTCTTATTTGGAACAATGCACAGTTCAAACATTTAACATTCATTTTATTTCTGGGGAAACTTTAGACAGGTATTCCTTATTTCAAATATAAAGATATCTATAAAACCTGTAGTGATAGATCTCAAGCTTTCAAATACACCATGGAGGTACTTCAAGGTATTTTCATTGACTAAAATTACCCAGGGCATTTGAAATCTCAGCTGAGGGAACCTGTTTCCCCAGTGCTTTTCCTGTACTCACATTCAGCTCAGCTGGAGGCTGGAGTCTGGTTGCCAGGAGGTAAATCCTGGATTTTGCTGTGCCAATGTAACAGTTGAATTTCAGTCAATATTTTTAATTTTGTCTAGAAATTGTCTTTGTTAAATAATTGGTTTTCTTTTGAGTTTTCATTCTGCCTTGAGGAGATTTTTCTGGTTTAGTCTGCAAGGCCTGTATTGTCCCCTGTATATAAAAACCCCAAACCCTACCCTAGTATACTGTGGGCATGCCATAGACCTGGGAGGTGTGAAGCCTTTCCTATTATACTGCACACTGAAGGGACTGTTAGTATCAGAATCAAATATTTAATTGATAGGCATAGATACCGTTCCTCTCATGCTAACATATGTTAATTTAGGGGTTAGGTAAACAAGCACAAATGGAGTTGCTGCCTATTACTGTTCGGACAGTACCTTGGTCAAGTCTTCAGCACTTTGCTTTCATTTCAGACAAAGAAAAATGTACATTGCCATGCTTTAGATGAACTCATATATCATTCAGTAAATAGCCAGAAGATTCAGGAGTACAAGACACTAATCAGTTAAAAATACTATATTGGGGAAGTAAGGAAGGGAGGGTTTTTTTTTATAGTAGAATATATTTCTCAAACATGAACTGGACAAGGACCTGAGATTTGGTATTGCTGATTCTTGAGAAAGAGACTTAATTTGTTTCAGTAATGTTAAGTAGTTTAGGTCTTTGTCGGAGTCTAAATATATCATGGAAGAAATTTAGGCAAAACGATGCTCATATTGAAGCATTATTTTGTTTTAGTCCTCAAAAAAAATCTGCAACAGCAAATGGTGTTTGCAGTAATGAGGATATTTCAGTTGTCTCTTAGTAGAAATTATTTCAAAAGAGTAATCAGAAGGTTATCTTAAGAAAAAGGAAACAAAAAGGAACTTAAACAAACATTTATTTCCAACATTTGGAAACAAACTGTAACTTAAAAAAAAAGAAACTATTCTATACAGATGACTACCTTTCACTCTTCATGTCTCAAGTGTCTGTTCTGTTTAATTCGCTTGTAATTAATTCTTCAGCATATGGACAATAGCTTTTATTTACCTAAACAAAAGTAAGGGAGAACCACAATGTTTTTCACAAGGAAAAAGTAAAAACGTCCCTCTTTGGAAAGAACACTCACACTCTAAAACTTGCCATGTTTTAACTTTCCAATAAGTGATTGCTGGAGAGTTCAGAAGGAAGAAGGAATTTCTGTGTGCTAATGGTAGGGCACCTTTCCAGCACGGATGGAGCGAAAGCTTTGACTCCATATTGTGTCTCTTGGTGGTGCAGAAAAACCTGTCCAGATGAGCTCTAGCTACACTCAAGCAGCAGTCCAGTGAAGATTCCCCTGGGTCAGTATGGGGCCTGTGGAAAATGTTAATGTGTCCCATAGCCCATATTTTCCAGCTTTGAGTTAAACTATTCAAGATAGAAGGCATGAATAATTTCTCCATGATGTATCTTCCCGAAGAAAATTATACTTCGTTTAAGAGGCCCTAAATACATCTTTCTCTCTGGGACTAAAAATTTATTTCTTCAAGAGTCTTTTGAGAGTATGGTAGTATTTCTGAGATCCTTGAAGTACCTATTTACATTTAAGTTCAAAAAGCCTTTGTAAGACTTAGCAAACAGCCTCCTTTTACATAGTGTTGAAGGGAACTTTTACAAACAAGTAGAAAGGCAGGGCAGAAGTGGGAGAAAATCTTTTCATCTCTACAGAGCACCAGATATTAGCACTGCAGTGTAACATGTGTGAAATTGATCTTTTCCGATGAGTGTTTTGCCTGCCTATGGCAGTGTACCTCTGTTCACTGGATTTAACAATCTGGATCTCAGTTCTATACCTTGTTCATTACTGGGAAAGAAGTTATTACTGTCAGGGTATTCATTAGACTAATTTAAATATTAACACAATGATCTCACTGTCTTGTCCAGTTTATTTTAAATAGGGAGCATAAGCATTTGCTCTAGTGTGTGTTTGACACAAAGGCTGTTGTAAAACCTGGAGATGTAGGGAGACTGCACAGTAGCCGCTTGTTCTGGGGTACCTTGTGCCATGTGGATCAACCACCTTATGGTATCCCTTTAAATTCCTGCATTGGAATTCTGCATATTCTGTAAATTCTGTAAATTTCTCCCCTTGCAGAGCTTGTTTCCCAAAGAAATGGACTTTTGCCACAAGGAGCTGTACTAGGCAGCCTAAATTCTGCCCAAGTCCTTTGTTTATAAACAGTGGGACTTTTATAATCAGTGTTCTAAGACAGCCAATTAGTAAGGACCTGTCTGGTAGGAAAAAAGAAAAGACAAAACTTTAAAATTAATACAAGCAATTATGAAGACAACTGCAAATGTTTGACTTCATAGTATCTATGACATACTATTTGCAGTCACGCAAATATCTCTAGATGGGGGAGAATCTCTCGTATTTCATTTTGCTTTTTTAAAATAAGAAATGCAAAGGATTTTGTTGAGATCACACTCAAGGATTAAAACATTATCCTTACTATTTTCTCTTCTAGCTTGGGGTTTTCTTCTCAACAAGACATAAGAAGAATTTCAGACATATAATTCATATATAAAAACCCTGACTATGCAGATGAATCTTCAATATATTCTGAAATTAGAACAATTTTTTAAGTGTTTGAAATTGGGCAGATGTCTCAAAACTTAAATTTTGGGTGGAAAAAAAGTCTTGGTCACCATTTTTCTCCTTTACTAAAAAAAAAAAATTCTGTTCTCCATATCTAGAAATGTATTTTTCTATTATTCAATTCCTGGAAGCAATGCTGTTGATGCAGAATTTTTCTGTGTTTTCAGTGTTTCAGGTGCAGTTATGAGGAAGAAAAGAGAGTGGTGTGACTGACACAGTACTTGGTGAACTCTTCACGTGGCAGTCAGCTGCTGTCAGGACAGGTCTTGGGCAGAGTGGTCAGGGAGCAGAGTTAGATTTTATGGCACATCATCCATACTTATGATGGCTGAGAGTATAACCAGAGAGGCAGGGGGTACTGGGGATAGAGAAGGAACCACAGCCTAGGGAGATGCTGTAGAGATGAAAGCAAAGACACAAATGAGGTTGGATAAGTTGATTGGAATACATTAGTAATAACTGATATTACAAAACCAAATTGTGCACAATGAAGAAAGGGGTACTGAAGCTATCCACATAGGAGATAAGAATAAAGCCTGTGTGGTTACTCTAGGACTAACAGATGAGTGATTAAATTATTAAGATAAGCACCTCCATGCATGTTCAGCCCCTGAGAGGAGCAGAATTTGCACTAGTTCTGTTGCAGTAAAGAACAGCAATGACCAGCTTTTGTCTCAGCGAAAGCTCTGGTGTTGGAGTGGCACACTGATAGCAGTTGCAGCAGATACTGAAAAGTTGTGGTGCAGGGAAAGATCTGCAGGCAGTTCACTTGGGCGGGGGCTTGCCTTGGTAGGCCTGGCAATCAGCACATTTCCCTGTCTTCATTTGCTGATTTCCCCAAAAACAGCAGCTAATATTGAAAAATAATTGAGATCAAACTGTAAGAAATAAAAAGCCAATGCCTTAACTAAATTTAAAATTAAAACCATATGCCAACCTAAACAGAAGGAGAATAATTTAGATTGGATATTAGGAAGAAATTATTTACTAAGAGGGTGATGAAGAACTGGAATAGGTTGCCCAGAGAAGCTGTGGGTATTCCTAGAGGTGTTCAAGGCCAGGTTGGACAGGGCTCTGAGCAACCTCATCTAATGGGAGATATTCCTGCCTATGGCAGTGGGCTGGAACTAGGTGATCTTTAAGGTCCCTTCCAACTCAAATCATTCTACGAGTCTATGATTTTATGATTTTAGCCATTTATTTTTTCCTGTGTGTAACGAAGAAGTTGAAAATTTTTAATTACAGAAAAAATCTCATTAGGAATGAAGGAGAAAATAGAGTTTATTTTTGCTAGTTTATTTTTGCTGGGTGGGGTTTTTCCTACAATAATTTTCTTGGGCAAATGTTCTTTAATGTGGACACCATCTTGTTGTATGAAGGAAGTCAATATGGTTGTCTGTTAACTTGGTGTTAATTGTAATGCCCATGCATGACTTAGAGATAAGATCAGGTGTAAATGCATTGCTAAATTGGTCCTAGCTTTAAAAAGAAAAGGTATTATAAAAAGAAGAAAGGCACTGTGGGCTTAACTTGGCCAGCAGCCAAAACTATCCTAGTCTTTTGCTCACTGCCCTCTCCTGGGAAATGGGGTTTTGTTTTGTTTTGTTTTGTTTTTTGTTTGTTTTGAAGAAATGTCTCTTCCGTCTTGTCTGGAGCCATTTTTTTCCTAGTTTTAGTCATATATAGAAAAATCTCCCTGGGTAAGGAGAAGAGTGTGTGACTACTTGTTAATTTTTTCTATTAAGAGGACATCTTTTCTCCTTTATGAACTTACCTAAGTAGTGAAGAGCACTTAGCAAAAGCAACTTGGATAATGCACTATAGTGAAGCTTGATCATTCCAGCACCATATGGAGGCAGCTTTTGGTGCTTTGTGCACAGCAAATATATGAATTACACAGACAGGTTTTAAGTGAGTGTAGTTTTGAAAGACTTATATCTGTGCTCTTCTGCCTTGACTTGAAATACCACAATTAAAATAGTATCAAGGACTTTTCTTCCTCCAATCAACCGTATTTCTCCCTAATTGGAGAGGAAATCCGAATACTAATTTTCACTTGTAAATCTGTAAAGGAATGTTAGAGACCAAATTTAATTGAATTTTTACTTCTAAATTTCTGTATTGCAGGAGACTTTCTGTGTATTTTAACCCAAATCTATTACACAATTCTAATAAACTAATCTAGTTAATATCTCATGTAGACACTATCAGCAGTCTCCAGCATTCAGTGTTACAGAACTTCTAAAAAATATTTTGATGAAAATTAATTCTTCTCATTCTCCTATAACTTGTGAGATAAAATGGGACACGCATTTTTGCTAAAATATCCATGCTAAGAAATTGGTAGATGAGAGATAGTAATTCTTTAGAAATACAAACACATGAAAAAGGGATATGCTTTTTTTCATTTTTAAAGAAATACCATTTTTTGGTTAAATATGCTTTTTGGTAAGATGTGGCTTTCTGCATATTTATATAGATGAACATATATATGAACACATAATTTTTTTTTTTTCGCCCAATCTTATAAATTACTTTCCTGCTTGGCACAAAGACCCTGAAGTGGTACAGATGTTACTAAGTTCCATTCTTATGCTGAATTAGAAAATTAATTAACTCCTTTGCTGAGGCTTGAGTTCAAGAAACATTGGATTTTGCCTTATCAGAATCCCAGTCACAAGGACAAGTGACTGTGATTTCCATGCAAATATTTCAATTTTCAAGTCACTGAAGAATTAAGAAGAGTTTTTTTCAGATATGAGGATCTTTCAAAGTTATCAGTGAGAAGCACATTATTGTTTTTGTGAGCGGGTTCTGTGAAAGCTGCATACCCAATTCATATCCTCTATCCTCATCATTTCTATAGGCATAGCACAATCCAGTGCACTTGACTTTGTCGTCCTTGCAGCATTTGGAGATCTGAAATGAAAGAGTCAGACAATTGGCTAAATCAGACAGGAAAGAGATAAGGATTACAAAAAGACAGGGCAAAATCTTAACCTAAATATGGGCAGTGAACTGTCTGCTGCTTTTGTAATTTGATACGATTAATAACCATGCAAGCAAAGGTTAGTTATTATTTAACACCTGCAAATGCTAAACAGTGAGAAAAAATTTTTTCAAGTCTTTGCAAGCCCTTTGAATAGTCTTATATTACATGTACCAGTGAAATATATAGTTAAATGGCACATTAGAGGCTATGGAACAGGAGGTTGAGGTGGATGTTCTGGAATCTCTTGTCATATGCGGTTGGTCTTCTTAACAGCGTGCGAATATACGGTTATAAGAATTTATTTGTAAATGCTGTTATAAGCATCTTATTTTCTTGACTATCTGGAGATGTTAAATAAGAGAAAGGACATATAAATCCAGAGGTGTTTGAACTGGAAAGATGTGTAGTAGCCCAAGCACGATGGCTATAGAGTCAATTGATTAGAAAAATACCAACTATCAGATGGTTTGCATACACATACCTAATCTGAAAAAGTGTGGAGTAAAAAAACTTGCTTGTGACTACTTTGTAATTCAGAGGTTTATCTGAAAATTTACTTATTCAGGATGTTATATTTGTGCAGATATTCTGTGGTGGAGTTACAAGGCACAAATATAAGCAAGTCATAAAATCATCAAAATACCTTATACCTTAAGAGGTGGGGTTTTGTTTATTTGTTTGCTTTTCTCCAATTTTTTAAAATACTGTTGCTGTTAGTGCAACAAGCCTTTGTTTTGGGGTTGTTTATCTTTTTCTCTGTAGTCTTTTTTCGTTCAGGATTGCAATGAATCTGCTGCTTGCTCTTGGATGGCTTGCAGAGATAGCAAATTCATTGCAACAACTCTCAAGCCATGTAAGAATAGCCACACAGAACATAAAAGCAGTGTGCCTCTCAGAGCTTTGCTTTTGGTTGCTAACGGAGAGCATTCAATATTTAATAAACAATTTATAGTGTTTTGCATATGTCCTTGACACAGCACTTCTGGTAGAGAAACAGCACGGTGTATACGTGCAAATTTGTCACAGAGGCTGAAGCTATAACAATGAAAAAAGTGTCAGAGAATGAACAGCTCTGCTAATAGGAGTAGTGATGTTACTTGACCACATACCTTCTGAATGAAAGTGCCAGTGTCCAGAAAATAATCAAATTAATTTTTAAATTGCCAACTGCAAAATTTATTCTTCTAATATCTGGAGTATTTGCTGCCATGTGTTCTATTTTTTGAGAATGATGTAAAATCCTGAGGGAAATCTAAACAGCGGATACAATATATCACAAATACTATGGTTGTAATAAAATGGGATACAATATGCCAGTTTTTAAGCACTTCGCATTTTTTAATTGCTTATGACAGAAGGTGTTTAATAGTCTTGAAGATGCAAATGATATGTCCTGTATGATATGATAATGATATATAACTGTAGTTCAGTACGTAACAATTTCTCCATTTCAAAATCTATTTTACTCCTGTTTTCTATTTGGCAGCAAAGAGAATGAAAGGACTAAAACCTCCTTTCTGTTCTTGATTTCTCTGCTAAGATTGCAAAAGAATAATATTTAGTACTGATTTTAAAGATGTTTGTCATGACAACATCTGCCCATTAGGAAATAGGGTGAAATGATCTAATGTTGGACAAACCAGCAGTTGTCAGTTGCTAATGATTTGCTATCGGTATTTAATGGTGAATTTGATGGTAAGCTACTGGTAGAAGTCTATGCACCCTTTTACAAATCTCCTGGACCATCAATTTATTTTAGTGTATAGCTTGTTTGTATGCACAATGAAAACGTCCGATGTTATGAAGTATGACCAGCTCACATACCTTCTTTTACATATGCTTATCTTGTAAGCAACATAATTACTATAATGCTGCACAGGGAAAGTGAGTGTATATATATATTTTCCAGAGCTGTACTAATGAGAATTATCTTAATGTCGCTGTGGAAATTTAGAGAATTATTTATGCCCTATTCAGGGGCTGTAATTTTTTCCTTAAGACCATCTTTGTAATTATGTTACCTACAAGGTAACCAAAAATTTAAGTAGACAAAAGGCCCCTTCTGTCTGTGAGTCAGTTATAACCCATGTAATAAGTAGTCTATTCACTCTATTCCCTGCCAGCTAATGACGAGGTTGTAAGCAGGCTTTGCTTTTAGAAGGTCAGTTTTTATGCTTGCATAAACCCCGACAAGCTACATTTCTTATGTCTGTTTTAATATGAATGGATGAGCCATTTACTGGTTTCTTTCCCAGAGGTGAATGCCCATTTCCTAAGCTCTGAAAAATGCTGTTGTGATCAATGTTCTTGTTACATTTTTTTTTTAAATTATAGTTAATATTACCTAATTACCTAACATTACCTAAAATTACCCAAAGAGGAACTATCTGTTCCATGTATTTCTTCCTGTAAAATCTCCACAAAATTTTACCAGCCTTTCCTGTCCTTGATACTACTTGTCCATTTTATTTGCTGCCAAGATAACCAGGCAGACTTGCTTGTTTTCAAGTCTGGTAGTGGATAATTTTAGATAAGAAACAAAGATTCCCATTACATGTCCTACAAAACAATGGTTTGTGATACTGGAAAATTTCCAGAGAATTTTGGAAATGTATATACGCTGCCATGAATGAAGTTTGGTGTCTTCCTTTTAACTTTTTACCGGGAATAGATAAGTGTTAAGGAAGATAACTGAAGCCAAATGTTAAAAAACCAAACCTAATCAATTATTAGTAGACATACCTGAGACCTTTTATGGTGATTTAAAATATTTCAGAAGATACATGGAGCTGGATAACCTTTTATTTTAACTGTCTTCCCATTATTATGCTGATTCCTGGGAACCTCCAAATTTACCAAAGTGAATGGTCTTGAAATACAGATCTAGAAATAAAAAAAATTGCCAGTTCTTTAATATAAACTAAAGGAGAAAGTAGTAACAAAAAGTTGCATTAATGACTTAAAGACTTATTGTATAACCTGGATAATGCTAACTTTTTCCTGAAACAATCCAGTTTGTCAATATGAATGCACATCAAAAAAAGTAGCATAGAGCATAACTGTGTGTTGTTAACTGAAACTGGATTAAGTTGAGAAAAGTCTAATTATCCATACTTGGTACTGCTTTGGGTCTTAAACTATAAGAGAAACTGTGCACGGAGAGACTTAAACAGAGATGACTCTTGAATTATGTGCCATTCTTTTCTGCCCCCAAAGCGGCTTCCTCCGCTTACTTAGCTCATGTATCTTCTAGAGCAGTCTTGCTCTTTTAGATGGGAAATCAAGCAACTCCCATTGAATATAAATTCACCTGATATTCTCCAAATATTTATGGGTTTATGTTTTTCCTCCCAGTGAAAGGTGATAGGGTGGAGTCTTTTTAATAAGACCTTTCATCACTGAGTGGACCAAGAATAAGGCTTCCCCAGCACTTAAACCAGCTGCTTTTTCTGCACTGTGTTTATCTAATGGCTTGATGAATATTTTTGGTCAATAATTATTTGGATAAAGATAAATGTGTCTCTAGACAAATTTGAGGATTGTCATTCAGCTAACACCTGATCTCTCCTGAGGTGATGTGGGTTTATAATATGGTGACAAGGTGATCATGTAGGAGAGAGTTTGGCTGAGGACCAGGGGTTCCAGGCATCAAACACCTCTGGATTCAGAGGAGATTAAGACAGCAGCAGACTCAAGAAGTTGCCCATACACAGTATGAACAATCTCCAGTTTAAAGATGTGGAGGATAATTTATTTAAAAATTTGTCAGTATAGGACTATAACCTTCCCCCTTAATAAACTAAGTTAAATTGTGTACTTCATTGTGGTTTATTTTTGTTTGTTTATCTTTAATAAAAAGGGAAAGAGATGCTAGAAATTCCATGGTGGTTTTGAATCACAGTGTCAGTGTAGTTTTAGCTAGAGGAAAGTAGCCATTTCAGACTTACCTGAGGACAAAACTGGTAACTGCCTTCTTTTCATGGTGAGTTTAATGAAAGAAAGATTGAAGAAACACCACCTTATAAAATTTAAACTAATAATGCTGAGTTTGGTATGATAACACTCCAAATTCATGTAGTAGTTTGCATGAGGCAAGAGGTTATCTTGAAGGTGACATGTCACCTCTATCTTATGTGTTTCATTTCATGCAGTAGCTATTTTTTTTCTTTTTTTTCCAGTAGAAAGCCCAGCAAAATGCAATTCTGATTATCAGTCCTTGAATTCCTATGCTGATGATACATAAGAAGAAAATATATCAAATTTCTGGTAGTCAATGTTTTTTAATCTGTTATAATCAAATAAAATATAGATTTGAGATTTGCCAAATTACAGCTGCTATAACAATTCAAGGGAAATTAAATCTAAAGGTGTAACTGTCACAAATGAATGTTTTAAGGTCATTTAAAGAACGACCAGCAAAAGTATTGGCAAAAGCATGCTTAATATGAAATCAAAAACACAATAAAGTTTGTTGGCAAGGTTCACTCTACTACTTGCTAAGTGGTTAAAGCACACAGAGGAAAAAAAAAGCAAACAAAAATCGAGAATTAATCAACTCAGAAATTACCTATGTAGAGGCGGGGGGACAGGGAGGGAAGGGAAAGACTAGGAAAGGGTAAGGATAAAAAGGAATAAGGAAGACCCTCCTGTGGAGTCAGAAGGTTCAGAGTACACCCCCTTGCTAAACTGAGTGCCAGACTTGACCGACAGGTTAGGCCTAAAGATTTATTTAAACATTTTAACAAAGGATTCATCTAGAATAGTTACTATAGCACAAGAGTAACTCACTCACTGGCCTAGCTTACTTACAAATTTAAAGTACCTAAGAATCCAGCAGAGCAACCGTATTCATACTCCCATGCACACAGACCCGGAGGAGTATGTAAACGTGCACCTGTGAAAAATTCCCCTTAAGTTCAGTGAAATACTGACATCAGAGGCCTTTGCATCTTCTTAGTGGGCAAAGGGTTGAACCTCAAGGAGTAGTGTATCAGCCCAAGGTCTGTTGTCATTCACCAGTCCTCCAAGTACAGCAAACTTGAGAGTTCCCTGGCTCTGAGATGTGTCCCACTCAGAGGGAGGTTGCTGGTCGCAGCCTGCTGAGAGCTCAAAAGGTCTCACTTTGGACCACTGTTTAGAGGGTTTCACGAGAGTGGGCTTTAAACATGATAATTTTTCATCCCGGCCACAATTCAGGGCAGTAACTGTCTCTGAAAATTTGACAACAAAAATGCTATTCCACTTAGGTTGTTATTCAGACAAGAAAAATAAGTTTCCAAGGCTGTTCACCAAAAAACAGGAGCTTGGTAGACAGCATTAGTTCCTGGGAACACAGTGTTTCTGATAAGCTCAAGAAGAGCTTAGCCCAGGTGCTGTTCATTAAAGCTGAGGCCTAACAAGAATTTCTCAGCTCACAGTGTGGCTCAGGATGTGGGGGGAATGCACAAACACGGTAATGAAGCATAGGAAATGGCTATTAATTGTGGCATTAATAATAAACTTTTTTTTTTACAACATTGTTAAAGATTCTCTCAAAAGCCCATGAAGATTAAACAACAAGCTCACCCTTATGGCAAAAGATTTAGTAGCTTTGTCAACTTAATTTTTCATATATGTATAGTTAAAATTTAACAAATAATTCTTCTAAGTGAATCTGTTTAGCAGGTGGACTGTAAGATGTCTTTTATAGTTCTTTTTTCTCCTTACAATGAAAAGAATGAATGCATCAGACAATTGCCAGAAGCAAGAAATTTGAAAGAAGGCCTTCATGCATCTGACTCATTAAGTTGAAACTTTTCCATCTGCATTCACTTTGTTAGCTTGCAGAAATGTTTAATCAAGAATTAGAAAGACTGATGATAACTTGTGTTTTTTGTTTAGGTTGCTTTTTATGGAGACATAATTCCAAATGAGATGCATTTCTCATGTCAGTGATAATGAGCCTATAAACCACTTGCTATCTTTCTAAAGTGCAGGTGCCAAGTGTGATTGTGACATGACAATATCTAGGAATGTCTGTAAACATACAAAAGTACCAATCTATGCATTTGTGGGAACACGAATATCAGCCATGCACAAAGAAACAAGGTTCCTAATAGAGGATGAATTATATTTTGATTTTTTTCTGAATAAAACCTGTAGTTCTGGATCATTTTGTGTGAGCTAGGTTTGGTGTACCTAAAAGAGAGTCTCTGTTATTATGAAAAGATATTTATGAAACATAACTGTTAGGTAGATCCCATAATTATCTCCGCAGAGATAATTTCAGAAGCAGCATTCATTGCAAAATACTTCTGATTAATATCACCGGTGTCTATTGTTAAAGCAGATATATAAAAGTAAATTGTGGTGGGTGAGAATTCCTGCCCCAACAAAGAGAAAAACCTTTGTCCTCAATACCTGGGAAACATGTAGAAGGATATAGGATTCTAAAAATTTTGAGCAGAATGTGGCAGACATTACAGAATCATTTTGTGAACTAAATGCCTGTTCCAGTAATTTTAGATAAGACAACTTAAATGAGATAGTAGATTGCCTGATATTAACTGAAATTGTGTTAAAGTATTTTAAAATGACTGAATACTGTTAATGTCTCTAAAAGCAGCAGTCATCATCATAGCTAGGCTTAGCTATCTTCATTGATTAGAATGAACTTCAATGCACATTACTTGTATGCCTGCTTGCACTGTTCATAAAACAGTGATAATTTTTAATAAATTTAACATTTTAAATGTTCTCTTTTTTTTTGGTCTTCATAAGTTTCAAAAAATTGTCACAAAAAATTGTAACACTTTCCTTACTGAGTATAAATTGTATCTTTCCCAATTTTCTTTTATTGTACAACTCAAGATGAATTTATTTAAAGTTATGAGTCAGAAAGGATCACACAGTACTTAGAAAACAGGCTAAATTATGGTCTAATTAAAACAACTTGTTTCCTTCCCACAGAAATAATAACTCTTCCCAGAGTTCGATTTAAATATTTTGAGGTAAATTGAATGACTAATTTTTGGGTTTTCAGATGCAAGCAAAAGAGTTTTTGTTTTTTTTTTTTTTTTTTAGGTCATGTTATTGGCCTAGTTTATTATTTGCATTATGATGTGGAGGTGGGTTTTTTCTCCTTCCAAAGCCATGTGTGTACTAGCAATGTTCTGTGCTATTAAAAGGACTTAGGTGTTGGCTGGGACTCTTTTTCTGCAGTCTTGTATGATCACTTAGCTCCCTTATTTTCCAGTAAAAGAACATGACAGCAACTAGACTACAATGATTTTTCAGCAACTAAGACGTTCTAAGGGGAGTGTGATTAATAAAATTCTAGAGGAATAAAGTTTCTTCCTCTAAATCAACGTTTTTCAACAAACTAGCAGCTGCTTACGTAATGTATGTTTCTGAAGTTCTTGTTTTAACAAGGAAAATAGCAAAGGATGTTTTGTATTTGAAATTGATAGATTTTTGAAGAATAGATTTTATGACAGAATACCGGTTTCAGAATTCTAGCTAAAATTATTACGATTATGCTTGTGAAGGTTCTATAGATAACACTCTAATAAAAGGGAAAAATACTTGCAGATGGATCTGGATAGATTGAAATTATGGGAGAATCATCAGTGTCATGAAATTGAGGATGATCAAATGTCACATTCTGCATTTGGGATGGAGTAATGCTGGACACAAGTCTACATTGAAGAGCAGCCCTTCAAAAAGGGTCTGGGGGTACTGGTTGACAGGAGATTCAAGAGGAGTCAGCAGTGCTGGCCAAGAGGATGGTCAAACCATAAACAAATTTCCTGGAGGTGTGAATAATTCTATTCTGAAGTTAAAAATATTCTATTCTATTCTATTCTATTCTATTCTATTCTATTCCTTATAGTGCTACTGAGAAGATCTGAACTGCACTAAGATTGATCAAGGAAATGGTATTTCATTAATACATTGAATAAATCAGATTTAATTTATTTACTTATTTATTCATTTATCTCATGCATTTTCTGGAGCTTTAAGGTTGTCAAAATGTAGCCTTGTCTAAATTCTTCTTTATTGATAATTTATTCTTATTTCCTATAATTCTGTGAATAATACAGCATGAAATATTTTAAAAATGGAGTATCAAGCTAGAGACACCACTTCTGGTAGGAGCTTAATTAAGTTTGTGCAGTAATTGTAGAGTGCTCCTAAAATTCTGTGCTTCACAGGGAATTAGCTTGTGGTTACACTGAACTAGCTTTTACCCCATCCTCCTAGTTGCTAGACTTTATTAAAAGATGCTGAAATCTAATTAAATCCATCCTTACATAAATTATCAATGTTCTTTATTGTAATGGCTTTCACAAAGACATGATTTAATTGCATGTGGGAGAATATTGGGCATCCCAACATCTTCTATTCTATCCATTTTTATCCCATGCATTAAATGAGTGTAGCAGGGGACCACAACATGCTAAAATTAGTCCATGCTGATATTTACCTTTCTTGGCCTTTTGAAAATTCTCAGTGTCAAATGTCATAGAAGTTAGTATCAATAATAAAACTACTCTAAATGATATTTTGTTTACACTACTTATTTATTATTTTTTCCTAAGAGCACTTTGCAACATTATTGTGTCAACAAGAATATGTCACTTTGTTTTCCCTCACTCTATTTACCATCTGTGTCATGCTTCCCTCTTTAAGAAAAGAAACAGGTATACAGGACCTCAGTATTCCCCACATACATGTTCATCTGGAACACTTCAACAGAAACATTTTACGTGGAATCCAAAGCTTTGTGTGGAGTTACAGAAAAATCAAAATCAGGTTTAGCATACCCACTAAACAGCAAAGACTCCCAAACAGTGCTACATGACAGATTACTGTTATTTTTAGTTCAGCTGAACCATACTTTTGAGCCCAGATGTCCTTCACAAAATAGAAGGAGATTGTGTTCCCTTCATGTCTTTTGCTCAGTGATTTGAATTTTCAAGTGGGATATAGAAAACAGGTTTAAAATCCACCTTTTTCTGCTTTAGAAATAAGATCAAGACTGCCCCAGTGTTTCTTCAGAGACTTACCTTAGGAGACTTTGGAGACTTAGGAGACTAATATGTCTTCTACAGAGTATGCACTTAGGAATTTCTAAGAAACTGTCCTGCTGGAGTTGTTGCATTTAAAAAATTAATTAGATATTTCTTCAAGGAGGAATGCGATTGCTTTCTCCCAGTTTTGGGTGATTTAAATTGCAAAACTAAAAAAAATCAATCAGCTCTTTATTCCTCTCTCTTTCCTTCCTCTCCCATTGTGCAAAATACTCTGAGGGATTTAAGAAAATGTAAGTTCCTTGTCTTATTTACATCGGCAGCGTAAAGTCGCTTTGCAAAGATATGCAGAATAACTTTCTATAAATATTGAATCAGTCAAAAACTGAAATGTGGAATTTTATTTGGGTTTTTTTTTCCATTTATGGTGACAATTATTTATTCAATTTGGCTAAAATCATTAATAAATTTGATTGTCCTAGATTTTGCAAATACCTATACAAATATCCCACCCAACTCTAGTCTGAGTTTTTGAAATAGCTCAGTAAATATCAGAGCTTATTCCACAAAGAATGAAAAGCTAATAAGTGTAACGTTTTCAGGATTAATGAAAAAAACCAGATATGGCAATCTTCAACAAAGAAAGGTGACCTAAAATCTTTGCTATCTGGGATGTGCAGGTCAGTTATCCCTGTAGGCAAGTGTATTTAGAATTTCCTTGGAAGAAGATCTGGAATTGTAGAGCTTAGACAAGGGGGGTTCTCCTGAAGAGAAATTCTCCATTACATTAGTTTTGTAAGTGAGGTTGTCTTTTATTTTAATTGAACCAACAGTCCAAGTGGCATTCTTTCAGTTGAGCTCTGGTAAATTATCAGTAATTAGAATTGTTGCAGCAATACCTCTGAGGCCAGAGGTTGAAGAGCCTGACATCCCAGAACCTGGCAGAATAGAGATCATCTGATCTTTTATTAAACACCTGCTGCTGGGAGTTGTACAGTTTTACCTACATTAGCTGGCAAGATGTTTTGGACAGCAGGACTATTGCAGATTTGATTCAACAATAAATTATAGTCAATTAACCAGTAGCTGTTAGTACCTCACAAGATTTTCCTAGTGTTGGTGGGAAGACTAAGTAATATCTGTGCTTTTTGGTTTCATTGGCTTGTTTTGGCAAAGTTGTTTTCTCATCAACCCATAAAAATAAGAAAATAAACCCAACATCTTCCCTGTAATACTTAGATTTTATTTTTAACCAGATTATTTATATCTGTCTTGTTTAAAGTGCAAGACTGAGAGGAAAACAAGGGTCAAGTTATTTTATGACCTAGATCAAAAGTAGAGTGTGACTCACACGCCCCAGTTTCTCACCTTTAAGCTGCATATAGTAGGTTTTTTTATTTCAAATGGAGTTAGAGAGACTTGCTTTGTGATAGCATGTGTAAAATACTGAAAAATTCTCTAACAATATGAAAGTTGTATTAATTATTTCTATGCCAGTGAAATTCTTTAGACTTGATGTGTATAGTGTCATGTAACTACACTCTACTGTTTAATCTGTATAATGCAGATCAGAGCCTGAAAATCCGTATATATTTTGCCTGGATCCCTTCCCGTTTTTCACCCCCAGCAAATTATTCCTGTCCCATGAAAATCTACATATCCCCTAATAGATGCTAGTAATATTCATGAGGAGGACACTTTGCTGTGTCCTGCATGTGACCTATATGCTGTCTCTCTGATCTAGGGATCACTCTGACTTCTAGATATCGGAAGCAGACAAAAAAAGATGATGGTAACTAATCAGAATATTGATTTAAAAAATAAATAAATTTTTAAAATGAAAAAAGCAAACAGATAAAATACCCTCTCAAAAGCTATTGTAACTCAAATAATCTTGCCACTGTGGGAAAAGCAGAAATGCTGATTTTAGCTCTGCTATCATCTTCCACACTGAGCCTTCTGGGTGCCATGTAATGCAGCAGTGTGAGCACCCTTGGTACCTGTGTGCAGTGTTGCAGGGAAATAGCCCAGGTTTTAAGTGGTGCCTGAGTAGGGATGAAATTTGGAAGCAGGCCCTGGAAAGGCTCACTGATAGATGTACATTAAACAGGTATGCAGGCATACATCCGTTGAATTCAAAATTAGGATGTTTATAGAATATATACCTGTGTACTTGCTAATGTTTTCTGGACCTATGGGATTTGGGGACAGGTGCTATACACACTGCAGCAGCTGGCCAGAGGGCTGTTATCTATTTCTTCAGTTCAGGCAAAGCCATCCGATTACCAGAGCTATGCCCAGCCTGCCACGGTAAATCCTATTGTGTATAGTGCAAACAGGCCAGCAAAGCAAAAGAGTTTATGTGCTTTCTGTCAGGAAATGAGGTCTGTGGTTGTCAAAATGTTCAGGCACAAGGGGGATATCACTGGAAATATTTGATCAATTCAGAGATAAGATAAACAGATCAAAATAAGCAAAAAATGTAGCCCTGTTTAATTAGGTCATCACTAAGCACTGTGAATTTGGGCTTCTAAATCAGTTTGTGATTATGGATATTGAAACAAAAGTGGGGAAGAATCTGCTGGCTTTGATTTCCAGCGCAGGTATAGAATAGTACATGATTTCTCCATCCTTCTGTGAGCTTTATTATTAGGTAAAAAACAGACAGTCAGGATGCCCAGTGCAACCTAATAGAAATAAATTTGAAAATCACTCTGAGAATTAGGATGTTGATTTCCTTATGTTTCAATTTGAGCTTAGAAATTAAAAGGAAGCTTTCAGGAATACTTCTTTTGACGCACAATTTTAAATTGTAGGAAGATAAATGTTTACATCATCTGAAAAAATTACTAAAATGGAAAGATGTATATTAATCTTAAACAGATTATCTTGTCCCTTTAAGCATGATAGACTATGTAACAAAATAGGTTTGTTTTAACAGATTCATGTTTAATTAGCAGAACAGGAGGAGGTAATACAATAGAGCCAGACAGTGGAAGGAAATGTTGTTTAGCAGCATGGGGCTCAGGTATTATGGAGTCAAACTTTTAGATAAAGCTTCAATTTAGACCTATGAAATATTTCAGAATACCATGTTTTGCATCCTTTTGCATGATTTAATCATCCTGCTCTTGGGAATTGAATGTCTTTCAAATACATCACAGGAAACAGGCTAAATATCTCTGAATGATGACGATGATGATAACTTGTCTACATAATGTGTAAAACTAATGCAGAAAATGCCTATTATAACAAAAATGAAATCAGCCAAATCACAGTATTCTTTCAACAGCTCTCTTTAGAGGATTTATGGAATAGTTTTAAATATGTCTTTAAGAGGTGTTCTCCCACAGGTTTCAAACAGCCTTTAAAAGAGACAGTCTTTCCTGCAAACTCAAAAGCATGCAATACATGGAAAGCAGCCATCTGGTTTATTTTAAAAGGTAACCATGACTGTTTCCAGTTAACCAGGACTAGCTATACCTTAAGCTGTATGAACACCACAGTTGTTGGGCAAAAGTTGTGAAATCCCTTCAGATTTTTCTTTCCCGTTTTGGGCTCTGAATTTCACTGAATGTGTTTTGTGACCCGGGATGTGGCAGTCACAAGGAAGTCTGTACTGCTGGCTTTCCAACAGCCTTGTTCTGGCAGGTAGCTGTGTGGGATAGCTAAGCTGCCACATTTACCTGCCTTTTCACCTACTGACAAGGAGAAAGGCCTGTTCCAGAGGCCAGCATTGTACCAAGAAACCAGAATGCAGGGAACAAATTTCACTTCTGAAACCCCGGTAGGATTTTTCTAACAGTTTCTCATTTTAACTTACCAAAAACTAGTTTTTAATATGCCATGACCCATGTTAATTAAGGTGAAATTTTGTTTCTTCTCCTTTATAGGGCAGGAAATAGTTTTCCCAAATTCTTCTAGTTACTTCTGCATTAGTGGAAGCATGTGTGAGAATTGTGTTTTGCTCTCAACCTATACTCAGGTCTCTTACCTCTCTGTCATTCCTCTTCTCTTCCTTTAGCTACTTTTTGTTGTTTACATTTCTAGATGCCTTGAAGTGCATGGTCATGAGCTTACCAGTGATAATTACTGCTTACATTATGTCTAAAAACTTATTTTCTAGACAGAGCCTATGATTATATAGCATTAGTACGTACAGGCCTCGGGGAAATCATGGTGTCTTTGTGGTGAGCTCTGGAGTGCATACTAACATACTGTTTTTGCCTTCAAACATTTAACTGAAGCCTGTGATCTTAAAAAAGATGCAACTAGCATAATGACAGAATGGATTTCAAATGACTGCTTGTGGTGGAAAGAGTTAGGTAAACACCAAATTCTTTGTAGTGCCCAGGGTGAATAAAAAAAGAGAGTATATACAAGGGAAGGGAAACGGGAATAAAGAAAAAAACCTAACTATAGTGATCTAAAACTGCTGTAACACAATTTAAGCTCTGCTAATGGATCTAGGAAGGGCATATGGATATGTAACTCTACTAGCAGCTATACTAATGAGAATTTCTGTAGGACCCTAAGGTAAACTTCACACCTTTGGAAGACAGTAGCTAAATGTCCGTAATGCACTCATATTGACTAATCTGTGTTCATTTTTTGGCACGAGATACACATCTTGCAGAATGAACGTTTGTCAGTTAGACACTCAGAAACTGTCTGGCTGGAGGAAATTGTGCAGATTTGGTAAATGGCCCATAGCTCTGCAAGTGACAAGTGGTTCCCATTCCTCCTCTCAAACTGGCTGACACAATACAGTGTCCAGTATATGCAGTACATAAAATAACACTGACAAGTACAACTTGCTCAATACCATCAAGGAATCTTCTGTGGAAACCTACAACAACAAAAAGAGTTTTATGTATGTGGCAGTCAATGACATGGACTCCAGTACTACTGGGTTTTGATTTGTTGTTTGAAGCTGATGATGAGTGATAATATTTGAAATTGAAAAAGCCACACTAGAGAGAAAATGTGCTTTAGATTTTATAGCAGAGTATAAATGAAGTTATAGCTATTTAAAATAAAAAAGTAGATATGAGTGTATAGAGAGAAAGTGGTTGAAACACTCATTGTACAGATTCCTTAAGTGGTACTTTATTTAATTTAATAAGAGTCTTAATATTGACTTACTCAGCAATTTTAAAACCTAACGAGAAATATGTCTCTATTCACATCATTTTTCTTTGTGAGATGCAACAGCTGTCCACCTTTCAAGTTGTCCATGTGGATATGTGTCCTTTCTATAAGTGTTATGCAGTGTCAAAGTCAAAGCTTAATAATAAACAGCAGCTCTTTGTTTATTTGCAAGTATTTGTTGAAGAGGTTATCTAAAATAATTAACATGCTTTGAATAGTAAGTTTTCTTATGTAACAAAAGGTGATGAGATAAAAGTTTACAAGCATTCACAAAAGTCATTGTGAGTGGTGTACAGCCTTTGAAAGCTTTCTTTTGTGATCATATATGTTCTTAAGCAATGTAAATGAGTGTATCAGTAGTTACTGTGAGAAATTTCCCTGTACAAAAATTGAGAAAGTATAATACAATACTTAGCTTCAATAAAATTGAACAAGTACTAAAAAATGTGTTGAATTGTAAATTCAAAGTTAAAAAATTTATTATTAATACAACGAATAAAAATTAAATATTTATGTGAGTATGCGCTCAGACGTGTGTATCTGTATACACAAGCTTAAAAATATCTGTGGAATGAAAGTATTGAAAACAGAAGTCATATCAATTAAAAAAATAATATTTCAGCTTTGGTTTTCATGTTCTTTAAGGAACAGATTGTAAGAAGCTTCTTTAGAAATAAAAAAGTTGTCTTCTTTTGAAATGCTTCATCTTGATTAGTATCTTGAATGCTTTGCTGAAACTGCTGCATTATTCCCATCCATTATTATTACCTGAAATGGCACTTTGCAATGGAAAGCTCTCAGATTTAAGGAAAAACTGGTTAATCCTATATTGGGCCAGGTTAGTTGAAGCAGAAGTATAGTGGTGAATGAAGAATATACTCATCAAGTTCCTGCAGGTATGAGTAGCATCTTAATATAATGTGCTAAATTAGCTCTCAGGTGTTTTAATCTGCATCCTTTGCAACTCAGTGTCCTGTGGTGCTGCACAGTTTTCAGAAATGCTCTCCTAGCTTACCTGAGGTTAAACTCCAGCTGACCTGATGTGGCTTATTGGATGAAGATGCCAAATGGGTCTTATATTTAGCTGGCACTCAGTTGCCTTCATTTGAGGAGAAAAAATAAATCTAGCATCTGGACTGCATAAACAGACACCTGCCCTTGTAAATGACTATGGGTCTGTGAGTTTTGGAATAGGAATGAAATATGAAATCTCTAGGACTGGGGAAGACATTATTAAATTTCTTCCTTGACAGAGATACAAGAACAAAGGCATGTCCATTTCAGGGGGAGGGTCCAGTGCACAAGCTGGATATGAGCTCATGTTTGGCACAAAAGAGCAGCCAGGGCTGTTTTAGATCTGATTTCTTAGTACATGTTCATTTACGGTCATGACTGAAACTGCTGTTAACCTGCTTTGGCAAAACTATGCAATTGCAGTTATCGCATTGAAGGGCCATAGAATAAACACGGCTGGGAAGAAGATAATTATCTGGAAATGTTCATTTTTCTTTAGCTTACCAGGGAGGGACTGATGCTGCAGGGATATTAACTTCCTGATGGGCAACGATTTAATACAGTACCATGCGTTTATTACACCTGTTAATATTAAGTATCTCAAATAAGTTGAATGAACAAGAGAATGTAATTAGGAAGGAATGGTATGATTGTTCTTGCAAAATGCCAGATTTGAGATTAATACAGGACTTTCACCTAAGTGTTATCTTAGGCCTTACAATGCTTTTACATAAATCACTTCCTATATTATATTGTAAATTAAAGATGAAAAGGGACTGAATCAAGAAAGGCCAGCAGAAGTAGTGTGGATTTCATGGAAGGTGCCAGAGTGGTAAATGACACAGTGATAGCTTTGTGGGAAGAGAGATTGGACTAAACAGTTATCATATTTTGAGAAAGAAGAGAAGTAGAAGGCATGTGCACAATAATGGACTATACTGACAAGATAAATGGTAGCTCCTATTTACTACTTATCGCATAAGGACAAGGAAATAATCACGGAAATTGAAAGGCAGTACGTTTTAAAACTGAGGAAAAGAAGTAATCATCCAACATATGAGATTTATGGCGCTTTCTGTGCCAAGATAGCACTGAAACTAAGAGCCCAGCAGAGTTTCTTAAATCTGTTGAATGTGTGGAAGTGTGGTATTAAATGAAAGAAAAAGAGCTTCTGGAAGAATTCATCTTTTCAGTTGCTGTTCAGCAAGTGATCTTCCTCCTTTGTAGTGGCTGAGCTGCATATATACAGAATTAATAATTCATCTCTGTCACAAGGCCAATGAGTAGTTTTCCTCAGTTTAAATCTATATGGCTAAGTTATTAATAAGCACTTCAAAGTTGCTTATGTTTGTTTTGTTGCCTCTTTATATTTTTATTGTTTTGTCTTTTTTAGCAATATCACTTATGTCAGCTTGAGTCAACCAAATCTAATTTAATTTATCTGCTGAAGTAATTATGGAACCCTACAGTCCTAAGTAGAATCAATTATCTGTCAAAACACAGTGCATCATTAACAATATTAATGGTGAGTGTTCACCAAGATCTTCTGTGCTTGTCTGCTTGGATGTGTGTCACAGGCAGCACCAATATTAATAAGCTCACAGGGGTTAGGTCAGTGCGTCTGATTGCCCACACTGTTTAATCATCAGTGTGGCCATAGGCATGGGCCACCCAGCACTCCCAGCAAGGAGACTGGATGACACCAAAGTATTTTGAAGAGTAAAGTCCGTGTAGACACCATTTGTGCTGTGCAGTGGCCTCAGTGCAAGAGAATAACCCCTGGTGAATTTTTGTTCCTTGTATAGCCATTGTCCCAACTCCTCAGGGCCAAAAGAGCAAGCAATACCCTGCCCACATGCTAATGTGGATATTTTGAATTGCCTTTGGGCAAGAAATAGCTAAGTTTAATAGGAAAGAAAGTGTAAGTCCAGCGACCAGTGGTAGATGATTCTGAGATCTGTTTACAGGCTGTGCCACATATAGTGCTTTTGTTTTGGCAAGGTCATGCTTTAACTTAATTAATGTCTGTAAAATGAAGCTGCTGATAACTGAAGTTTTAGAGGAGTTTCAAGGAGTAATACATATAAATGTCTGAAATAGTGATGACAATGATAAAAACTCTTTTCACATCTTTCCAAAAACTTCAGTGTTTTTTTAGTCACAGAGCAATAGACTTTGTAGGCTGTTATATGCATTCATTGCCAAAACACCCACATCTAAAAGTAAATATAAGTGCATTGTGACTTATTTTCCCATGCTTTCTCCCACAGAATTGTTTCTGTTTAATAATAAGTGGTGTATGGGAGAAAAAAATCTTACAGCACTCCTCCATTGAAATTGCTTGCTAGATACGGAAGAGGAGAATGCTATAACATGAACTGTTCAGAGGTCATCCATCAAAGTAGCCAAGCATAAATCTGTTTTATTTTCATTGTTGTCCATTTCTGCATCATTTAAGTCAGAGTGGAGTTATTCTATTAGACCTCTAAACTTGTCTTCTTTTCTAAAATCACTTGGATATTTAAAAGGCTGACTTGCAAGTGAAAGAATAAAGATATAGTTTGTTCCTCCTCTACAGTGTTTCTTCATCCATTTTCAATATGCCTTTCAGTTGATCTATATGCTTTCTTATTTTCAAACCATTTCAGTAGTGCACATTATTCTGCTTTTTTTTGGTTCTTTTTAGAAACTCTCTGTGGGGAGTTGTTCTGCACCTATACCGCTATGTAAGGGAAAAAAAATATTCTCCATATCTTCACCCATCACATTCTCCACAAAGTATTACCTGGGATGATGATCCCATTATATCACAGTCACAGAGATCATTGTAAAAACTATCTGTCTAAAAGGAATGCTGTTGTCCTGAACATTGAGCAATTACAGATCAGAGTTCTTGAGATCCCTTTTGGGGAAGAAAAGGAAGAAGGAAAGAAAAAGTGGTGCTATTGGAACTAAAGAGGAGAAAGGATCAAAAGCAATCGCTGCATGTGAGATTTCTTAACAGTGTGAAAGCTAACACTGTGTAGTAATCTCTAAGGATAGTAGGTTAAAGTACATTCATTTGAATGTTACTCTGAGAACCACTTTAGTACAGATAAAATTGGAAGAACCTTGGGATCTGAATGCTATAAAAACTAATTGGAGACTTCTGTATTTCCTAGAGACTGCTTCTTTTCATTGTGTGCATGTTGTATAGTTGTGCCAGCTGAAAAGAATTTTAAAAATGTACGGCGTATCACATTATATACACAATTGTGTATACATTACACACTTGTAAAAATGTTACAGAATGAACAAAGCGGTGCAGATTCAGAACCTGTGAAAGACTCTGAGGAAACAATTAGGTGCAACTTGGACAAATGGTCAAATTTTGTCATCTTAAGTCTGCAGAGTTTGTGGGATATACTACATGGTTTCTTGAAGGAAAAGGTGCTGTGTCAATGGACTAATTTTGCTTTTCTCATTTTGAATAATTTTTAGGGGTGAGAAGAAAATTACTTCTTTCAAAAGTACTAATGTTGCATCACACTAGGAGCTATAAGGAACACTGTAATCTGTCTGACAGAGTGCAACAGTTACAAATAACTGCTTAAACAAGAAAACCCCAACTAATTGAGACACAAGTATTCTTGGGCATGTGTGATTTTTCTGGAGACATTTGATTACTTTTTAAAAATCATAGAATAAAAACACTTGCCCAGAAATTCTCTAATCGTTTGGATGTGCTGCAAGTAGGAGAATTTTCAATCAATACTGTGTGTAAAATAACTAAAATACTAAATAGATAAGTAGAAATGTGTCAGTTTATGGCCACACATAAACACAGTCATGAAATACATTGAGGTCTTGAGCAGTGGTTAGGATGATTAAATGCACTATTTCTATAAATTTTTTTAGAATAGGACACCCATCTGATGATAAAACTGTAACCTCTGGAACTTTGAACACTCAGATTCCATAAAACAGATTTATGCTTCCAGGGAAATTCTTAGTGTAGGCCTTGTTTTCAAGCCTGGTTGTGTTGAAACATGAAGAAGACTTCACCTGATGTCAAACAGAATCTCAGGATTCATAGCTCCAATGCCAGCTGGATGTTTCTGTACTGCCTTTGAATTACAATGATAAAGGAGTAAGGGTGATCTGATCTTTCTGGTACTGATGAACTGTTATGCAGTGCTTAGGACCAGATTCACAACAGATTCACAAAGTGTGAATCCTAATAAAATGAGAGGCTTTTCAATTCCTGTGATTTCAAGAATGAAAAGACAGGACAAAGAGTTGTAAGTTAGAAGAACTGTCATGCTAGGCCATAATTCAGAAATGCAGAGTTTGAGCACTGTGGAACAGCTCACCTGGAACCAGTTGCCTATGATTCCTCCTCATAATGAATTTCTGTGTGCAGAAGAGACTGCATCTCCAAATGTACAAATCTGTGAAGACATGCAGTGTGTTTAGTTGATTCTTACAAAAGAAAAGCCTTATTTGCTTGTATCTAGAAAGCAAAAAAAGCCATCCTGCTTCCCTGGCTGAGGAAACCTAAGACTGTATGCGGTGCGTATTACTGATTTTTGCACTGAGAACCAGGTACGGAGTCTTAAAAATGCATTATCTGGGCATTATGTAAAATATCAAGCACATTTGTAGGCATGAGGAAAACTAATTTGCATATTCTAATGTTATAAACAACCACAGCTGTTTGGCTTCATTAATATATTGCCAGCAAAAAGTAGGTCAATATACATTTGCTCCTTGTTCTCTGAGCCAGCTGTCAGACTAATGGATGTGCATACATCGCGGGGGGTGTTCATCACAGGCCTAATTTCCCCATAACTTACTGGGAAAACAAGTTCAGACGAGAAAAGTTGAAGATGGTGAAATACTATAACTTTTAGAATTTGTTGGAACATATGTCTCTGATATGGGCAATTGCAACTTTTATTCATGTCTCTGGGGGAAGCTGCTTTTCCAGTCAGGTCGAAGATGAATCTATATTGTCATGAGAACCATGCGACTAGACAATGTGATTTATGGCAGGACAGAATTTTTTTTCCAAATATCTCTTCATCTTACTGTTCCAACACCGTTGGCTTATGACTTGAGTTTACAATCACATTTTCTTTTTTTCTTGTTATATTTTGTTTTCAATGATTGTGGCATTTCACAGAGAATCTATTTGGGAATCTGTCTCTGGGACTTGTCACTAGCCGCTGGTTTTGAACGAATCATTGTAAGCTGCTGAACTTGGCTCAGGGATTTAATGGAAGCTGTTTCCCTGTACACATGCTCATTGCATGATCTCTCACATACCTTCCTCACTGAGAATATTAAAAATATGACAGTGGTTTTGTGAGAACATGCTGAGACTCACAGTTTAAAACAAGGGGAAAAAAAGATGATTCCTGTAGGTAATCTTGATTCCATATGTGTAAAGTATGTAAAACACATTAATTTAGACATAAGTATTACACAAATGCTTAACTGGGATGAATAAATAAATACATGAACATTAGAATAATGTCTTGGCTTTTCATCATCATTGCCAAACCTTCAGAGTGGAAGCATGCTCAAGTAAGTAGGTGAAAGTAAAGGACAGTTACAGTTGTTCGTCTTCAAAATTTGCTCCTTTTGAGCACAAGAAGGCTTAAGGAGAAATATTTGAATAGCTAAAGACTGAGATTTTCATCATAAAAGCTCTCTTAAAAATAGCTCAGCTTCTATTATACAAACTATTTTAAAATTACTTAAATATTCATTAGCTCGAATATAATATTTATTCTGGATTGTAACTTGAAAGTAGAATTTTAAACCTCTGGGTATTAATGAATACCTCTTTTCTCCTTTCAAAGCCATAAATGTGGCAGCATAAAAATTTGAAACATGTAGAAGAAAAACCAATGTATGCATGTGACATAAACATGAGAAGCCTAACTGTTTCTCAGTTTCTCCCACAGCTCAAGGGAAAATGTTTCTTGAAAGTGCTTCAGATTCTCAGTTTTTCATTAGTGATTTATCCACTAATATATAGGTGGGGTTTTTTTATTTACATGCTTTTTAGTCACTCTAAGATATATCAAGGCTCGTGTTAATACGTGATAACACACACCACATGTTGGAAGTACAGGGCTTCACCTTCTTTCTGACAACCCTCACAAAGCATATGTTATCTCTCACTAACACTTGCCTTGTTGTCTCTCACTGCTCAACTGAATCGCACAATCAATTGCACATCACACGTGACAGCCCTTGGGCTTCAGCCAGTCCTTTTCTGACAACTGGCTCTGGCTGTGAGGAAGCAGTCTATTAATAACCCAACATTGTATTAAGGGACTTACTTAGGAGTGAAATAGAATTGTGAGCAAGTTCTCTTAAATTCAAATATAAAATTTGTAAGATTATGACTAAAACAAACCAATGAAACTGTAAAATATGAAGCTATGGCTAGGGATTTATCTTTTAACCTGTCCTTGTGCAGACAGGGTAGAGTGAATAGAAATGTCACATTGCTGCCTTCTGGTATGGCTGAGAAGCACTGGCACAACAGGGAGAGCTCTCCAGGCTGCAGATATAGTTCTTTCTGTGAGGCATCAAGCACACAGCTATCTGCCTTCCAGCCAGCCTGCAGGCCTGATTTGGAGTCCTCCAATGCTTCCCTCTCAAGTGTGATCATAGTGAGGATGCCCTACTTCTTTAAGGTGAAAATTTTGGAAGAACAGCAGAGAAAATGAAGAGGCTGAGACTGGCTGGCTGTGAGGGATGTTTAGGCACCAGGCACATACTGGCTCTGGGGGAGAGACAAATCAGATAGCTAGAAGCTTCTGTTAAACACCTTTGGCATATGAAATTGATCAAAATATGATTCATTCCTAAAGGTTTTGTTCAGACATATACTGTTTTCATAAATGTTTTTTAAGAACTCGGGAAGTAGTCCAAGTCCCAGAAGAGAAGATTAATGAAGAAGCTTGTTTTTCCCTTCAGAGATTAAATGGAACATGTCTTGTAGCCCTTTTTTTTTAAAAAAAAAAACCCCGATACTTTAGTATTACAATTATTAAACAGAATTAAAAATAAATGAAAGGGAAATCTCATAACTGGGCAAACCTGAATTAGTTTAGCAAATCTCAGCAGAGAACTTCTCTGGTTTCAGATTAGATCTTATTTGAACAATCAAACTATGTGTCAAAATTCCTGTTACAAGTTATATGGGACAACTGTCATTCTTAATTAAATCTGGAATAACACAACAAATATACTTTTCAAAACTAGCTTAATAGTGGATATAAAACTGACACACCATAACTAATTCGTGTTACAAGTCCAGATTTGAACACATAAAATTCATTTCTAGTGGTTGTAGAGATCCTAAATTGCCCAATCACTGGTAAGATATAGTGGTGGTAATGATTCTGAATCCCATGTGATTTTATCTTTATTCTGCTTTTCTCTGAAGCATTTCATCTGAGTTATGCAACATTAATCCTGATATATGACTACTGTAACCAGTGATTGAAAACCTTAAAGGTTGAGCTTAAAGACGTATGCATGAAAAACAGTGTGAACCTCCTTTTTCTGCAATCCTGAAATACTTAATGCCAGACTTATATTGCAACGGCCATAACAGAAAAAAAATATTTTACTAGAATCACAGAAGAAACTGATAGTTTAGTTTCAGCATCCCATCTGAAATATGCAAAGAAGATAAGTATAAATACTTTTATTTAAGTCTCAATTTCACAAATCCTGTAGTATAAGATAGATTTTATCTATGTACATAATTGTTTTGAAGTTGAAACAAGCTACACGCATATCTTTTGTAGGAGCAGAGTCTTAAGATTTTATGGGAAAGAGACTGGTTTTATCCTTTTCTTTAGGCTAAAAAATAGAAACATTTTCCTCAAAGTTCTTCTTTTGTGCTACACACCTGGGAAATGGTTTGGGTGCTTACACAGCAGTCCATTGCACAATAGCAGTGGGGACAGAAGGATTTCTGGTCCATATGGATGGGCCTGACAATGGGGTAAAGTAGACCCACGTTTTTAGAGATGCACACAGAGCTAAAAGGATGTGAAATGGTACAGAACACAGACTCTGGGTAACTGAATTCTCAAATTAACTCTTGACAGAGATTGTCAGATACACAGGACTACCAAAACTAAAGAAGAATGCTCAGTCTTGTTCTTATTTTTAAACATCTATTCAAATTTAATTTTCTTAGATTTTTGAAACAAGTAGTATTGTCATAAAGATTTTATAATTTACCATAGGAACAGATATAAACCTATAAAGCAACTGTCAATGACGTCTTTAAATTTTTTAATATTTGTTGCATCATTGTTTGCTCACAGCAATTTTCTCTGTCAGGTTTTTATCCATGACAGTGACTCACCAGTTTCTTTCTAAACACAACATCAAAAATGTGTCCAGTTATTGAATGCTATTTCCATTTTAGTTTAGTTTAGCTCAGTTGTGCATATCCAAATAAACATTTCCTGTGAAAACAGATTTCCACCTACTGAGTACTAGAGAAGTTTTTCATCTGTTAAGCCTGAAGCAAATGTATGAACTAAAAGGTCCACCTGGAATTTTCCAAACATAGTTTTTCTTTCAGATATGGAAACAAAGCTATCTTCATAATAATAAGAAAACCAAACAGTAAATATGAGAAGAGGTTAGAAGACAACATGGTTTCTGTCAAAAGACCTTCTTGGATCTTTTCCACATTTATAAGAATATTATTATCGGTCATTATTGTCTGCTCTTCAATAATATGAGTAGAATAATATAGTCACAATACGAACCACCAGGGTTTTTTATCACGTTGCTGTTTTATTTCTAAAGGATTCTTGTATATAGTTTCCCCAGGAGGTATAGCTATCACAGACATTGAAATCATGAGGTTTAAATGTATTTTCTGGAGATGAGCTCATTTTCACACTTGAAGAACCTGTGTATTTATGTCAATCTAGCCACCTTCCTGGACAATTAAATTTCTTGTCTAGACTACCTGGGTAACAACATTTATGGAAGAAAAAAATTAAAGTCTTAACCACTTTTGCAAGTATTAGCTGACATATTAAGTGGACAGAACATAATTTAGGACACTAGTGACCCCTTTTTGTAATGATAAGCCCCATTATATAAGCCTTTAAGTGACAAGAAAAACAAATGAACCACTCAGGTGAGTGTAATGGCGCTTGTAAAGAAGGAAGTGAGCCCAGAAACCTGGGACCTCATAGCTCTTTGCTCAGAGATACCTGAATACCCTTTGAGCAGCCAGCTCTGAGACAGAAGAAAGTGAAGGCTTCATTAGAGTTTATTTCATTTCCATTCATTATCTGTCCTAATGGAGATGGGGACTAGTGATGATGGGCTGCTAAATCTTTGAAAATCTGTCATCTTTACAGTTCTACCTTGAAAGAAAAGGCTGTCTCACAATATGTCCCCAGTTTGTCTCCTGGGGTGAAAGATCTGTTGACCATTGCTGAAGTTGCAAGCAGAAAAGGCAGAAGAAGGAATGGCAGGGATTGCAAGAGGAAGTCTCTTCCAGAGGTTTTGTCTTCCTATTGTTCAGCTGAGAGGGGACTTTTGCAGCAATTAATTTTAACTGGTCTCTTTTCCTCAATAGATTAGGCATTCAGCTAAGCATCATAAACTCTACTAGTTTCTTTTATTTCCTGATCTATTCTCCCACTTTCAGTGTGCAAACCATTTATGTAGGTACACTGAACTTACCAGTTGTATATTTTAGTATCATACAGGGACCCTCATGAGGGCCAAAGGGACAGTAAACCATTGTAATATTTATGGTTAAAGGAATAGTCTGACTTAGCATATAGAAGTCCATCAGGCCTGCTTCCAGGAGGAACAGGAGCTATAAATTGGTGGACATTATTCCTACAAGATCACAATAAGATTTTAGAATCAAAAATATTTGAGTTGGTAGGGGCCTCCAGAGTTCCCAAACTCCCACTCAATGCAGGAGCAGCTTCCAAGCTAGAATGTTTTGCTCAAGGTTGCTTCTCTGAGATTTGAAAATTTCCAAGGATGGAGCTTCCACAAACTCTCTGAGCACCTCGTTCTAGTGTTGCACCTCTCATTATTGCTATTATTTTCTTGTTTTCAAGCAGCAACTTCTTACTGTTACTACTAATGCTTTCATTGTACTGCTCTGTCTTCTCTGCAACCACTCTTTAGGTAGTTGAAGGCTGCAGTTAGATCTTTTCCTCAGCCTTCTTTAGGGTAAACAAAACCAATTATCTTTGTCACTGTTCAACTACCATATGTTCCGGTCCTTAACCATTTTAGTTATGCTTCACTGGACTCTGCAGTTTGTTGATGAGCTAGGAGACTTGAAATTGGATAAAGGGTTCCAGATGCAACCTCGTAGATGCCAAAAAAAGGGAAGTAATAACCCTCCATCGAGTTACTTTTTATGCTTTGGCTGATGCAATCCGCTATGTGGTTAGTCTGTATCACTTGCAAGGGCACACACTGCTCACCCTCAGCCTAGAACCCCCCAGATCCTTTCCCCTATGCAAGGGCATAGCTGCTACCCACCCAACCAGTCTACATTCTATACCGGGCCATGGGTTTATTTCTGTCTCAGGTGCCAAAGTGTGCATTTCCACTTGTCAGACTTCATGAGGTTCATGCTAGCACATTTTTGCAGTGTACTGGGATCTCTCTGAATGGCACACCAAACCCTTCGGTGTACAAACAACTCTGCTAAACTTGGTGTCATCCAAAAACTTGCTTCCAAATCTCCTGTTGTCCAGGTCACTGATGGAGATGTAAAATACTATGGAGCACTATTTTCTCTTGAAGGATAGTATTTATAACCAGACTTTGATCCAATGTCTATCATGTCCCTGCTCCTTACAAGGGGATTGGACTAGAAGACCTTTATAGGTCCCTTCTGACAAAAACTGTTCTATGATTCTATATCCACCACTCTCCCCTATGCCGAGAGCCAGTCATTTAAAGGCACCTGGTGTTTGAATATCTTGATATTGACAACAGTTGGATTTTTTACCCACCAGGGTAGCAGGAATAACTATAATTAGTTCTTTGGTTTGGCTGAGAAGAACATGCTATATTGTTGAGATTGTTCCACAATTTTCCTGTTCAAGATGCATTTAAAAATATCAAGTATATTAGAGAACTTAAAACTGTTTCTTGTACATTTTCTTGGTCACCTGCATAGCTGCATAGAACAGGAGTGTGTTTGAAGAAAGGGGGTAACCACAAAACCAGTCACACTGTCACACCACGAAGCATTCGGTAGAGCTTCAGGGATATTAGAAAAAAGTACATTTCTTTTTTTCAGCAAACTCTTTGATGCTTCTCCTGAAGAGTACTTGAAACTGTAATTA
This sequence comes from Gymnorhina tibicen, assembly GCA_013399875.1. NCBI lineage: Eukaryota > Metazoa > Chordata > Aves > Passeriformes > Artamidae > Gymnorhina > Gymnorhina tibicen. The sequence goes on from VXAZ01007501.1 coordinate 1,774,644, forward strand.
CCGTACCCTGAATCTTTTTAATTTATGCTGATATTAGAGATGGAAGTGTCAAGAAATATTCTGGAAGGGGCACAGGGAAACAAAGAAGGGATTAGAGAGTCATGGCCCTACAAGAACATACTGGAGGAAAGTATTTCATTTTATTAAAAAAGAGATGCTACAAGGAGGCTTTCAAGCATTCCTCTTCATCAAAGGAAAGTTAAAAGCCTGTGAATGACATGGAGGATTTTTTTCCATAGTTTAAAAATCCTTTAGAGTTCTACAAGGCTCCTTACAATTAAGACCTATTCTCCTTCCCACCACCACCTTTTTGAAGTTATTTTGCTTGCTTTTGCTCTCTGCAATCTTTTTTTTTTTCTTTAATCAGATATTCATGTTACTATGCTATATAAGAAGTGCTTGGGCTTGTAGAAAATATGTCAAATTGTGTAATGGTGCAAAAACCATTCTGCCTTTTCTAAAATGCCATGAATATGCCATGCTCAGTCTTCCAGCTACAGAGTGAATCACAGTTAAGGACAAAATCTATTTAACTGTGTCATTATTTTAACTTTGTGCATATACACACACTAATGGGCATGCAGAGTCAGTAGCGCCACAGTTTATGAGAGCATTCTAGAGAGGTTGCACTGTGATGACCTATGATGTGGATTAATTGTGCTGTTTGTAGTTACACTTTGACTATCTGGCCTACTTTATATTGTCCTTCTTTTCAAGTCCTTCTATCTCTATGGAGTTCCTGACAATTCCCCTCCTGTTTGCCAATTCAGAACCTGAAAATCAAGAAAATTTCTATTACTTTCAGAGATGTTTTGTATAAAATAATTTAATGCCATTTTTGGCTTCCTTTTTTTTTTTTCCCAAACAACTCTTACTAATATTTTTCCATTTTTAAAATTTTAAATACCCATTCAGTTGTATCTCTGATAAGTGGCTAACAGGCTAAAACTCCCACAGCATGCTGTGGTTGCAAGTTACTTAACAAAGCTCTCAAGCCTTCCAGAAAACAGCACTGTAATAGGAGTTTGAGTTGGCTGGCTTTTTCCTCTCCTTTCCCTTGAAGCAGTGATACAAGGATGTCTACTGGAATAGAGCTGAAGCACACAATGACAGCAGCTGTTGGCAAGGAGAAGGAGCAATAAAATCCTTAAATATTCAGGTACTTTTCCAATGTAAACAGAATTAGAAAGAATGTCCTTTGCACAAAAAATATCAGGATTTTTCAGTAACAAAGGTACAGGAACAGAGATTTTATGACCAATCATGAGCTTTTTGGTTCAAAACACAGTAGATGTACAGAACACAGATGAACATCGAAAGCTCCCACAGGCCAAGTCCTTCATATTATTTTTTGTTATCATAATGTATTGATATAATCTACTTATGAATTTAAGATATCTTACACAGTGTATAGAGCTGCAGGAAAATATAAACGGAGTTTAAAACTTCGGGACTTAATGGATCCCTGAGTTTCTTGGCTTTGGGAGCTGTTTATATGGTAAGAAACAGAGCTTCTTTGATGAATTTGGTGTTGTGGACTTCAGCAAAACAATGGTCATCATATGGTTTTATTACGAATGCAGAAACTAATTTCCAAATGAAAGATTATCCATGAAGTAATGCCATAAGCATGTATGTAATGCAAAATCTGCACGGCATAGTCTGAGTTGCAATGACCAAAACAATACTCATGTTTGAAGGAACAGGAGAATACAGTCTCTAAATTTTTACATGCTGTATTCCCCTTTACTTCAGGGAATTTTGAGTAAGCATCTGTCCTTGGAAATAGGAAGGAACGGAAATTCTGAGTATATTTTTTATCTAAAGCTTCAAAATGATTTGCTGAAGCAAATTACTTTAATTGTTAGGATTATTTGATAAATTATACATCTCTCAGCAGAAGTGTTGATATGAGGCAGTAGTTCCTGTATAAGAACTTCTGTCCAGTGGTTTCCTCCAGACTGGTATGTTACATACATCAGTCTGTACTTTATGTGCTCTGAGTGTGTGCAGCATGCTGCCATAGGAGAGAGACGATTTACAAGGGCACGTAGCGGCAGCACAAGGGCGAATGGCTTCAAACCACAAGATGGTAGGTTTAGATCAGATATTAGGAAGAAATCCTTTACTGTGGGGGGTGAGGCACTGGAACAGGCTTCCCAGAGAAGTGGTAGCTATCCCATCCCTAATAGTGTTCAAGGACAGGTTGGATGGTGCTCTGAGCAATCTGGTCTGGTAGAAAATGTCCCTGACCTTGGGACTAGGTAATCTTTAAGGTCCCTTCCAAACCAAACTATTCTATGACTCTATGATAGGTGTGATAATTTCCAGTCTCCCTACAGTGTCATCTTGAATTAGTAATTTTATTTTCAAGTTCACTATTCCTGTATTGTGTCTCAGTCCCTGAAAAGGGAACTGTGTGTGTGTTTCTTTTTGGGTGGCAGACAGATGTTTCAGAAAACTATGCAAGCTTTGTTTTTAGACAATGTAGACAATGCAAAGATTAAACATTAAAAACTTCTTATGTAATTTTTATGTGGTTTGACTACTTTTGCAGCAGGAAACAGTTTTTGACCTTGAAAGATAATTGCACAAATTCACTTCTATTAAGATCCCTCCCCACCCTCCCAATAATTTAATAAGTATAGGAGACTGATAAATAAAGTGTGTAATGTCAGTGTTATGCAAGTTTAATCATTGGTCATTACAGTAGAACAAAGTAATTTAATAATTGCTCTGTGAAGTACCATTACAGCATGTTAACTAAGTGCTGTTGAATGCTTGACATCTGAAGTAATGTGCAGCATCTCTCCAGAGCACAACAGTCACTCTGTCTATGCTGCATAGGGAATGTCTCCAAAGGATGTATGCCTACCCCAGATTTAATGCAGAGACGCCAGCTCAATCAAGGCAAAGCAAGAGGATTGGTTTCCTGGACAGCTGGACTTTGGTTAGCTTTACAAATAACCTGGCAGCAAGTATATGCTGTAAGCTGCTGGAGCAGAGCCAGAGCTCTGGGTTCGCATAATGCTCAGCACAAAGACTATTTCTTTACTGTCCCTGATGTATTGCAAAAAGTAGTGATATCCTCTCTTGTGCTATGCTGTGTTAGATTACAGGTGGAGTGATGGGCTGCCTGTTCCTTTGACACTCAGCATCCTGTAGGCACCTGGTCACATCCCCCAAAAGCAAGTACAGGGCTGCAGGTGTAACTCAGCAGGATCTTTATTAATAATTTGGTTGGCTGCCCTTTTCTGAGAAAGTGCAGTGCTAATCAAGAGAAAGTGAAGGAGAGATCCTTCTATGGAGTTCTGAAATAAAAGATTCAAGTATATCTAAAGCAGTTCTAATTCCAAAATTTCCTGCATCTTGTTTTATGGATCCTGTTTTACAGATCCTTACCCTGATGTCACTGTTGCTTTTTACCTATGTTTTGAAACCCTGATTCTGAATATTTTAAGTTTGCATCTGAACCTGAGTTTTAGCTACTACATGTCATCCTACAGATGCAGGACCTAAGAGCTTCACGGTTTAGTTTTAGCTTGTATTTAAATGCCCTGACCCGTTACACGCAATGGACAAAGAAATACGGTGATTGAACTGTGCATGGATGATATCCTGATAATCCCTATCCATAAAGAAAACTGGGTAAACAAGACTACACTGCAGAGACCAGGGACCAGAAGTGATGTATACGCTAATAAGACTGAAAAGCAAAAACCAGATTCATGGTAGACAAAGCAAGAAACTCTCTACACTGTAGTTTATTTTTTCCCCTTGATTCTTTTCTTTTTTTCCAGCACCTCGTACCTAGATTTTTCAGTCTCATTAACATTTTCATGCTAATACCTCCTAACTGTACTAAGGCCCTTGTTAGAATTTTAGAATAAGCAAATATATTTTTGAAAAAACACAAATTCCTACAGTTGATTTTCATGGAGAGATTACCTTAAGCATCCCAGATCTTAAAATAACCTTTATTTTTTCCCACTCTTACATCTTGCAATGAAATTAGAACTTAGTCTTTGAGGTTTTATCAAAAAATACCCCAAACAAACAAATTAAAATAAAGTAAAAAGATAATTACCTATTCTGTAAAAGAAAGAATAGGATTAAAAGGATGAAAGAATATCTCTAGAAAGTAAATCTCTCCACTGCTATTCATTTCTCCCAAAGCAACCTTTCCGGTATAAAAATGTTGAATGAGGCTATTTCTTCAAGAAAAACATGATCTGCTTTGAAGAGAGGTGAACTACTCTACTTCCTTTAGCAAAGTCTTTATTAATTAACTGCCCTTAACAAACATTTGAAAAAGGAGATTAAAAATGCATGTGTTTCTGAGCAGTTAACACACTGATACCCAGACAATGACATCTAGAGCAGTAACAAAAAAATATTTCAATGCATTCTAAAATAATATATATTTGGACCACATATTTGATTATTACTGACTGTGAAGTTCAGATTCAGAGGGCTACAATTTAACAGCCTTATACTGAATGTTTTCAATAAAGATGTTGGCAAAACGTGGTTAGGAAGCAGTTATTTATTTTAGCTGTACAGCCATTAAATAAGAAGCAACAATTAGCTGATAGGCTACAAGGGAAAAAAATTAAGGACTGAATATACACTACTATTAACATTTTGGTTTACAATTTACTGGTACCATTATTAAAATCATAACAAAAATAATGACTACAGTAAACTCCTAGTGATTTGTTTCTTAAGTATGAAGACCAGGATAAGAATAAGGACCACATCCACACAGTGACATCAACAAGTCAGAGAAATGAACAGGAATCTCAAATTTGCATTAAAATATATTAAATAATCATGTAAGTATTGTAACTGGCAGGTAAAAATCACAAGACTTTGGGTGAAGTTTCTGTCTCTATGAACAAAAAAAAAGAAAAACAGGAAATTCTGAGTATTTCTATACAACCAGAAATTTTCTCAGTACAGAATGGTTGCATGGGTAGTGCACTTGAGTTCTTTCATGAAATGGTAAAAGCAGGATAAGTCATTGTTGAACAATAAATTAAATTCTAGGTAAAAGTCTTCCATGTAACCTTCCCATTATATGACATAGAATAAATAAAGGAAAACATAATAGAAATACCCTGAAACTGAAATAGACAGTAGGGGAAAAATATCAATTTCTGGCAAGTTCTGTAAGTGTGTGGTTTTCAGTGGACCTGGTGTAGGCTTAAGTGTCAGGTGGCTTTGTAGTGGTCTTAACAAGTGAAAGGTAATAATTATTTGCTGGAGGCCAATAAAGTATTCGCACTAGACTTCTGTGATTCATCAAACTCAGAGAAACAAAAAGCTAATTTTCTGACCATGAGGTTTGGGCAGATTTGAACATTGTTATAAAGACATCAGTTTTCTTAGTTTCTGAAATGAATGTTAAATGGCTTGGAAACTACCACTGGAGTTCTCACTACAGAAGTTCAGGTTTCTGATTGCTTAATTTTATTCCTTCAGTGTTTTCTGGAAGAAACATTTCATCAGTATTCCCACACCGATTCCAGCCTCCATACCAAACTAGAGTTTGCTAACTTCTTTTCAGTAAAAATGTTGTGCTTCTCTTTTTCTTAGGTTCTTTTTAAAAAACAGAACTCAAAGCAGTGTCTTTCCACTGCACGGTTTTAAAGTGTTCCTGACAATGTACCTGTTATTATACTCCATAAGCAGTGGCCTTGTAAGCAATAGGAGAACAAGTGTTTTGGGTTTGAGGGACTCTTTGATTCAATTTTAGTTCTGGATAATTAATTCTACTATGAATTGACCATATGTATATATATTAGAAACAATTATAATTGTGCAACAGATGAAATTATTATTGACATTTGTGGATTTGTTTGTGGCTTTTGAGTAAGGGTTAATTACAATTTTGTACTGTATGGATTTTTTTTGATACTAGATCAGTCAGCAGCAGCAGCACTTCGGTGTTGGGGTGGAAAGAGTTTGTGAGAACACTCAGTTTTGTTTTTGGTCACAGCTGGCATTTTTATGGGCCAGTGTGGATGTAGCTTAAATGAGAATGTGTGCTACAATAGCCTAAATAGTTAAGACAAACAATGCTATAAATGTCATCTAGAATTATAACTCTCCAAATGTCCTAAAAAGACAAGTACATCCTGGACTCCCTGTGTTTCGTACCTTTCTGCCAACTCCATAATCTCCCCTTCACACACCCTTTATTACTGCAATTACTGGGGATGTGTGGGAAGAAAATAGCGCCAAGGCAGAAATACAGGATGGGAAGCAATGTCAACTACAGGAAATTAATTGCAGATGCTTTGTTTACTCTTCCTTGCTTCCCTTTTGCATCAGTGTTGCTCCTATCTTTTCTTAAATGTGCTTCTAGGTATTGTTGGCAGAACAGAACCGTCACTCAAAAAGAATGGCACAGTCACATAAAGTTTAATCACTGTTTTTGGTTTGCATTTTTTGGTTTTGTTTGTTTGGTCCCCCCCCCAGTTTAAAGAGTGAACTGTGTCTAAGGAAAGTTTAGAAGTGAATTCCACTAGGTTATAATTAGCTCAAGGTATCACTTCTTGCAGTAGGATTTATTCTTTGAATTGTCTGGAATTTAATTTGGCAAGCACTGATCTGCAGACATTGTTGAATTCCTCAACACAGCCATTCCAAAGCTATTAGAGGCTCTGCTTCCCTTTCATTGGCATCAACACAGCACCTTCAAAAGCTATGATAAGTTCAGAACATTTGACAGTTGTTTATACATTTATATAATTTTGAACTCACACAAATTTCAAAACAGGATACAAGGCACACAAACTTGTTCCTATTCTTGAGGAAAATTCTGTCTAGCTCTCAAATGATAGCGTCCCTCTCTCACAGGAGAAGCTCATTAGCAAACTGTAACTCCTGCAGTCTTGCCTTTTGGGCTATGAGTCATTCCAGCTCTGCTGTGCTGCCTCCTTCCCTCCCTTGTGTAAAAAATGGGCATGCACTGTTAGTTTTACTGCAAAGTAATTTCTGCTGCCTTGAAAACCTCCTAAATTCAGCTTTAGGAATTTGAAACATAGCTCTGAAGCATATTCAGTTTCAAGAGTCCTATAGTCTGTCAGCACTTCCTGGCTGCAATCTGGAATGTGCAGTTTTATTATGGCAAGCATTTCTTCATCATGGATTCTTTATATAATATGTGCACAACCTACAGTTAATGGTGTGGAAATGTGTTATTGAAACTTCCTCTTTTAAGTAGATGTGTTTCTAAATTATTTTGCCTAAAGCATCTGTTATGCCTCCTGTATCTCATTCAGTATTAAATCCCCCTTTCGTTTAGACTCCAAACAGTATGAAGTATATAAAAAGAATCTCATCTTGCTTAGTGCTTCCTTACCCTATTTTGTCAGACTTTTGGTGAGGAATACCTTGTGGTTATCCAGTCACATTAGATGATTTAAACTCCAGTCAGGGTAAAATAATGTGCAAATAGAAGAATTAATAGCACTGTAAACTGACAATACAGTGTATTGAAATTCAGTAACACAGTAGCAAAGAATTGAAAGAAAATTGCACTTAAATTACTTATAAACCAGAAAAGCCCCTTTTTCCTTCAACGGTGATCTTAACATGGTGGCCGGCAGAGAAGCAGATTATGCAATTATGTCTTCAGTTGTATCCTAGCAAATGAAACTCCCCTTTGTGTTTCCTTCTCCAGAGTTTACTTTCTTGGTCTATCATTTTACTTCTTGCTGGCAGTTTTTCCTCTGAAGCCTCAAAATCTTCATACAGTTTTAATTCTTTCCTATCCAACATGTAATGTACTTACTCTTTCTCTGATTGTAACACCAAATTAATGTGTGGTTTACTTAGAGAAGCAAACATCTCTTTGTTGGGCTGAATATACCTTCTTGTACTTGAAAGGTTAAATGTGAACTCCTTGGTTCAGCAAAGGATAAACCTATCCTCTCTTTCTGTTGGTTCACTGAAAATTTCAGAGTGAAACAGGTTTTACCCCAGACAATCTGGTATTTTGCATTTTGTTTTACATATTAACAGTTTCTACATACAAACGCTAAATCAGTGAAATTTAACATTAGTTCTTAATCTCAGTGGGAATGAACCATTTTGACATTAAATGAGCTAGGAATTAATAGCCTTCAGCCTCCTTTTCCTAAGTGTACTGCAATAGTAAGAGTAGGTCGAATACACAGCCCAGATCCTAAAAAAGTGTGTTAAAGTGCAGTGATCATGCACAAATAAATGTCAAAGATCTTACTCTGGACTGGAAGGAGATCAATATTTCTTTTTTAAGAACATAATAATACTTTGAAAGCTTTTAGGCAGTTGTTGTACTTTTTTCAAGTGATCTGATGCACCACTTTTCTTTCCACTTGCTGTTTTATTTTTAGTATTTTGGAAAAATCTTCCATTTTGGGAGAACCAGGAAGATTATCATTCTGCCTGAGACAGCTAGAGTTGAATGATAAATTAATTTGGTCACAAATCAGATCTGGTTTTTTTTATAAGTAGTCTGACTTCTGTTATCAGAAGTTAACAAAAGATGTGCAACTTCTTATTTATTGGATAAATCTTTTGGTCTGGTTCTCTATATGAGATAATAAGATTTCTATTTTTCTGGATATTATAGAAGAATGGTACTATTACCCTGTGACTGTTTAGGCCAAATTCAGGGAAACGTCCAAAAGGGACGTCTCCTCAAAGGAAGGCAGGTTACAAACCACCCCTCCCCCCAGTTGGGTTCGGGAAAAAACAAATTTTCCTCAGAGGAAAGTGAAGGAGAAAATAAAACAATTTATTTAACAAACACACACGAAAACAATACTAATAATGCTAAACAATAAAATCTCTCGCTCTGGAGAGAAAACCTGAAAGATTTGAGTCCTTCTGTGGGTGCGGTCTCTCTCCTCCTCCTCGGAGCTGGGTCGTCATGGGGCCCCCCCCCTCCAGGCCGGTGGAAGGTCCCCCGGTGGGGTTCTGATGTTCTGGTGTTCCGAACAAGTCCAGAAGAGAAGAAGGGAAAAAAAACCCGAAGTCCCAAGAGGAAAAAACCTCAACTCTCCGTCCCTCTCCGAAGAAACAGAGCCGAAGAAGCTGACTGAAAAGCCAGAAGAAAAAAATGCTTCCTCTGCCCGCCGCAGAAGTAGCTAATCTCTGTGTCTTTGAAGCACAAACTGTTTTGAAAAGTTCGCTCAGTTTTTTTTTCTCTGTCTCTTGCATCCAGTCTAAAGGCATAGAAAGGCTCAGGAATCATGTCTGGGCATAGAGTGGTGGTAGGGGATACAACAGCATACAGTCACCCCAAGACATTCACACAGGAACAAAAGAGAAAAATTATTATTTGCAAAGGAAATTGGACTGGTGGCAAGTAGTGATTAGTCAGCGGCAGAGGAGTAAGCAGGTTTTCATTGGAATTCCACTCTATGAACTACGGGTTTTTTAATAAATGGAAGTTAATAGTTGTAGATATATACAATGCAGAAGACACTTCTGTACTTCTGAACTTGGATCTTCCTTTCAATGCTCTACAAAACCAGTGTATTGTTATCTGAGCCGTGTTATATTTGTAAACTATAAGCTGGAGCTAATGCCTGAAGAATAACACATGCCTTTGCAGCAAGGAGGAGCAAATACTGGTTCAGTTTTTCAGAGCTGAGAAGGTTAAGGAAATCTAGCAATAAATTGTGACCCTGCTTTGTTTACTCCCTTATTTTGGATTGAGTTCAGTTATTCAGAACAATGATGGGCATGTTAAGACACACTTTGTTCTGTACAATACTGTTTGCAATGAGTCTGTCTTCATACAGAAATCATTTTGTTTCCTGTGTCCGTAAGGCATTTTTGATCATTTATATTGTACTAACTCAGGCAATACCACTAACTGTCGGTTGAGAACCCGACCCTCAATTGCACAATATACAATGAGATAGAGCAGCTTTCTGATCATGATGGGCAAATTTTGCCTTCACAAGCATATGCTGGCCTACGTGGTTTCCAGGGATGAAGATTCTTTGAAGACAGACAATATCGTAAGAGCACTTTAAGGGAAGAATGTGAAAAAATGTTCTGAAAGAGTTTAATTGATACAGAAGGTCCCACCTGTAAATGTTAAGTGTTGTACAGAAGAATTGTTGAGGAGCTTGATACTGGAATTTGAAAGAAACATAGAAGATTACAGCTGTGAGTTAAATATTGGGCAGCATTTTCATGTACAGTGTTATGGTATGACTTTATAAATATTCCCTACCTAAATCCTGATTCAAGCAGTCTGTGAATTTGAAAATTCAAACCTCTATACTAAATATCCAGAGTACTACCCAGTCCTACTGCTTTTCTTTATTTCTGGTTCCAGTCATGTTTGTTTAAAATTTGTCTGTAAACTTTGATAGAAATGAACAGCAATCAGACAGAAAAAGCCCTGCTTTCATTTTAATCAATTGTTTTTACATCATAGTATCTAAGTCTGTGTTTTAGTTCTTCCTCATTGTTTGATGTTCTTTGTGTTTTCTTATGTCATGGAGATCTATTACTTGATAGGCATAAGTTGACTCAGTGGAATTTATGCTCTCTTGATCTCTTCAAAATATTTTGACATTTTCAATGATATATGAAATTACCAGATCATTCTTCTTTAATTTAAAGGATTAGAGTCAGTTTAAACAATAAAGTTTGTACTGCACAGATATTAGCTACACTGTGGAGAAGGTCAGAATTGTTTTCCAATTAAATCTCTCTTTTCCTCATCTTATTACATAGGTGCTTTTATAAATACTGCCAGAACTTCTTTTTTTGTCAGTTCTTTTTGTTATTTGGGACTATTTTTATTACTAAGAGCATTACATTGAGACTTAATTTGGTGGGATTGTTTGATATTCAAAATCTACCTTAGAAGACGTCATACAATGATGGTATTGGGTTCTATGCAGGAATTAAATTTTATTTCTTTATTTTTTTGTCAGGCAGCTTAACTCTACTGGCTTCAGTAGAATTATGCTAACCTACACTAGCTGAAGGTATGGCACATTATGCAAATCTCATTTTAGTGGCAGTCTCCTGTTTCATTATTATCCACCCCCAGTGTTTCACCTTATCTTGTCATATGCCCTATACACCTCCTTCTTCTCATCCACTTTTTCCTACCCAAATAAAAGTTATTAGCTTCACTCATATGTTCTTTTTATTCCCCTTACCCCAAACCAGGTTTCTTCTGCTGTGGCTCCTATTAATTACTGCTTTTATGAGGAACTTTTATTGCACCACTTCATTTTCCACCTTCAAATACTTTTGTGAACTTTGCTCCCCATTTCGCTCACTAACAACTGGGCATTTACAGCCCAGTTACAGCCTATTTTTTATGACCTATTTGCTTGTTGTCCTGTTTGACAGTGTTTGCTGGTTGTCTCTTGCTGAGTTCACAGTGTGTAAGGTCTTGAAACAGAAAAATATATAACAATTTCTTTGTTTTGAATTTATAGAGCAAGTAGCACATAAGAGTTCTCAGATGCTAGACCATATAGACAACCTAAATTAATCCACACTCTACTGAATTTGCTCCATGAGGTAAATTCATAATTCATGACCAGAGTACATCAGACAAAATACATTTTATGTAGAAATTACATAGAAGAATAAATGCTGGTATTCCTTTATTTTTTCTTCTTTTTTTTTTTTCCTTTTATTTTTTTTTCTGTATTTTAACAAGTTCAGGAATTTCCCCAAAATAATTGTTAAATATTTTCATATATGTAGCGCTCTACTTAAAAGGGTATATTTGCAGGTCAGTAAATTCACTACCTTGAAGTAAGAACTTTGGAAAGTGTTCATCTTGTTGTCTGAATTTCCCCCAAACTTAGTATAAGAGAGCAAATAGAAAGGGAAGACCTAATAAGATAGATATCTGTACAAATATCCTCCTAGGCTTTGGAAATGTGTTCATCTTTATTTCTGTTTAGCACTTCTGGTGTAGTTATGAAGAAGATCAGAGAGCATAATTCCATGCATTTTTTCTTTGATATTTTTCCATGTCTTGATAGGTCCAAAAGGCTCTTCTTACACTGGGACTTGTTGCCTTTTTTCTCCTATGCGCATAGGTACTCAGTGTTCATATTTGAAACAGGTTATGCTTTCACCCAGTACTATTTCTCTCCTTCTGTGCTGCTGCCTGTAATTTCCTAAATAATTTATTTCTGCTTTATGTTCTCAAGACTCTGTTGATTTCAAAAGATTCACATCTCAATCTGCTCTAGCAACATTTTTGCATGGAGAAATGTTCTATTTTTCAAAAATACTTCAACAATGAAATCTTTCATTATATCAAGTTCTTTATAAATTGTTAAGCAGTTTTGAATTGCATACATTTTATTTGGAAAATTAACTCATTCAATGAGAGTTTTTTAACTATTGGAAATTTAAATGTCAGAAAAGATGTTTATTCTTCATGGATGCCTTAAAACTCCTCTTTATTATAAAGTCTCCATACTTACTGCTTTTTACTATATAAACAGAAAATTGAATGAGTGATAAAAATATACCACATAGTTTGTACAAAGCAAATCAAAACCAACTTTTTCACTCCTTCACAAGTTTTGGGGTTTTTCTTATTAATTGGGGCCTCAAATTATAAACGTTTATGCAGATTTCTAAAGCTTCATCAAAGGTCCTTACAGCATAATGCAATTAAGTTTCAGTTGATTAGGCAATTATGAATAAATGAGATTTTTTCTGTGTGAACAATGCACACAGATAAACTGGTTTGTGGAACTAATATGATAAAAGGAATGCTGTGGGAGGGTTGTCACATGTATTATGCAAACTTAGAAAATCCTTGGAATGTGGAACTTTAAACATTCTGTTCTCCCTCTGGCATCTATTGATTTTTTGATAGGGAAAACCAGATAAGATGTAAATGATTGCCCTTTTTTTTTCCTCTTTAAGTCAATTATTCACCATAAGTCATGGCTAGGAGATATTTGCATGTTAAATTCAGGCTTAGCTGTGGAAAAAATCTGTGCTTTGTACTCAGAAAACATTTTAATTAAATGTTTATGAATGTGAAACAAGTAATAAATGCATTTTGTTTGTTCAAGAGATTACTGATGAATGACAATATTCTAAATTGGAACAGGCCTACAGTTTCCTTAAAGTAATTTAAAGCTTTCAATGTTTAATATAGAACAATGATTTTGTAACTTTAAAGTAGACTCTGCAGAAAATAGTATGCACATTTTTATTCTTGGTACTATTATTTCTACTAGAGACTAATGTGTGTGTAGAGCACGCAACCTAAAACAAGCATCAGAATATTCAGGCCGTATGCTGATCCTCCTTAACATGTTTTACAAGACATGCATTTATTTGAAGACATTCTAATCATTTGACACCAAATGTTGCATGCTGAGCAGGGCATATCTGACCGGGAAGCCTGAAAGAGAAGAATGTTTATTCATATCTATATCTGATAGGTAAGAGACTGCATGTAACCAGGCTTTGCTAATGAAGCATCAAATGCTTTCCTGACAGACATACAAATTTGAAAACTAAAATGATTACGGTCTTATATCTCAGTGATCATGCTGCCCTTGTGACTTCAGTAATGATTTCCTCACATACTATAAGCAAAATGAAGACAATGGGATCATTTAGAGGAAGCACATATTTAAAGATTTTGCCGCACTTCAGTCACAGGCTTTTCCCTTCTAGAATCCAGCCTAACTCGACACAGGACTCATTTGCCTAAATTAAGTGTTAGATCTTTTGCTGTGAATGGGAAAATCGCTTTGATAGCTGAACTTGATTTTAATAGGATCACTAGCATTTCATTTTAATGAAATAAATAATAATCTTTCTAATCTCTCTGATTTCATCTTGTTTTGACATTAACAAGGAATTTATCCTGACCAAAATAAGACTTAGCTTTTAGCTTAGTTTTTAAGGAACTGAAGATAACGTGGTCCAACTCCGAGTCTGTCTGTCACTAATTTATTTTGGATATGGTGACCCATTTGAAAAATCAAAGATAAATAAATCTTACTGAGTTTTGTTATAATCCATGGCTATATATAGGACATGTATGTATATATATATAAATGTATATATATATATATTTGTTCTCGTCCAGGAATTTGTTGAACACATTTCTCCTTATCACATCCTTGCCAATTTGCTTGAAGTAGAAGGCAGCATATATAGCCTTGATGTAGCATATTATGCAGTGATGTACAAATATACCAGAAAGAAAGAGAAGTTCATTCTTAGTTTCATAGAAAAGGTCAATTTTTTTCCCCTGTTTAAAAAGAGCAATGAAATACACTTCTCTGGAACTTCTTTTGTTTTTTTCTAAATGATCATATTTCCTTTAGCTAATATTAAGGTATTAAACTAAGACTTCAAAACTTTTAAATTTGAAAGATGTTTATGAAATTAAATTTTTATTTTATAAATGCTAGTAAGAAATATTTTGTTCCCAAAGTATTCCAATAGCGATCCATATTATTAAATTATTTTTTCTCTTATGCCAGATTGCAACTACAGCCACATTTTCCTGACGCATGTTACTTTTTGATGAACTTGTATTTTTCAATAGAAAAGACATTTATTGGAAAAAACCTCAGAGCAACTTTTCCATACATATGAGCTACAAGTTCCTCTCATACTGACAGAAAATTGAGAGATCATTTCTTAGGGATGGATACACAGGGGAAAATGAAGAATCCGGGCAGGAGTGCTGATATTTTGGTTTTGATTATTTCATCAAAAACTTGGAACTCACTGCTCATTGTTTATGACAAATCACATTCTTTTTCTTACCTCAGGTTATAAAAATTTAATTACCCAAATATTCTTTCATTGATTTAATATGTTTCCCTATTGGCAAAGGGTTCAGCAGTATATTTTCCGGCCCATTTCATAGTTCAATTTTGGATGGGTCTAGTGGCAGGATTTCATTCCTCTTTTCAGCTGCCGAATTGATCTTGCAATCTTAAATGTTTCTTAATGGTCATTTAAAATGCAATTTGTTTCTTTACAGCTTTTAAAAAGCAGTTTGAATAGTATTGTTATTCTTTTATTGTATAAGGATAGGCAACATATTATACCAAAAGGAACTAGCAATTTATAGCAAGATGTGTTCCGGCTTGATCAGTGGTCTCATCTTTTATCTGACTTGCCAACAGTAGTTATGGGCAATATTTGCATTTAAATATCTATCTATCCACATCTATCTCTCTCTCTATATATATATGTATAGATAATGCCATGGACCCCTAAAAGATGACACAGCAACAACAAAAAAATATAAAAAATGGCAAAATGAAAAGTTGTCCTCTTCATTAACTTCAGCAGTGTGGTGTCAATAACAAATAATTCCTTTAAGTTATTATTTCATATGTATGCACTAATTTATTGCTATTTTAATCCTTTTTATGTGACTTTTTACATCCCCTCTTTAATTGTTCTCACCTGAACCCTGCAAAAGCCGTTAGAAGGCTGTAAGGAAGAAGGCAGGACAAAGTGAGGATAGGGCTATAAGGGTGTTTGGAACCATCCTAACCCCCGTTTGAATGCACTCCACTTGTTATAAAGCCTCTGTTCTTCACAGCGAGTAAGATTAGAGTTCACACAACAGTCTTGAGTGAATAAGTCATGCTTTCTTTCATTAGTTTAAAATCAAACAAAATTATTGAAAATTATTTGAATTTGACACCAGTAAGAAGCCATCTTGTCTTTACTTTCTTCTACAGTTACTGTTCTGGTGAGTACCTCTAACATTGCCGCGTTTATATAGAACTTACAAGTCAGAAAGGGATCTGACAGCAGGAAAAGTGGGAATTCTGGTGGTCTTGATTTCTGGATACAGGTATAGGAAGGCTCCAATTCTAAGTTTCAAGGTGATCAGAGATTCTCATTGGTGAGATTACACTAAGACAAGCTGCCTGTGGCCACTGGGAATCCTATCAGATTCTAAACTTAGCACTTCTAATTTTGCACGTGGAGTGCTTCCACTGCAAGTCCCAGTACCTCCCTTATAAGTGTGCTGGCATAAATCAGCAGTCACTGCAGACCTAAAACCTTCCCAAAGGGGTAGGAGACATGCTGGAGCTCTCCCTGCTACCTGGAGCAGAATCAAAAAGGAGTTCCAGATGGTAGGTTTTCAAATTGAGAACAGTCTGTTTACCTCTGCATTAAAGGCCAGTGCAGCCCAAATTGAGGACGGAGTTTTCATTTGCTGCAGCCTTCTGGAGCTCAGGACTGTGTGTCCACACTGCATCTTTATTGGCAATGAAATTCACACAGGTGCCAATCCTGCATGCCTGCCAGGCAGACAAAGAGAAGAAACTAATGAAGGAACCTGCATCCACATTACAAGGGCAGAGCTCTGAATTGTGCCTTGGCATGTGACTTCAACCTCTGAGCCATTAAATATTCAAAAATTTTGTATTACACCAGTGAAGATCTGAAATGTATAATGTATGATGAATCTTCATCAAAAATAAGCCTTTATCACTAGTCACTAAATCACTAATGAATTCTACATATCTTTACTGAGTTTGACCACAGTAGATTTCACCTTTATAATTGTTTACACTTGACTGTGTTTCACATGTTTTTTCAATGCTGGATCATCTTTACTAAAACTGAGAGCAAACAACTGAACAGTGATTCATGCAGGATTTGAAGGAAAAGAAAGGGAAATGAAAGGGAAACGTTCTCCATGATTAAACTTGCAATAGCTTGTTATGTTGGTTTCTTGAGATAATATACTGGCATCGTGATGGATGGCAGCCCTTCTCCCCCACAGCTATAATTATAGAAGGTAGACTCTTTTAATGGGTGCCATAAATTTTAGATTGAAAAGCCTTTCCAAATTTTCCTCTTTCAGTAGAAGTAGGGCATCCAAAAACCCACCAATTTTTATCTATAGTAATATTTTTAGCAGGCATGTCCAGGGCTGAAACCTCTGAAAAACCAGATCCTGGGGTAATGAAAATCAATATAGGCCTGTTGATATGATAACATTAGCCTGATAAGAATGTAAGTCTTACGTTAAGGCAATAATTAGAGCTTTTCACACCTCAAATTTTTTGCTGAATTGAGAAATACCTTTCTGGATGCATTCAGGTAAATCCATCTGCAGATAGAAATGGATTTAGCTTTGTTTCAGTAAAGATGATTAGGTTTTTTTTGGGCTTGCCTTGTTGAAGAATGATAGATAACCCTCTTCATACTCTTATTTCCACTGACTGGCCTGCCTCTGGTCTATTTTCTGGTTTAAAGAAGAGGAAGGAGAATTTCTGTGACAAGATTCTTTGGTAGCACCTCCAAAAAAAGACTTTGCCCAGTTTGGTAGACGAGTCTGCAGGTACTATAGGAAAAGCAACAGTGTGTCTAGAAGATCTCGCAACCCTATTTGTCCACTGTTAATCTTTCTCAAAGCAAACTCTTCAAATATTTGGTTGTATTTGAAGAGTTTAAAAAGCTGGGTTTTTTTCTATCAGCAATAATAACATCATAACTTTCAAAATTATGGTCAGTTCAGTTGTAGAAATCATCAAATATACTGCAGTGATAACCCTAATATCAGTACGGAAATTCTTACAATGTACTACCACATTTGTATCACAGTAGACTTACTTCACAGGTGATGGAAATGTTTTGCTATTGTTAGAAAACTGTACAGACATGCACATGGAACACATATCTAAACTATATTTCAATAGCATTCAGGTAGTGAAGTTACCTTGACAGCTCTTCTTGCATAAACACAATGAGTTGTGAGATTAATTTTTTTTTCCCCAAATTATCACAAGTGCAGTAGGAGTTTGAATCAACTTTCTCTCTTCTATCACTTGCTGATTTTACTTGGACTGAATATGCTTTGAAAAAATCGTGATGGGGTGCAGTTTCATTACATCTTTATCAGAATTTCACCTGTTCAAAACAACCTCATATATATATATATATGTGTGTGTGTATTCTATTAGTCTCTTGAGAGATTCCTTGATGCAAGTTCAGTCTTACCTTGCGTATGTTAAAAGTAAGTCTGGATCTCACCCCTCCTATTTTCAGTGTTTGCAGGGCAAAAGGAAAGTGTAAAATAAGAAGGATAGTTACAGTACACTTACACTGCAGCTTCCAAAATACTGTGTTGGTAGGGTCCCTACCTGTGCATTGTCATAACCATGTTGGTACTACTACTTGTTACTTGAAAACTACTTCAGTTGTGTGTATGATCAAATAATTTCTGCAACTGCATTGCAGAATCTCTTAGTCCTAGACTTTTCACACAATACTTGTTGCTGCTTTATAAGAGGCTAGGCAGGGGTGGGTGTTGTTTCATAGCATTTTACCTGGAGTATTTGTTCTTCATTGTGTTGAAAAGTTATAGAGCTAGGGTTTCCCTTTAGATGTTGCCTTACAATACAGTTGGTCTAAATTTTTTTTGGTTGACTAGTAGTGTTAGAACAAAAGACAAATTATCATGGAGGTTGCTGTCTTGCTCTGAGAATTTCATGTATCTGCTTTTCTTGGCAGAAATTATATGAGAGCTAAATTGAGAGACTTTTCTCTGGAATGAATGATGGAATAATTGCTTGATAAATACTGGTTAGTTTGATATAAGTTTTTGTTTTGAGAAGTGATGGTTTAGATAGAGTAATTGGATTAGCTCTTAAAAGTTGTTAAAACCTTCTATCAACTATTAATAAACCAAAAGCATTTCTTATTAATATTTAATAGTACTTAAAATACACAGTCTCAGATTAAAAGATAAAAAATGTAGGAATTTTATCAATGAATTTGCTTAAATGAGTCTTGCAATTTCCAACTTACTTTTATAATCTTTCTTATATTATGATGAAGATACTGAATGCTTCAAATCATTACAGTTCTGTCTTCAAGCAAGTCAGGAAATAACTTGAAGTTACTATGGAGTGTTTAAGAAGTACTTTACAACCTCTTGCTTTTGTTATTCTGAAAATCTGTCTTTTGACACTATATTTTAGAGTAGGAAGAGAGGTGAGGAGACAGAAATGCTTCTTATTATTTTTACTTCATAGTATTTAATTTTTAAAAGGATTTAAATATTTACATTGAATGAGTAACTATACTAACAAAATACTGTTTTGTAAATAGATTGGTTTATATAAAAGCATCTTCTATTTCCAGTTGTGGGCAGTAGCGAAATGATCTTTGGTAACTACTGCAGCACATTCAACAGTAGGATTATAATGTGTGTATTTATTTTAAGTCTAGTAACAGTCATTTCAGTCAGAAACTGGTGGGTTTTTATTAATGTTTAAATTTTTAATGAAACAAAATCTCTGGTAAAATACTAGATCTGTTCCTCAACAGTGTCTAAGACCAGAAATACTTCTCCATCATTACTGGTAAAATGTGAATAAAAATAGATGTGAAAATAGTCTTGTCTTTGAAGACAGGCAAAATGAGAATGTAATACACCATAGGCTTGAAAAGAAGGGTTGAAATTATAAAATAGGGGCTCATAAATTAGTATGTTCTAGCTCATTTCTTAGTTTCTGAAAATTATTTGATTGGGATGAGTTTGTGTCAGGAATGTTTACTCATAGATGAGGAAATGAAAGAAAAATTCAGAGAAACCATCCAAAGAACAAGGTTCTGACAACCAAAATCTTTGCTCTATGAAAATACCTCTGTATTTGTTTATTTTTATGAGAAAGAAATATGAATTAAAATATGTACTACTGGCTGAAAGACTCAAAAGGGATGGACTGAAACTAATTAAATAACACATGATGGGTGACAGGGAATCTTTCTAAGATTTGTCATTTCCCTTCAGCAGATCTGTTTTCCTCAAGGAAACTGTTTTGGTGATCAGCATGATGTAGAACAGCACATTGGTGTTTTTTTGTCCAGGAGGTATAGCATCTTTGGTCTTTCTATTCTTGCGTTGTGCCTCCTGGGAGGGAGGCGATCCTGGAGACCTGGGAGCTCTTCCCTAGATGAGCAGCTGGTGCTGGGCTTGCCTGGAGGGGGAGTGTGGCCCTTGTCACCAGTGCAGAGGCAGTGAGGGTGCATGCTGTGGCACAGAAAGCCACTGAGGTGGGGACATGGAAGAAATCTTGGAGGAAGTGTGGCATAGGAGAAGTCCCATTTAGTTGCTGGTTTTCTGTTAGAGGTTGAACTGCCAGTTTTATTTGTATAAAATTTCTCTTTCAGCCACTCTGGGAGCATTCTATGCAGTAAAGCTGATAGACCCTGCTCAAGGCTCTGGTCAGTTCTGGGTGGTATCTCAACAGCATTAAAGAGTTTGGCCTCCTGTGCACTATCCTGTGCTTATAACTGTCAGCCAGGGCTGGAGCACCCCTGGCATGTCCTGAGCCTTGGATCTGCAAGGAACTGCTCTGTGAAGGGCAGGAAGTGTCTTCTGGTGGGGTCAAATTGTCAGCCTGGCTCCTGCTCCCCACTGCGCTGAGCCACAGTTGGCTGCAGCTCATCTTGGGTGGAAAGAACGACCTGGGAAAGAAAACCCACCACGAGCACTGGTTCATCTCTCCTTCATCTCTGCTGTAGTATGAGTGCAGCACTAGCCACCACCTTCCTCCCTCCTTGCATTTTGAGTCTGGCCGCAAGCAGAGTCCCACTGGTTTCAATAATTTTGGTGGAGCAGAGTTCAGGATTTAACCTGCGGCTCAATTTACAGATAAATTAAAGGGAGAGCTTAGATTTTGTGTAAACTTCTCACAGTCTTCCAAGAGAGTTGGTGGAGCTTAGCATGTATTCATGCCTTCAGGCTGAAGAGTTAATTGAAGATGCATAGATGGTTGCTCACAGTCCCAACAGGAAGTCCCTCAGTTATCTAGTAATCATCCCAGCCAGTCTCTTCCAGAGGGTGGCTCAAAGCAGGATTTTAACTTAAATGTACCAAGAACCCATCTTTCACTCCTGACTGATTAGTCATGCAATACTGCTGTTGCAGAATGTGCTTGCAGTAGAGCAGAAAAATTAAGCCGGGTAAAGCTCAATTCTTTCTTCCAGAGAAAGAATTAGTTTCTTCAGGGAGAAAAAAGAGTAACAATCAAAATAAAGTAATTCAGCAGTGTAACAAGAAAAAAAAATCCAAACAGTTAAGGCTCGGGTGAAAATTTTAAAAATTATTTAAATTATTCATTTATTTTCAGATCCTTGTCACTGTTTAACATAAAAAGTATTTAATGTTTTTCTGGTAGTGAGATTTTCTGCAAAGAAAATGGTCCAAGAGTAGGAGATTGACCTACTGTTCCCAGTTGGAGGAACCTGACTCCAAAAGCTCTGTACTTATTGGATGTATTTATTATTAATTTCTGGTTTACACTTATTCTTGGTGAATATAATGTATCATCTTATCTCTGAAAAGCCTGTGTTAAATGAGACTTCCTAATGTTATAAGAGGAAAAGAAATACCACCTCTTCCTGTCTAATGGTAAAATTAAAAATTTATTATTAAAATAATGTCTTTCAAAGAGAGCAAAACCTTCCAAAAATTGAAAGTTTAAGGGAAGAAAAAAATCTTAAGTTGTTAAAAAACTGGAGGAAAAATAATTTCATAATTTTATCTGAATTGTCACAGTAATTACTAAACCTTTGGAAAGGGGATTAATTTATTATTTTATATTATGACATTCTGGTAGTAATCATGTGTGTCATAGAGATAATCTTTTTTTTAAAATTTTGGTTGGAATTACATAGAGCTGGTTAAAATACTTTCTTTTTTCCAGTTTATATTTTTTCCAAGTTATGCACAGTAGTTATAATGAGATATTGGGAATTGGGTTAGTACAACAAAATGTTTTAAAAAATGAATTATGCCCCCAAGAATCTTAGTTTTTGAAATGGAATATTGAAATTAGTGTCAATAACCAAATTTTGCTTTAAAAATTTTCTCAATAGAATTTTAAACAAAATTCAAAGCATAATGAAAATCTGGGATCAAAATATAAAACATTTTAATGAAAATACTTGAAAAATTTTGATTCCTCTCTGAAAAAAGAATTGCTTGAAGACACTCACTGGCTGAAATGAAGTGTAATTTTCTTCCACTGGAGACATGTGCTTTATTTACTGCTGAAAAAAAGGGCCTTGCATGTAGATTTAACATGTGGCTGTTACAATTTTCTTCTTCACCTTCTCTGGTCTTCCAGCCGAGAAGAACTAAGCATAGCTTCTTTTGAAGCCTCTTAGTAATTTACTGTAATCTGAATGCCAAATAATAAGACAGAAACATCTTCCCACAATAGAATATCGTTCCAAAGAATTACAAAGAGTAGACATTGAGCCTCATTGACAACAATCACCATAATCTCTTGACCCATCTCTCTTTGACAAAAAAAATGACTTTGACTCTCCTTTATTCAAAGGTTTATTTAATTTGGCTCTGTCTACTTATGTCATGGCAGACCACTTACAAGATTGTTTAGTTTTCTACATATTACTTTGTGCTCTAGGTGACAGAAGACCAGTAAGGAAGGGGAGCAACAAAGAATTAGGTGTAAAAGAGATGATAGGCTGAGGAGAAAACAAAACAAAAACAAAGAAACTTCTAGTTTCACAAGTAGCCCAAAGTGGGTATTGTTCCACTTTTGTGAAGCTAAAAATCCATAAGGCTGGCTGGGATATTTGTGGTTTGGACAAAGAAGCGTGTAAGAGGTCTCCAAGGAACTGCCTTGAGCATCCCTCTGGGTTTGCTCCACAGGCAGTGGCTCACGCAGGACAGAGGCTCTCACCAACCCTGTGGTTTTTTGATTCTTTCTTTACCACCTAGCTGGCTTCATGGCACACATGCAGGGACAACAGGAAGCTCTGGAAAGGTTTAACAGTTTTCTGGTGATTCTTGCAAAGAACCCCCTGCACAAAGCTTCAGGAAGAAGGAATTTTTAAACTGCGTGGCATTTTTTGAAAAGTTTTAATTTTTCTGCTACATTTGCCTCTTCTTCCATATTTTGACACCAAATCACAGTAAGAGTGTCTAAGACAACAGACAAAATGAAGGAATTATAAGGCCAGGTTTTCAAGGAAAATGCTTACAAGGTATTAGGTGAGTCTTGGGCCATTTTCACCAGCCTGTGTGCCCTGAGACAGGGCTTCAGAAATTGTTTTGAAGGAAGCTGTTTCACTAGAAAGCTTGGTGAACAAACCCCTCTTTCCCTCACCCCTCAAGTTCCTGTCAGGGGCTGCTTTGCCTTCCCAAGTCTCCCACTGCTCTCTCGATTGCTCACTGCCACATGCTCAGCTGGACCAGAGCCTAGCTGCAGAAAATTTAATAGGTAGTAAATGAGGCAGTTTGGACCCTGAAATGTATGTTTTGAGAGAAAGTGAATGAAAGATGAAACAAATTGCATCTTTTACATTAGTATGAGCCAAGAGGTAGGAGATTTTTGTCTCAGTTTTTGCACATATTTTTATGTTTACTTGTAATAATATAAACATATGAGATACATACAAACCATTTAGATGTAAATAGTATAAATGTAATGTAAAACTTTATTCTTTTGAAAAGTGGTATTTACATTTTTAAAGTGCTAGGTAACTTTGCTGGCTGAAGTCCTCAGGTTCTCTGTATCCATGACCCTAACCCACAAGTACAGAGGCTGATTTAAATTTAATTTTGTACGTTGCTGGTATGATTTGGCTTTCTAAGGACCCGTTTTCAAGCTCCTTTCTGCAACTGTGAGAAAGGGAAATTTAAGGATAAAATTGTAATGGCCCTTAAGAAAGTAGAGTGCAGAACAGTAGAATAAGTTATGGTGGAAGTGTGTAGTATGGGCTTCTGGTGAAGCACAATACTGTTGGTCATATGTATATGTGTGTGTCAATATTTATGCTTCAAGATTAAATTCTCTGAAGAGATATTTAGTTCATATCAGAATAACCTGGAAGATATGTCAGAATATGTCTTCTGAGTTAAACAACCAAAATCTCAGGTTGTGACAAATGATCCTTTTTAATAGTGGTGTTCTTCCTTTTACTAACAGAAAGCATACTTGGAAGACAGAGATCATCCAAATAAAATAATTGAAATATATGAAGAAATGGTTACATTTCATTAAATATGATTTTGGGATGTTGCAGAGTCAGTAGTCAGCACATTAAACTTTATGATCTTCAAATGTGTATGCAGTACTGAGTACAAACTGTGGAGGGGGCAGACCAAGTGTAAAATAGCCGTATCCAGGCAGATCCTGAAAGTGCTAAGAGTTGTTTTTCCCCCCAGAAAGGAAGCTTAGTCAATAATTAAAATAAGCAATCCATATTTAACTTAAGACAAAAAGAGCTAAAGGCATCTGTTTTCCTTTTTCACTTGGCTTTGCTTTGGCAGTCAAATTTAAGCATAAATGGAAGCATAAACATGCTGTCTTTGAGAGCTGCTTTTACCACGAAGGCAATTGACATGGAAATCTGGAACATAAATTTAGCCTAAAAATGGCATTGCACAAAGATTACTGTTACATTTCCCTCTGTAGCCAGAAAAAATGTGGAAAAGATAACTTGTTTCAGAATGAACTATAAATCAAGAAGAAACTGGCACAAATTATTGTAGTCTGATCAAAAAAAGCTTGCACTTTAAACTGGTGCTTAGCATTGTTAACTAATAATCTTTATTGTTTTGAGGATATTGAAAATAGATTATAGGTAAATTTAATGACACAGAGAATGTCCAATGAAAAACTGCAAGCGTGGATCTTCAGGAGTTTGGAAACTTGCTTTGCCAAATTTCTCTCTTTTCGCTTGTGACTTGAGCTCTTTTCTATAAAACTCTATTAGTTCAGAATCTCCCCTTGCTCGTGGTAGGCTACCATTTTACACCACATCACTTCAACTGATATGAGTATCTGCAGAAGCTATAAAGGCAGTGTCAGGACACATCCTGTGAGTGCTTGATGTGGTGTGCAGTCCACTCCTGTCACTAGGATGCAATTTGCAGAGACTTCTGCAGGATTTCCGCATGCCGTGCCACCAAGAGAGACAGACTCATATTGTGTGTGTGTGCTCTCTCTCACGTGGCAGTAAGTTTCTGGGTATGGGCTGGTGTAAAGGAGATAAGTAGTAGACTGTTAGTTTAAAAATAAATAACTTACTATTACCAGTTCCCTGCTAACTCCTTAATTCTCTCACGGTTAGCTCTAATTCTCTAGAAGCAGCAGCCTGGGAATTTGAAGTTATTCTTCCAACTCAGTGGAATGAGTTTAGTTCTTCACAGCACGAGCTTATGTAAAAGAAAAAAATACTTGCTAAGCACTTTAATTGATTCAATGTCTTGGGTTTTTTTCTTGCTTTGGAATTAAATTGTATTTAAACTCCCCAAATTATTTGGAAACTACTGTGCCTTTTAAGCATGCATTTTTCTAAACTTTCCATTAGTGACCATCTTCTGATCAAGGAAGAGGACAGTAGGTAATATTTTAATAATTACTTAGTACTGAATAATTGAAGGAATTACTGATTTGGGACTAGATCCCTGTATTAACTATCTACATAATGGATACTAGGTTCCAGTGATACTGCATAAGCTATTGCTATTTGAAATAAGGCCACAACAAGTTGGTCTAAAACATTTAGAGGTTATGAACTGACATACAGCAGAGTTAACTTAGAGTCAGTCACTCCTGTTCCCTGATAGACCTTCTCTTTATTCTCTACTTTTAGCTGTTTCTGGTGTGTACTCTAAATTTGGTTATATTCTTTAGACTTGAAGAGCAAGTTCCTGCATTGGATCTCAATGAATTAATCCACAGCCCAGTATAAGAATTTGTACTAGTAATTATATTTTCTTTCTGTATTTAATTGAAAGTATTTTTTATGTGCACTGCTGTTAGTTAATTTTAATTTCATTTTATACACTTTCATATGTAAAATAGTGTACAGGTGCAGATATAGCTGTCTGGAGTAACAGCTGTGAGAGGCAGAAATTCAAACATGAAATCACAGCAATTACTTTTTCTGAAAGTATTGTCTGAAGTCTTCAACATAAGAGAACACTTTAAAACTTGTATCATTAGTTAGCGTTAGAAATGGTTTTGTTCAGAACAGAACATTGAAAGTAGGTTAAATTAACAGTCGTATCTCTCAAATGTTTCTCTTCAAAGCTTCGGTGAATTCTGTGTTCTCTAAGTTAAGGAGTAAATTGTCTCCCCATCCTCATCTTGTAGTTCACGCCATTTGATGGGGTCACATCTCACACCTGGAAAGCACAACTTTGTAGCAGTCATCTGTCAGTACATCTTGGAGTACTTAGAGAAAGAATAAACTTTACTGTTTAGTAAATTGCCTGTGTCCTTGGATAGTGTGGTCATTTTTGGTTTGGCTTTGTTTTGTTTTGTGTTGTTTTGTTTCATTTTCCCTGAGGAAGTGTTTAGAAGTCATTTTGATTATCCCTTCTACCATTAGGAAGCTGCTAGACAAGAAAAGAGTTTCAGCTCAACTTTTAGCTTATCCCTAGTGTCTTTTGAAAGACACAAGTGTAAAGAAAAGAAAAAAGACATTTTGCACTTTCCACATACATTTTTTTATATTACATATTAACCTTTTTGATTCTCTGAAAGATTCCCTGATGTCTTGGATTAACATAAGAATAGGTTTTCAGAAGTCACAATGAAGATAATGTAGTTCATATGGTCACTTCATTATTCATTGTGTTCTAACATCTCATCAAATGAGGTCTGGGCTTTTTCCCAGTTCTCCTTGTTGCTGTCTACCTAGAACACATTTTTCCCATAGTACAATCACTTTGTATTGCATTTGTCTGCTATTGTCTTCACTTCAATTTACAATTGACTGCAAAGATTATTTTTTATATACTTGTATGAAGGACACCATATAAGCATGATTTGTGTTGAATTACATAATAAAAAGCCTGTTAGTGTAAATACCTTCTTTCAAGGTTGTCATAATGTGTCCTTTTGAAGAAGTAGCTAGTTCAGTACCATGTTAACTGTGATCATTTAAAATGTAATATACCTGAATTGTTTTTTTTTACATGTGTAATGGGGTATTCTGAACTTTGTATCAAGGTCATTTTTGCACAATACCAGTAACTAACACTACTGCTGTGAGACAGCCTAATAAATCATCATTTATGTTGGCTTTAACCTAACTTGATGGCTAATTTTCTTTAAGAATATTCCTACAGCTGCTAAACTTCATTACTTATGAAAATACTGAAGATCATTCCACTGTCTTTTGGTATGCTGTCTGTTATTCTGCCATTACCTGTCTCGCTATTGCTCTGTATCCCAAAGTGATGGAGGTGGAAACCCAGCTCAAGTATCACTGAACCCGGTTCTGCTCCTATGACACTCCTGCCTGGTGTGTAGTGACTGAGCTACCTAAGGCTGGGTCAGTGACAGTGATGTCATTTTTGCTTCTATCTGGAGCAGGGAAAACAATGCTTTTCCCCTTAAAAAGAAAGCCACTTTGTGACTGCCTACATCAGCAGCAAATAGAATTAAGCTAAATAGTTACCAGGTTGAAGTCTGGTTTCCTAAGGAAGCAAGCCAAATACAGATATTTGGTCTATGCAGTTGGAAGTTTTTAGGCAAATTATGAAAACCCAAACTTGTTTGCAGTCTTTCTTCACAGAGCAACTTGTTTACCATGAATGAGTACATAATAAGTACACCAAAAACAGGCCTGCAACCTATTTTAAGTGCTACTCCTACACATAAACCGATTCACACAGAGCAATGCAACTATATGTTCTAAAAAGGTTAGTATAATAAGAAAAATAATAGAACAATCTTTTTGTAAACCCCAAGTCAGGAATAATAATGATATCCTGCACTTTTTATCTGCAATGTTAGAAGCACTTGGTGTAATTTAATCTTACACTGTTCTCTAGGTGACAAAACAGGCTTGAGACTACCCTGACATAATCAAATAACTCGGCTTCTTGCTTTGCCATGTTCCGTTTAAAATGAAAAGCACACTGTCTCCCTCGTATCATTTGTAACCCTCCATTATTTTGTGTAAATTCCTCACTCAGCAATCAAGTCCCTCTCTTAAACACATGTATTTGCAGTCCTGTAGCTCTTTAGAGGTGTTTGGAACAGAAAACCCTGGTATGGTGCTTATCCCCTCATGCAGCCAGGCTTTCCGTGTAAAGAGATGAGTCTGCAGAATGGAGATTAATGTTATTTTCGTGTTGTGTACTCTGAGGACTGGCCTCCAGAAAATGGTCTCCCTGGCTTGCTTACTTCTGTGTATATAGATATTTGCACAGATTCGTAGAATTTTGGAACAGAAAATTTGCATGAAATTCAATCAATCCTCAACCTTCTCTTCTTGAAATCTTAATTTACATAACTTCATGGCAGTTTGCATGACAACACAGTGCTCCAAATAGTTTATTCCAGCTGCCTAAGAAATCATCAAATGGGTTTTTTTCTGTATTTTAAATATCAAAGCTTCTTTTACTGTAGTCTAAATAATTCTGAATGCATTTTTTACAGATTTTTGTGTATCTGTAGATGAAATATCTCTGTAGAACAAATTATTTCTTAAATGCAGAGTTGCAAATGGAAGAACAGGTAAAATCCACAATTTTTGTAAATTGTTTTAAATCCAGGAGAATCAAACAAAAGAAATTTTGTTATTCTGAACCTTCTTGAAGAAAAAAGGAAACAGAGCAGTGATAGCTAAATGGCAGCAAGGTGAGAATGATCCTTTCTTGGAGCATGTAGAAGAGTTGGTGAATGGTCTAGGATGTTCCCTTACACCTCCAAAGTGATACAAACAGTTATGATTGATATAAATGAAATGGTATAAACACTTTCCCTCAAGCAGTGGATTACTGACAGCAGCTGCGACTTGCGGCTGTTCCCAACCTTTTCCAACTGAAAGTGTTTTGTATTCTGTGTCTGAAAACTCAGTCTGAGTGAATTCCAACAAAGGCACCTCCTGCAGACTTTGGCTAACAACCCAGTGTTTGACACCAGCACCTCCACATGAATTCCTGGAAGGTCTTGAAATATCCATCCTGTAAGGAATGTGAGCATATCATTGTCTTCAGACTAGCAAGTCACTTTCCTTAAGCATCATAATGATTCAGTGACCACAAAGATTTTCCCATCTGTTTTATGCAGTATTTTGTTGTTCTGATATTGTTGAAGAGTCTAAAACTTCCAAGACAACCGAAGTAGGAAATTTGAGCATAAATCATCCAATTTGGATTTCTTTTTCCTCCCTGCAGTTGGTTCCTTCTGAATCTGTGGTGCTGTGAAGAAACATCTTGCATCACATTATCAGTTTTGCTACCAAGTTGTCTATTTGACAAGATAAAAAAAAAGCTGTTTCTTTGAGAAACATGCATCCTGTTTTGTAAGCAGCACCAACCCTATGTTGCAATTGCTTTCATTGCTGCTTTCATTACCTTTTGGGCAGCACTTGGACTGAATGTGATAAATCAGTTCAGTAACCAAGACTTTTTTGAGAAAACGTGGTCCAGAATACTTCCAGCTTCATGATCACCACACTAGCCATCAGGAAAAGAAGAAAGCCAAGCTAATAACTCAGGAGAGCAGAAGAACCTTTCGGAAATCTTTCCTGGCACCGGCTTATCACACTTTGGGTTTTCCTACAGCAGTTCTATTCAGTGAGAAATTTAAAAGCTGGAAATAGGTTGTGCTCATGCTGAGTGATCAGAACTCCTGCAGCCCCTGCATGGTGTCATAAGATGATAGTTTTACATTTTTAAAACCACCCAAAACTCAAATATATTTTAGAAATAGCATGCCAGGTCTTACTATTTTTTAATTATAATTTGATTTTATTTTTAGCTTTTCCCCTCTAAACAGAGTAAGCATTTCACAGATTTCATTTGCATTGTAAGTTTTTATGCAGATGAGCAATTGTTTTAAGTTTTAGAAGGAAAACAGTTTTGTCAGTTGATTAAAATTCCTATGCCCAATGAGATCTGTGGTTTTTTTCAGTAAATTCATGAATCAGTGTGGACAAACTGACATGTACCTAGTGCTGCTAAAGGTGGTGAAGGTTGATTAGAAACAAATGTATGCCCAGATTTCGGTAGCTCTGCATTTTTCTGCACCTGTTTGCCAGCCACTGTGAAACAGCAGCAAAAAGGACAGGGAGCTGCCACTGCACCTGCTGTGTAGCACGTTGCACGTTCTGAAATGGAAAGACTTCCTGGTGATTCATTCACAGAATTTTGAGAAAGTGGCTGAGAATGTGACATTGTTTAAGTGTTGGAAGCTCATCTTGTCTTTTACAACAAAGCAATTTTTTTGGTCTGGCTCTTTAGAGTCCTTCCTCACTGACACTTAGAAAATTAGGACTGATATCTAATTATGAACATAAAATGTTGTTATATTCATTTAATGAAACTGGAAATGTACAAGATATTTTTGCTTATGAGTTCAGGAAAAATGAAGTTTCCTTGCACTGAATGTCTATACACAAACTGAATTAAGAGATCAGTTATCACCTCTGTAATGTCCTGCATGGGATTGCCTCTTAATAAGGTCTACTGAACATATTCTTAATAGAATATCTAATTGAGATTTTAGATTACCCTTCATTCTATAGAAATAAAAGACTGGCAAATTAACAATGACCAAAACATTCATTCAAAATGATTTGTAAGTGTTAAAACAAGAAAATATCATTTTATCTTAGACTGTCTTATGCACAACACAGGATATAAACATTTCTTCTGATAATTGCTGCATTAAATCTGGAAAATAGAGACTATTCACATACATACCTCATTCTTTTATTGAAAAAAATTGTAGAAAGGGATTAGTTGTGTTACCCTTGCTGTTGTTGCTCTGAATTCCTCTCAACTGCCTGCTTATTCTGCACCTCTTACTACTGGCTTAATTAATTGTCTGTGATCATCAATTATTTTTTCCATGTGGAATGATATGTAAGGTTTTAACCTAACTATCCTGCTGATACTGGTGTTTTAACTTAGTAGATGACTGTTTTAGTCTGTGGGTATGCTTATGTTATTAAAAATGAATTTAACAAATGAAAAATATTCACACAGTGACATTCAAAGAGAAGGATTTTGCAGGGAGGTTTTACGTGTTTTGTCACTTAAAGATGTGAAACTTAATATGTAATATGCTTTTCACATATATCATGATTTTACTTTCTTTCCAAGTGATAAATTTGTTCAGGAGTAGGTCACAAAACGGGTATTGCTGCATTCACTTTGGCCCTGCTGAGATTTTACGTAGTTCTGTATTTTGTGGATTTTTCATTTTTTATTTTTACTTTGTGTGATCTTTTTATGTGTTTGACTTCAAACGCAATAGAAGCACCATGTCCTGAAGCATAGTAGATCTGCATGTTCATTCATACACTTATTTACAAAGCCCTTGTAATTTCTCATTTGCTGCTGCACTTTCTCCCAACATACTCCTTACTCTCTTTGCATAGCTCTGGTATTGAAGAAGAGCATCCTGGGAAGAGCTGTCTTTCCTTGTCCCTTTGCTCTATATGTGGGACAACAAGCATCACCTAAGAGGTACACTGATAAATGCAGTATTAACATTTTTAATGTTTTAGAGCTCCTCAGGTGAAACTTGCTGTGGGTGTTTCATAAAGATTGTTGTAAATGCTCTGTAACAGCTTCACTGTGATAATTCCTTCCCTTTTCCCTCCCCGAATTTAAAGAGTGAAGAAAATTCCACTGAGCTAAATATTTGTGAAAATGACTGCTTTCATTGTGATCTCTTCCGAATGTTTCAAATCTGCAACTGGTTTTATAGAACTAAGGAAGGCAACTCCACTGAGAACCATGCAGCATATGCACGGTGCCAGAAACTTGACAAATGGTGACACTTGACATTGATATTTGTCAGGTGACATGAAGAAGTACTGAAAAAAACATAAATATGGAAAAAGTATATGAGACCATCATTTACCCCAGATTTTTTAAAAGAAAATATGGAAATTATTTGAAATAGCATCTGTTAGTAATACCAGTTATCAGAGATGAGTGAGTTCTGCTTACATAGCACATGCATGAGACACATGCTTACAGAAAGGCCTCTTTCTCAGTTATGAGATTAAAAATTTACTAAAATGAATTTTCAGTCTGCATCAATCTTTTATCAGCACCCAAATTAATTCAGAATTTTGTTGTTTCCTAACACAGCAAATACGTTACGGTATTGGAGATACAAAGTGTAATAATTACAGTCCATTGAAAGGGAAGATTAATTGAATTTCTAAGTAGTTTGGCCCTTTAATCCAATTTTTTGTGATCCCTTAAAAATGCTAATGCAAAACTTCATCCAAATTTAAGAGAAGCAAAATAAGGCTTTTATTTCACCAATTTATTGGACCTTTTATTGTGGTTTCTTTTGCAAGGCTGGCAGACCACCAAAGACCTAATGTGTGTGTATATTTATATGTCTTGTCTGATCTCCTAGATGACAACTGAATGAGAGAAAAAGAACTGAATGGAATAAGCAACATTTCTGCCACCTCCACCTGTTCTGAAAGACAATTTATAGGCACTTTTCTTGCTTAGTGATGAAAAAGGAATTGTTAAACAGCATCACTTTCTACTGGCATCATCCCACTGAAACAAGAAGGTGAAGAGTCACCATGACACTGTTTAGCAGGCTTGCTCAAATACTTAGATGCAGTCACAACAGGAAGTTTGGAAATGTTTTTTTCCACAAATTGCCTAAGACAGTGCAGCTTTCATTAATCAAGCTGAATCAGAATCAACTTTATTCATTTTTTTGGGCTAAACACTTGATGTGTTTCTCCACAACATCTAAACAAAACCTAGGAATATTTCTTAAATTTTGTCTTATATCCGAGAAGATTGTATGCTCTGTTAACCATCCTTGCTTTATGTTGAAGTAAACAGAAACACACAGAGGTATTAAAGCCAGATTTACAAGAACACAGATTTAATTCTGAGCACTCTTGCTTTTTTGTTAGTATGAGGAGATTATTCATTCCTAGATTTTCTTATTTTATTTTAATTGTTTCAGTGTATTATTGTGGGCCTTGGGAAGCAACAGAGAGGAGATTGAGAGGGGCCAAAGTGGATAATAATTTTATCGTAAAAGAAGGTATTAGCTTTTAGACTCCTTTATTTATAGTCCAACAGAGATTTTTTTCTGACTAAATCAGAGATTAGAAGTAAATCATAAATACTAAGATGTTTGTGCAAGAAGAACTTAGGAAAATGATGTGATTAGACAGCTGAGGAGTAGTGGAAAGTCTACAGGCTGCTGAGGTTACAACAAGTCAATACAGAATTTACATAGGTCAGGATCCCCTTTCAAAGACTGTTAAAAACTGTTTATTCACTCGTTTATTTATTTATTTATTTACTTGCATGTTTCTTTTTCTTGCAAGCACTTTTAATCAGTAATATTTAGTCTATAAACTAAAAAGCTGTTTGCTCCCTAGGGTGCCATTGGCAATTTTTCCAAATATTAGAATTATATTCCAGTCTGCCAAAGAAATTTTGGTTGATAAGTGAAAAACTACAAAGGGAATCGTGTCCAAGAGGGAGGGATTCCTGTGACTGCATCCTAATGACTGCAGCAGCGATACAGATAGGGGATAAAATTCAAGTAAGGAGGACAGTCAGAGCTAAGATAGCCAGAAATGCTTCTGGACGTATGACTGGCAGAAGGACTTAGTCTGGAAAACCTTGCAAGAATTAAGCTGTTTAGCTCTCTTCCTGGGAACACTTACTCTTTTTTTAATTCATCCACATTACACTGGGTATTCCATTTAAATCCAAAGTAGTTCACAAAACTATTTAATATGATTGCACTTATACCGTAGCAGAACTGATCTGCAATGGAATGAATATTTTATAAAAAAAACTTTTTATTTCTTCACTGTAATCATAAGGGAGGGTGTTGTTAGCTTTTACCATAAGATATCTTCAGTCAAGTCGTTGTTTTTTTTTCTCTCTGTTACTGGAGTTGAAACTCCTGAGTTCAGGATATAACACCTAGAAAAATTTCTGAAATACGTATCACACTGTATGAATTAAATGCATCTAATATTTTTAGGTGATGTTTCCAAGCAATAGAAAATGCTCCTTTCCTATTTTTTTCTTAGTGTTCTTCTATGTTTGAATATTTTTATTGTACATATATTAAGGCAGTGTTGTATATCAGGAAGTCTGAATTCTGGTATGATAGGTTACTAATTGTAAATCTAAATGAAGTTAGAGAGACTAGTTCAGAAAGATAGTATTAATTGTAAGAGTATCAGAACTGTAAAATTAATAGCCTTCTTGTATGCACTTTCAGTCTTTATACTAATTGCTTATACCCCCTAGAAAATTGTAGAAAAATCAAAGAATCTAACCTTCCCCTTTGTCATTTGAAAAATTCTTATGATGATGTCTACTCATTTGTCAGGGAAAACAGCGAGATGACTTCTGTGTTCTGTTCTCAAATGCTGATTAATAGTTCAGAAAGTTAATTCTACATTTTATTTTCAAGTTAGATGTATCCTTGCAAGAAAGAGAATAGGGGGAAGGTAGAATTCTCCATCCTGATATCCATGAGATCCAAATCAGTTAGAAATTTTGAGTGAAAGGAAGAAGAGGAGATTATGGCAAATGAGACTGAAGGGGACACAGAGTGATCAGAACCCAGTCTCATATCAGCACCATTTTATCTAGAGACCAGATCACTGTATTTGTGTGCATGGATGCAGCATTGCGCTGCAGGAATGGAATAGAAGCATAAACTCTCATCTGTGACCATTTGCACTTCCTAATCAAGTAGATTTAACTTTTCAAACCAGAGAAAAATTAATGAAAACAATAGTTTATATTACTGTTGAGTAAGGAAAAAAAAAGATTGGAAGATAGATACAAGTAGAAGTGGAGGATAAACTAATAATGCTGCTCTGTAAAGGTGCCCTATTTATTTATTTATTTATTTAAGTAAAATCTCTGTTTCCATGAAATGAAGAAATGTAGATTGCTTTGTTTGATTCTGCTTCTTCCAAATTGTGTACAAAGTTTGTACAATGACAGGGTGATGTTCAGAATAAATGGGATGATAGCAAAGCTGCTGTCCTTAGCATCAGCAGGAGGAATCCTGTTAAGTTAGGAGTGTTTAAATTTGCTCTGATACAGTTGTGTCTGCCAAAATAAGCATTACCTAGCTTTGGTTTTATCACTGAGCTTGACCCAATCAGTTCTGAAAACACTGTCAAGATTTGGCTAGTGAAGGTGCAGGGAAGTTGAGGAGAGAAGCAGGGAAATAGCACAAAGTACAGAAGTCATAAGTATTACTGCTGTGCATTAATCCAAATTTCTCTTAATTTCTCTTAAAGCCAGCATGTCAAATTGGACATATGTTTAAAGAACTTGAATTAAGTTATTTTTAAATGTACTGAGTAGCAGAGATGAAAGAGATCAGAATGAGGCCTGTAAACCTCCCAAGCACATTTGAGAGTTTGATTCTATGAACCTCATGCTGGCACCTATCCACATTTATACAGTTCATCCATTTCTTCATGGCAATATGAAGAAACGTTTCAGGTAGTTTCTCAACATCATTCATCTTCCTAGCTACAGTGAAGATGTGTCTAAAGTAACTACTCTATGTACATGTACCTGCCCAAGAAGATAAAACTCATTATTGATGCCTTTGGGTGGTGAATTCACTCTGATGCTGATAATACTGGCTGGAATATGTGAAACATCACCTCTTCCCATCTGCCAAACTCCAATACCTTTCCTCCCTCCTAAAACCGAACAAAGCCAATTCATGTGTAGGTTTTCTTCTTTTGATTTGTTTTTTCTCTTGATCACTAAAATTTTAGCTTCATGTGTATTTCATAATCAGATTAAATAAACTGTAATTTTTGTCCTAATTCCTCATATTGGTCTCTTGGATTATATTGAAAGCAGTTTTGAAGCAAGATGCTTCAATGATAATAGCTGGACCTGAAGTGGAAGAGCATCGGGTTTGGGCATAATGGGAAAGGGGAAGCAGCGGAAGCATTTGGGATTACTTTGTTGGGGTTTATTTTATTCCCACAAGTTTATCAAATGGAGAGGTTTCCTTGTGACTAAAGGCTACCAGTTTAAGTTAAATTACTTCTGCTTATATTTGGAGACTGTTAAGGTACGAAGTTAGTTACAGTCTGTTAGCTTATTTGGCTTTGCAGTGGTAAAGTGGATTTTTTTTCCCTTGATTCATTCTTTTCATACGAATTCCAGCCTGCAAAAAATTGGGAGCAGTCAACACAGACTGTTGTTAATGAATAGAAAGTTCTTTTTCTGAGACATAACCATCCATATTCTCTGCTGTTTCTTGTCCTGTTCACCAGAGTGCACCAGGAGTGCAGGACAGTGACAACACAGCAGTGGGTGCCCACTACTGTTACTGTGCACTCTCCTAACACTGCAGCCTGTGTTAAGTGCTGTGAAAAAAAAATTAATAAAAAAGAAATTACACCAGCTTCAAGACTTGCTAGAGCTTAACTTTTTGCTCTTTCTGATAACAGGTGGGAAAATATGACAGCTTCTTCATGGGAGTCTTAATGATTTCACTGCAGTGGAGAAAAATAGTTTTCAACAGTCGATGGGGGTGTTTATTTAAAATATCCCAAACTGTCACTTATTCAGCCACATAGCAAGGTTGTTGAGGATGAATTGACAGAGCTGTGA
This sequence comes from Gymnorhina tibicen, assembly GCA_013399875.1. NCBI lineage: Eukaryota > Metazoa > Chordata > Aves > Passeriformes > Artamidae > Gymnorhina > Gymnorhina tibicen. Next base: position 1,811,284 of record VXAZ01007501.1, read on the forward strand.
ATCAAGATTTCCTGCCCACATGCTTTCCTCTCATCAGCCTTGTCAAATTTCTCTTGCTGAAATCAAGGAACTTTCAGTTCCTTTAAAGAAGTGATCCATTCTCTGTGAGCAAGTTCTTTTTTTCCTTCCTGCCTCATAAATATTTAAAAAGCATTAATCTTGTTTGTTACCTGACTGATAAGCACTAGGCAAAAAATCTGTCAATGCAATTTTATTACTGAAATTAGATCAGAGCTTTTTGAGTGTTGTTACAGTTACTGGGTAGAATTTTAAAATATACCCAAATGAATTTGGAACAGATTCATCATTTCCACTCTTTAGTAACACCATTATTAATTCATACATTACACAGATTTGATGCAATTAAAATTTACACTTCTTTTATGGTATATTCCAATAGCAGTTATTTCTGTTGCAGAATGGTGCATGAAATATGACTCCAAGACATCATGTCACGGTTTGGGATACTGTCGTACTCTGAGGCAATGGAGTACAGATCCTGTAATCTTTATTTAATCCTGTAAATAGAATGCTTAACATGAATGTAATTACAAAAGAGATCAGTATGTGGTCCATGCAATAATTTGGCTTTTCTATGTTTGCTGCTATTATTGTGATGGATTTTTTTTTTTTAATTTTAGTTTATTCCCTAATGAACTATTCATTTTTGGATAGTGAATACTATGTAATCAGATAGTCCCAGGAGGAAACTGGAATCTGTTCAGTAGGGAAGTTTATTTGGGCCTCTAGGAATTAGGAAATCATCTTTGGTGACTCTCTTAAAGTTTTAATGTCAGTAATTGATGACACTACTTTTTAAATTTCTGTAACGGCTATCAAGAGTCATGGTTTAAACCCTACTGGCAAAGCAGTACCATACAACTGCTCACACACCCACACCCACCCAGCAGGATGAGGAGGAGAATCAGTTAAAGGTAAAACTAGTGGGTTGAGATAAGAGCAGTTTAATGATTGAAACAAAAATGATGATAATAATAATAATAACAATAAGAATAGCAATAGCAAGAACAGTAACAATAACAACAATGGCAGCAACAACAACAACAACAATAATAATAATAATAGTAGAAAGGAGATAACAGAGGGAAAGGAATAAAGCTCAAGATAAACAAGTGCTGCACAATCCTATTGCTCACCATCCACTGGCAGGTGCCCAGCCTGTCATGAGCATTTATTGGTGACTGGTGGCCAAATGCCCCCAGTTTAAACTCTCTTTTCCAGATTCTTTAGCTTTGTGTCCTTTTGGAAGAGTCCATTTTAGATTCTTACCCTGACAGCTTCTTACGAGTGTCTCTTTTATATTCTTCAGACAGAAGAATCTAAGAAACATGAGTAATGCCCTTTAAACAATTAATTGAAAGATTGCAACTTTTTTCCTTAACTCTTCCCACATCCTCTGCATCATGTTCTCTGTAATGGGTGTTACTGCAGATTTCTCTACTTCGCAGGGTACTCCCATAATTTCCAGTTCCAGGAATACAGAATGCACAAGGCTGACAGAGGGGAGAAAGAGAACTGCAGGAACAGAAGGGAGAGGGCAAAACAGCTGAGATAAGTGGAAGGAGCCTATGGGACAAATGAGGAAACGATGAGTTTTACATTTTACATCCTCACAGAAACTGTCTGGGGTCATCTTGGGGTGCACTGTCTCCTTCAGCCTCAAACCATAACAATTTCTAAACTACAAATTTATAGAAGAATAAGTAGGGAGTGGTGAAAAGGAATAGTTGTATATAAATATTTGAAGTTTTATTGAAAGAATCAGATAAGAAGATGACCAGAATGGAAAAAAGAGCATGAGTGTAGTGGAAGGGCAGTCAGAAAGAAATCTTCCCTCTTGGGAATGTTTGTGAAGTCCATTTAAAAATAAAAAATCAATCAGAGAGAAAACAGTTTTGGAGACGCTGTCAAATGTTTACATACATTCATGAATCCTTCCAGACTTGAAAGAGATTTTCTCAGTGAAGACTAGAGCATTAAATTACTCAGGTCAGCCTATGCTATCCAGAAGTGGGAGGCTAATATTCCCCTTACTCATGTGCCAGTGTACCAGTAAGACCACTTGCATTTTCTAGTCTTAAGAATTAAGAGTTTATCAGTCTTCATGAGCCTGAAGTCTGCATCTGTAAATTTATGATTTTTTTTTTTAAAATGATGAGCTGCGCTGAACTGTTTCATTTAATTTATCAGAATCCCCCATCTCTCCTGGAAAAACAGGAGATTGAAACTGAAATGCGGTAGCTCCCCATTCTAAGTAGTCTGATAAATTACATGACAGCATGCCAGAGTGACATTCCCAGTCTATTGCATTTGATTTAATACTTTTAACCTTTGTTATAACAAGTTTGGCTGGGAAAAATTGGAACTACAGACGTGCATCTCTACAACTCAAATAGTATGGCTTCCTTCCAGCATGGCCTGTTTTCTTCAGCCTGAAAGAAAAACTGAAGGAGAGAAACTTGAACAATTGCACTGCAGCAGAAGTCAGATACTGACTGCAAGATCCATGGTTTGGGCTAGCAGTGTTCCACTGTAGTGACAGAAGGTGTCTGTAATAAAATCCAGTCTGGGAAACTAAAGCAGATGATACAGGTATGAGCAAAACTCTCCCTCAGTGGCTGAGGGCGCCGTCCGTCTTAAAATATTGCAGAACCAATCTTCTTGCAGTCTATTGTAGTGGGGATAGTCAGTTGTCAAGCCTTGTCCTGTATCTGCTCATGAGCTAGGCATATTTTGTATAACTTAACCTTTGGAAATAAGCTCTGCTTTCTTCTCTAACCGTGTTATTTTCTACTGTCTTCTGACAACAGTAACAACTTCCCAAGGGCAGGTTGCTAGATAAATCTGAAGAAAAATATAAATATGAGCTTCCAAAATAAGCATGTATTTGAGTTTTAGCATTAAAAACCACACATATCAGATGCACTCTTATGATCTCTGTCTGTCTGCCTTCGCATTACTTCTACTCCTTTGGCTACAGGCCCTGAAAAGTAATTGCTGATAAGAAATGTTATTCAGGACAGATAGAAATGTTAATGATTATGTCTGTGCTACACCTGAGATCATGTAATAACCCATGTCTTACAAGGGCTAATTATATAATTAGGCTGCGATATGGATGAAGTACAGCAATCATAAAGCCCAAGATGAAGGAAGGAATTTTGATGTATACTTTTTTGATAGACATTATTCTCTTAGCTACTGTTTCAGCATTTAAATTTGCAAACAAGGAGAAATGCAGGATGCTTTTTCAATGCCTGTTCAGACAATAAATATTTTTTTCAATGTTTTATCCTGCTTAATCTCCTAAACTATCTATATTTAGATTTCCTTTACATATTTACAGTAATTGGTCCGAACAGAAGACAACTTTTATAAAGCCAAACAAAATATTTATAATTCTGAATGAAAAATCTGTTTTCTCACCCATCTGTATTCTGCTGAACAAGACACACAACCACCAAGAATTTGGTGAAATGATTTCTTAGCTTTCTAGAAGAGCTTTTAAACTGCTGTCTGCTAAAACCTATAGAGGAGAAGAAAATGCATATCTACCTATTTTCATTTTTCCATAAGCTTCACTTTCCGTTTGTTGCCAGAGAAAGGATATTGGGCTATATCTGTTGATTTTTGGTCTGAACCATAATAGCCATTCTTTTTACTTTATTATTTAGCTGTACAGGTCTTGCAAATATAGAAGAACCTTTCTCATTTTACATAGTAGAAATAGTATTTAACATCACCAATATTAGTAAAAATATGCTTTATATTTCCCAGAATTATATCTCCAGCATATTTAATATCTCCCAGAAAATTATAATAGGTAAAGTTTTATTTTGTTAAATAGCATTAATGGATGGTAGAGTCTAGACGTGTTGACAACCTGATGATGATCATTTTGTTTTTCTTTTTTAAGTGTAAAGTAGGCCTAGCTCTAGTTCATTCATGGGTGTTAACCCTTCAAGGCTTGCTAAGGCAAAAGAGGTAAAACAACCACATATATATATGATCACAGCTAATATATGGCATGTAGTGGCAGTGACTCTTTAGGCTCTTTAGGACTAGGGTTACTCCATTCTGAAATTATAGTTTCCTGTCTAAAAGCTCTACTGCACTTAAATTTTATGTAGATCCTGTAGAAGAGATTTTAATCCCTTTTCTTGATCCTTCATTTCTTCCAGAGTCTGTTCGATCCTTTTTAAGTCTAAATGTTGTATTTAAGTGAGCTTTTGAGTTCAATGAGAACTCATTTTACACAGGAGTAGTCACTGGATTCCCAGCAGATATTTTGGTGACTTTACCTAAGTAAACAAGTAAGAGAATGGCAGGAATGCTCTTCCATTTGGATCCCTTAGTGTGGGTTTACTCATGCTCTGAGATCTCTACCAGTTCATATCTGCAGTCAGAGACTACCATGAAAAAGGTCTGAATGCTTCCTCTTCTGATTTCTGTTTATCATTATATGGAAAAGGAACATCAGCTTTTCAAGGTTTGCTTTTTTCTTGCATTTGAAATGGTTATTGCACAATCATCACTTTTAGGCACAAGGCTAGAATAATTTTTTATTTAAGGTTTTTAAGCTCTTTAATATTACAGCCAATATGGCAAATAATTAAGTAAAAGCTTTTATATAAAGGCTTCATATTTGCCTAGGGAAAACTGTCCTGAAAATAGGGGTAACATTTCAGAACTGCAGGCATCTGATGTTCTATAGATACCAATGAATAACAAAATTAATCCAATAATATGCAGTTCCTTAAAAAGAGAAGATGTAATAGATCTTACTTGCTGAATTAATTGATTTTACATGTAAATGTAATCCTTTTCTAAAGACAGATTTGTTCCCAAGAATACAATTTGAAGTAATGAGGTTGCCTAAATCTGATGGTGTTTCTACCTCATGTTTGAAAGCTTCGAAGATGAAAGAGAAATTCACAATCGTTTTGCAGTTGAGTTTAAATAATTCATTTGCTTGCTTACTGTTCAAAGCATACTAATAAAGTAAAATATCTTTCACGGTGAAGATTTCACAGTCAAAAGTAGTAAATGTGGCTAAGAAATATAATTTACTGAGCTAATGTTTGATTACCCCATTCAGAGTTATTGCTGATGTTGTGGAGACTGTGTTGCTGTAGAATTTTCCAAAGTGTGTGATGCATTCCTATTGTTTGGTCATTTGCTGTGCAAACAGATATAAGGCATAAGATCCTTGATGAGAGATGTGAGTGAAGGACTATAGACTAGATGCATCTCAAAGTTTATGAACAATACGATCTTGTCTATCCACAGGGACTGCACATTGGATGTCATATTGGAATCAGTAACAGAACTTGCATGGTCTTCATGAATGATAAGGTTATCCTCCATTAAGCCACAATTTTTAATTTTTAATTAAGAGGGAATCTTTCCCTAGGAAGTAATGCAATACAGGATAAATAACCTAAATTCAAGCAAAACTTCCACTCTGTTTAATGCTATCTTTTTTTTTTTTAATAAAGAAATCTGGTTTTTTTTTTGTATTAGGTTAAGCGTCTCTCCTGAAAGAGGCATTGAAGGGCTAGCACACTACAGATGTAGCTACTCAAACTAGTGATGTGCCAAAAAATGCAACAAACAGGTGCTAGGATTAGATTTTCATGAAGTGGAGACATAAAAGGTGTTCAATGATGTATCATCACAGATTCAATTTTAAACACTTGAACATGAAATTTCCTCCCATTTTGATGGAAGTCAGTTGAATTATTTTAGTCAGAGCATGGGTGAAAATGTTGATACCATTTAATAACTTCCTAGCCTTGAGGAAAACATAGTGGGAGTGTGTTAACGAAAATGTTAAGTTTGATTTATTCAGAAGTGACACTGTGATTGGCAAGATGAATGACTAGTTGCTTTGCTAGATGAGGGGTTTCTTATGAAAAGCTCCTTAAGATGGCAAGCTGATGTCTGTCATATACAAGGACACTTTCATATTTTGTGTACTGTTTATCATTACATTAGCAGAAAATGCTGATGTCAAGCAGGAGACAGATTATTAGGAAAAAATGTAGAGCAAGAAGAGCTGATTTTCTGCAGGAAGATACATATACTACCATTGTTTCAGATACTTGGCTTGAAGTAATTGGGAAAATTTTGTGCTAGAAGGAACAAACAAGATTTCAAAGGAAATATCAGGATGTAAGGATGCATTCATCAAATCTGAAAATACCTTAGAGCCCCTAATATCTTTTAGTCCCAAAAGCTAAAGGTGGTCAAGATCATCTTTTGAATGATGATTCTATTTGTTAATGTGTGGATTTGTAAATCTACTGGATTATGAGCTTCACTGAAAACAAATAGCTTTTGCAAGTCCTTAATTGTTCCCTTGGGAAACTAATGAAGGCGTGTATTACCACTGCATGCCGACTGTAATCAGTTTGATATTGTGTTAATTATAGCATATATAGACAACCAGGCTTTATTATTTGAGATATTATAGTAATACTTGGTAAAAACTGTGGTAATAAAATTGTGTGCCAATGGTTTTAATGCCTTCCAGAGGATGACATTAGAACTGTAAAACTGTTTGCAGCTGAAATACTACAGTTTGCACTGTAGTAAGACTGTAATTCCCCAACATGTTTGCTGTTTGCAGTGGCTGCCTCTAAGCTCACCCATTGGTCAGAGGGTTGAAAGCTAAAGTTCCTGTTAAGGGTTTTAGTGAGTGTTACTTTCTAGGTGATATTGGTTCTAAATTAATAATGTAAAAATATGGTAGAAACATTTTATGCTCATAATGAGTATGACCAGAATAAAGCTTTTGCTTTTTCACCAATTTTATTTTTCTTGTAATATCGGAATAAATGACTGCATTTCAAAGTATTTTTAGAAACCTTCTTAATACAACTTTTTTTAACGTTATTAATGATTTCGTTCTTTAATTGAAGATGTGAGCTGCTGCAATTCAACAGCATGAACACTTTCCTTACTAGAATATTAAGCAAATCTTCTGCACTTTTGAGGTTTAGAAGTAACAGTGCCTCTTCACATTCACATAAGGAAAATTTGCAAGGTTGTGAATGGCAGTATCTTATATCTCTGGCATAATTCTCAATTACTTCTGAGATAGCCTTTCTTAATTACTTGTTAGAATATTTAGGAATTGTAAGGTTTTTTTTGGAGTATGAAACAAAATCAGTTTTCTTTTTCCTTCAGATGGTTTTTTTCTTTTAAAAGTACAGTGTCTAAACATAAAAACTCTACATTTGTAAAATAATTTTAAAAGAAATTAATGCTTCATTAAGTCCATATAATAAATTCACTTATAATTGTTTAGATGAAAGTATTTTGTTACAGTTATAAGTTAATTTTTAAATTTGGAGTTATTCAATTTTATGGAAATAATTTATGACATATTAAGTTAGATACTCAGATATGGATAATTGTGGAACTATCATCTTTGATAGGAAGCTATCATTATTTTTTCTTGGTTATAATAATTTAAATTTACATTTCCAGTACTTAGCCCTGTATTGCGCAAAACTCGATCATGTGTGGATCAGTAAAAGTTAGTCACTTAAATTAGTGGCCTAAACAATGAAAGAAATTCCAGCTTTTCTAAGAGACGGGTTTCATCCATGGATGTACTGATAGAGATGTTCTTAAACCTCTACATGATTTTAAAACTAGGAAGTATATGCTTAGCTCTGAGATAGAGCTAAATAAATATCCAGCTATTTTTGCAAATAAATTCATTTCACATTATGGGTGTGATTAGCTCTAAGTTTTTGCATAACGTTAGAAAGAAGAGAAAATCAATTAGTTTTTTCTGAACACATTTTAGAATCAAATTATTTGATTAAAGGTGTTAGACCAGTACAGAGTGCCATTATCAAAATGTCTGCATGCAGGTGTGTTTCAGGGTTTAAACCTTTTCAGATGCTAGGGTCAAAGGAAAGAAAACCAATTTGATTCAATATGGTCAAGAGAGAAATAAGAATGTGCTGGCTCACAAACTTCTCCGTCACATAATATAAATTTGAGATACGAATAAATTATGCCACTTTTGGCATAATTTAAGGCCAAAGTTTTTGAAATATATAGAAAATTGGCTTAAAAAGGCAAACTGGGAAGGTGTCCCAGGGACAAATTGGGAGGAATGTCAGAAATGGATGTCCTCTGATAGAAGGCAAGTTACAGCCACCCCTCCCCCAGCAGGTTTGGAAAGAAATTCCTCAGAGGAAAATGAAAAAAGAGAAAAAACATTATTTATTTAACAAGCAGAATGCACACAGGCACGGGGAAAAGAATAATGCTAAATAATAAAACCTCTTGCTGTGGCGAGAACCAGGGTGGATTTCAGAGTCCTTTGTGGGTGTGACTTTCTCCTCTACAGAGATGGGGTTTGGCATGGGCCCCTCTGGGCCTCTGGGATGATATTCTATGATGTTCTGGTGTTATTGAACAGTCCAGAAGAGAAGAAGAAGAAGCCAAAGTCCCAGGGAAAAACTTTCTTGCCTCAGCTAGCAAACTGGCTAAAAAGCAAGGAGTTTTAATTCTCCATCTCTCTCCCGAGAAAGTGAGCCAAGAGCTGGGAAAAAGCAGGCAGGTGCTTTCCTCCACTCCACTGCCGCAGGAATGCAGGGGAGTGGAATGTCCTTGGGCACAAACTGCTCTGCAGAATTCAGATGGCTTTTTTTTTCTTTCTCTCGGACCCAGTTTTAAAGACACAGAAAGGCACAGGATTCATGTCTGGGAATAGAGCAGGCAATGGGGGATACACATCATAAAGTCACCTCAAGACAGAAGGTGATCAGAAGGAACTGTTAAAAATTACAGCCAACTTCCAGGCAGTTGATTCTGCATAACAGCACTATACTGTGGGGGAAAGTGACACAAGCTTTCAACCTGATTCTAATTGTCCCTGATCAGAGTGTGCCTGATTTACGGATTGGAGTGAGCACAGGAGCACAGCGTGCACTGCTCACTCAGCCAGGCAGCACATGTGCTTTACCTGAGTGATTGCCCATGGCAGAAGTGCCCAGTCTGCTGCTGATGGCCGGGCAGTGATGGACGCTCTACCTGATCAAATAATACATTTCACACTCACAAGGAGTCCGTGGTATTACTGTCAGCATCACTGATTGCCAGGCAAAACGAGTCAATGTACAACACTCCCGCAATCCCTGCTGTGCTCTGTGCTCAGTCGCTGTTGTGACTAATGTATGCTGATGTCTCAGTCAACCTTACTAGAAAGCATCTTTTAGTTCATGGTATTCAGTAGGAGCTGTTACCCCTATAATTTGCTAGTCTTGGGTTAGGTTGAAAAGGCTGCTCTTCTGATACATGCATTTGATTTTAATTATATTTTGCCGTTCTAACTGCTGTAGAGTTTGTGATAGCATGTCTGAAGACTAAATTACGCCATTCTGTTTCATGCCAACTATATAATAATTTGTATTCAGTAAGAGTTCAAGTTGTCCTGTTAATAGAAAGAAGCTCACTTGCAAAGTAACATGGAATCAGGGTATTCTAAGTTGGATCTGAGAGATTAGTTCAAATGTTTTCACTGAGTAAGTTAACAATAAGAAGTCATTAGAGAAGAAAGCAAAAGTGGAAAGCAAAATCAGACAAATTGTCTGAATTTCTGAAACAGTAACTCTTGAGAAGCTCTTTTGATCATACTTACCTGAAAGGATTTGGTAAGATGTGACATGACTACTCATTATTTAAAGAACATACCTTTACGTCCATAAATAAAATCCACAGTGAGCAAGAAGCATCAGTGAAGGAAAGCATTTACTGAAAAAAAGGAATAATACTTTGTAAATAATAGATTTAACTTTTTTTCCAAGATAAAGCACATGCACACTTTCATTGACATCAAGTTTGTATTATGCAACATGCATGGGAGAATAGAGAATACATGAATAAGTTTCTGAAATTAAACATGCATGCCTGATATTATGTGATTAGGCTTCTGCAGTTTGACAAGCAAGCTGACTTAAAACTAATCTCTCTGGTGACCAGAAAAAAAAAAAAAGAAGAATTGTTTAACTGAGATTCTAGCTGAATAGAATATTCTGCTTGGCAAAATATTGTGCAGTAGGGAAATTAACTGGAGGCACTGAAGAAGTTATTTTTCAGCAGAGATGCTGTAAAGATCTTTGACCTCATGCTGATCATAGCTATTTATACAAAGGACTACTAATCACCTGGGATCTGAAAGGCTGCATTGATGTGGCAGTGAATCTGTTCTAGTGAGTCCTGGCTTTCCATTAGCTAGCCTGCAGTTACTGTGCTTCCTGCTGTTTTCATTTCACGACTGACATGTATGTTACAGCTGTCAGTACCTCTGCATGATGGTTTAGATAAGGTCTTTATCTTTTTTCTGCGCCTCTGGATTTAGTTGGAAAAGGAAAAGGAGAGCTATCTAGAGTATTTTAAGCATTAAGTCGTTAGTTTTCTGTCCTTTTAGAACTAGGGGATTTTGTTTAAGGATTAAATATAGTCCAAAAAGTACCGTACAACTTCACGATACATACCTGAAGCTGTCGTTTATCATTTAATAAAAATAGTCTTGAGACATTATTGTAGAAGAGAATGTTAAAAAGCAGCTTTTGGTATGAATGTGCTTAGATAATGTTGAATAAAGTTTTTATCTATTAAGCAATTGTTGTGCTCACTGATGAAAATAATGAATGTATTAATGGAATAAAAAAAAGGTAATATTCTATGCAAAGTATAATAGTAGCTAAGGAGTTAAAATATGAATAAAACTGGGGTGTTCAAAAATTGATCAATAAAGTATCATGTTTATATCCAATGATTTACACTAATACTTGATTTTTCTGCTGTTAAGAAAAAGATAAAAGTAATTTCCCTTGTTTATTGCACTTTTAAAATTAAAATCTTTGGAAATAAGTTATTCATAAGGTGGCAGGGTGTATTTTGGCATTCTACTTTTCCTTCCTTTTTTAAACCCACAGTTACTAGGAAAGGTTAAAAAAAATTGTTGAACATGAATAAAAAACCCCTCAACTTTTTGCATAAGGGGAGTTTAATTTGGGTTATTCCTTTTCTTCCATGATATGGTGGAGCCCATTATTCCCTTTCTACAAAACTTCGTGTTTCAGAAAATCCAAATTTCAGTCCACATAAATCAGGCCAGCATGATTATAAGTAATAATTTGTGACAGCTGTTCACTGATCTCAATTTGTGGTAATAAACGAGCGAGAACTTTCTTTACACAGCTAGTGTTTCCTTTTACCCCAAACTGTGGCTTCATCCCATTGCAGAAGATGCTTCTATTGCTCTTGTACATGAAAGGTGGTCAGTGCTATCTACTGCTTCTTCTCCACAACATACCTTTTTCTTTATTTTTCTCCTAATTATCTTATGAGTCATTATTAGACATAATAAGAAATGGGACAAGTCTTCTGGCTTATTTACTTAAATACAGTTAGCTGCTGAAAAGAGATGTGCTTACTGTGTAAATATTTGGGGTGGGAAATCCATTTCAAACAAGATTCAGAGAATCTGCTTTGTTAAGCAACGCTTGATTGATACCTCTTTAGCCACATTGCACTGCCGTTGTCACTTCCCGGCTGAGCTATTAGGATTTCCAAGGGTTTATTGTGTACTACTTAGCACTGTGCTGAGCTGGGCATTGTACACAGTGTCCTGTGTCTTTCTTTATTCTGGGACATGTCAGGCTTTGCAAAATGTGTTTGAGGCTGGAGAGGAAATTTTGTAGTAGGACCCTGTCAGAGGCAGCAGTGTTTTATAAGGTGGCACAAGGAACACAAAAGTCTGTTTCTTAAGCTGCTGACTTCAGGTTACCGAATGGAGACAAAGTGGTCACACAGTTAATTTGTAAGGGGAAATATGTATAGGAACACAAAGAGTAATAACATGAATAGGCCTTGCTCCATGTGTCTCCTTTGTTTTGAGAGTTGATTAGAAGCTTTGATTGATGCCTTCTTAAACACACTGTTGAAGTGCAAAGACACTGGTGTGCTGTGTGACTGAATGCTCTGTTTAAAAAGAAACACGGGTAGTTAACCTGCCATTACAGCAATGGTGCAGGTGTTGTGAAAAATGAACGAAATCAAAGCTGAAGCCACTGGTAAAGAAAGTTCATGTTTCTTGGTCCCGTTCTGCAACTGCAAAGTGTCAGAGTCGATTACACATGCTTACTTGTCCACACTCACTGCAGTGTTTACAATCTCGTGGGGTGACTTTGAAGATAGAAGGAAGAGATGAAGGACAGAAACAGTTGATTGTTTTCCTCAAAACTGAGTTTAGTACTGAGAAGGCGTATTCAAAATGATGGCAGGGAAAAATATCTAATCATAATCGTAGCTCTGAGGTACCTGATTAGTACATTTCAGTGTTCAGGGCTGGTAGCTGTGATTGACTTGAAGTATCTCATTTATTGTGTAGCTGATTTTAGTTAACTTGGGTTTAAAATTTTGGCCTTAATGATATTGACCTTATGTGCATCGTTTTTCTTCTTTGTAGCAGTGCTTAATGGATGCTTTTGAATTGATTCCCTGATTTCAGAAAGGGAATAAATAATAAATAAGTAATAATACTTGATAGCTCTACTCCCTATTATATAGAATGCCAGGTGTTTTCTCGATATAATACTAGTTCTGTTCATTTCAATTTCAATCTTCCTTCTAACTATGCTTAAAATCTGATCCTTTGCTCAATCTATTTAATTTTATTGAAAGCAACACTGATATCCATAATTTTATATTTTTACACAATTTTAAGAGTAGCTTAATTTTGTCAGCTCTTGGTTGTCTGTAATCTTCTTCTTTTACGTACCCATATTTTTAACATGTTGGTAATCCCTCTTTGTTCTTATGCAGACCTTTTCATGTCCCTTCATTTGAGGTAAAAAAACCCCAAACTGATGGTTCCCTTCAACTTTTCATTTTTCTTTTTCTTTTTATTGTGAGTATATAAGAACTTGTACTAATGACCAACCCTCTACAAGTGGCTTCAGTGAATCCAGTAGAATGAGGCTGTCTGCAGTGATAGGCTGAGATTTAAGATCGATGATACTCTTTCTGTATTTGGGACCTGTTTTGACAAGCACTTTAGAATCTGATCGGTGTCATATAAAACTTTAATTTCTTTCCACTGTCTCTCTTCTTCATATCTGGAAGTGTTCAATTAGTTAACTTTTAGTATTTGTTCTATGTCTCTTCGATCCAGAAGTTGGTCTCAGTTATAAAGTTTAATTTAATTTCTGTTGGTTTTAAAAACTTGCATTTCTGCTTGAGAATTTATGCAGGGAAAGTTTGACAAAAGACACTGGTCCACCACTAAATCATTCCTCTCATTCTGCATAAATACATACTTCTCTGGCTACTTCTCACTGGGGTATTAATAGCCATTTCTTGCTTTCAGCTTCAGAAAGTGTTTTTGTTTCCAGATACAGATTTGTGAACTTTTCATCTCTCTCTCTTTTCTCATGGTTTCTCACCTCCCGCTCTCCATTTTTAAAGTTTATTTTCTTTTTTCTTCCTGACTCGCTTTATCTTTACGTGCTCAAACAAAAATACTGATTAAGACTGAGGGTTTGGTTTGGTTTTAGTATCATTGCTTCATGTCAAGAGGTTTTTAAAATGTACACGATGGTCTTTTTGAGATATGAGAAAGATCTGCTGTATATTACCATGCTGGTCACTCTCACTTTAACCTTCAGAGGTCAGAAGATGCATATGGTGCCAATCCACATTACACTTTCCAGGGAAAGAATATTTTTTTTCCATTATTTTCTTGTTTCATGCTGACACCTCTGAGCCCCAAACTTTACCTTGGAAAATGGACTGCTGGCTTTGGACATATGTACATTATTTAAAACACTGGTGTTGTACTTAGTACTCATGAATTTTTGGCAAGATTTTTGCTCTCACAATGAGTATGAAAGGTGATAGTGGCTAATACTGACAGATGAGGTCAGGAACATGAGTAATATTACATTGTATGAAACCAATTGAGAGCCTCGTCTAAGGTGATGAACTTCCAGGTCTACTTGAAGACTACATGGGCTCAGCATATTTCAGGACAGAAATCTGTAAGATTCCCTTGTTTTATAAAGAAAAAGGATTCTAAGTAAGTTGGAAAATCTATTTTCTTTGGTAGAATTAGGCACACTGAAAAACATGTTTGTCATTAAATTAGTTTATGTGATGTGGTTGAGTGCTTTTGTGGAATGACATTTAAACAGAAAATACAAACAAAAGCTGTATTAATTTATTGCTACTTTTAGGAAGCTATTTTCTTATTGTTGTCTTGGATAATTTCTTTGCTAGTACCAGTTCTTAAGAAATAACATTTTAGAAACCAGGTAGTTAAAGCTAAATGATTTGAACTAATATTACAATTGGTTTTTATGAGTACATAGTCTTATTTTAATGTAAATTTCTTAAATCCTTTTATCTGCTAGTATAATAAAAGCTTGCTACACCTGAGAAGGAAAACTGCTAGTTTTCAGCTATCATTTTTGTTTGCTGCTCTCAGCTGTGCATTAGTATTCTGAATCAGCATTAGTCATAAAGCTTTTAAAGATTTTTCAAACAATCAAGCCCATCAATTTACTGAAAGAAGATCGTGAGGCATAAAGCTAGCATTGTAAAATAAAATGTATAATTGTTGTCATTGTTGCCCACTTCAGAATTTCAAAAGAAGACGTCTCTGGTAATTGAACACAATTTCTCAGTATTCTTGAAAACTGAAAGGCTAAATTTTGTTTTTCCCAAAAGATTGTAAAGGACAAATGTCCAGTCTTTGAGCTAGAAAAAATGTATAGTCAGTAACATGACCTGACAGTTGTAGAAAAGTGTATGTGTTGGGGGGGCTTCACACTTCTGTAAAGCTGGATAACTACCTGGGAAAACTTATGGGGTTAGATTTATAGGCTGTGCTAGGTTCTTTTGAATGGAACCAGTTGCAGTGCACACTTGTGAACATACAAAAATGTGTTTTGTGAGTCAAGGGGGAAGGTCTAATGTCACAGAACTGGCTGAAGGACAAACATCTCTGCAGCATTTTGGGAACACCCACTGTATGTAGTGAATAAACCTGGTTGAAAGAGGAATGTAGTTTAATAACATGTGAAAATATAAGAAAAAATGCCTAGGAAGACCTCAGTAGCTACTACGTAATTGAGGTTGGCGACTGCAAAGATTATATGTTCCCTAGCAAAGCTCTGACCTGAAGGCCAACTGTGATTCAGAAATAAGCTACCTAGAATTGGAAAACTTATCCTTGAACAACTGTTCTTTAAATAGACAAAAAGAGGTCCTCAGTAATGTCTTTGGAACCAGTACACGCTAATATGCACAATAGAAACTAAATAAGCTATCATTGTCAATAAATAGTATTTTTGTCTCTATTTCTTTGTATTAATAATGGTGATGAACCAGGCTTTTAGGCTTTTAAAGAAAAACTAGATAAGATGTTTCTCCTCGTTTCTCTTCAGTAGTGTTCTTACTGGATTTTTTCTGTACACATTTTCTAGAACTTTTTCGGTGACTCAGGTATTTTTGTGCATCTGAATATTGTAAGCAAATTATCTAGTGTATCTATACATACAAAAACATGTGATATTTCTTGAGTGTTGCTTGATATTTCCCAGGTGTTTGTACTGGTTCCAATTCTGTTTAACAGCTTTATTAATGACCTAGATTATGGGACACAATGCATACATAGCAATACAAGATTGGGAGGCGTGGCTGATAGACCAGATTTTTGTGCTTGACTGGATGTAGAAATGATCCAACAGGAACCTGATGACGTTCAATAAAGGAAAATTCCAAGTCCTGCACCTGCAGAGGACTAACTCCACATGCTGGGGGATCAATAGCTGGAAAGCAGCTTCACACAAATCCCTAGTAAGTCCTGGTGGACAAGCTGAACAGCAATGTGTGTTTGCAGCAAAATAGGCCTATGGTCTCCACGGATGCAGTAGAAAGAGCATTTGCCAGCAGGGCAAAAGTGGAGGTCTTTCCTCTCTACTCAGCACTGATGATACTGCATTTGGAGTGATGTGTCCAGTGCTGGACATATGGAGCGAGTTCAGCAAAGGGCTGCTAAGGTAATTAGGAACTGGAGCATGTTTCAGAGGGGACTTTGAGAGAGCCAAGACTGTTCACCCTGAATTTGCAGTGGGGATCTTGTCAGGGTGTATAAGATTCCAGATGGGAGGGTACAAAGAAGGCAGAGCCAGACTGTTCTCAGTGGCATACGGTGAAAGGCCAAGAAAGCACAAACTAAAATGCAGGGAATTCTGTTTAAATACAAGGCAAAACAGTTTTCATTATGTGGGCTCAAACACTGGCCCAGGATGCTTAAGGAGGTTTTGGAGTCTAATCTTGGAGATCTTCAAAACCTGACTGGGCACAGCCCTGAGTAACTTGTTCCAACTTTTCCTGCTTTGAAAAAGCTGAGTATCTCCAGAGGTCCCTTCCAGCCTCAGCTCTTCTCTGGTGCTGTGTTTCAATGAGTATATGTTATCTGATGTCTAAGAGCAAGGTCCAGGTAAAATCGCAGAAAGGTGTTTGTTGAATTGGCTTTTCCTCTACCGAAAAGTAATCACAGAACCCTAGAAGATTTTTGGAGTTACATATGCAGGCTATTTGGGAGGAGAAACGAAAACATGAACTCTGTTCCTCATGTTGCAATGGGAGGCATGACAGTACAAAACCAGGAACATTCATTTTATATTTTAAACTAAGCAGTATCTTGATTAATGCCTCCTAACTCAACTAACCAAAATCCTGTTCACTGGAATCTCCAGTTTCTAATGATAGAAAGTTGCTCTTCCAAATGAGATGGATTTTAATTAAAATTGCTTTCATTCTTGAGTGGTATACTTTGTACAATATGACCTCATATTTCATAACTTTGAAAGCTGCCTAATTCTAATTTTTTCCACTTTATAGGAAAAAAACTGAAGGTCCAAGAAAATGTGTGCTAAGAAGTTACTGACATGACGGATTTCAATATCTCTAAGTAATTAGTTAAGTTATGCTTGTCTCTTTCATTAAAGGCACCATTAGACAGCCAGATGCAAAAGATGACTGTGGCAAATGGTTTTCCAGGTAATTCTTGATAATGTTAAATGTGGTTGTCATTTCAAATGATCACTATGCATCTTTTCTCAAATATCCATCCATCTACTTGAGCTGCCTGCTCAATAAATTGTATGTGGAAATCATTAGGATAATTTAATAGAAAGAATTTCCGCAGTTTAACTAGCTGCAGGATGTTTTCTCTGTTTCTGTGTTTGTTTTTCTTTTTCATTCTCCACTGACATTGGTGAAAAAATCCATATTACAGATATTTCTCTCTCCTTTGTTCCTTATTACATTTCTCCCTATTTCAAGCTTCTTTTGGAGACAAAGTATACTATCAATGTGCTGAGTAGAAAATTGTAAATCTGTCCAAAGGGCCATACATTGTCTTCAATTTCTGCTCATGCTTGCCTTTAGTTTTAGTAAAAGGAGTGCACCAAATGTTGATGGGGGCACTGGTTCCTGTCATAGCACAAGGCTGAACTAAAGCACACTTTCCTTTCTGCAAATGTACACACTTTGCCAAGTGAAAGCCCATATTATTTAGGTTATTTTTCACATCCTTTCGTTGCTATAAATTTTACTCTGTAGAGAAGCTAGAGCAGGAGAAGGACTAAATTAAGGATTTTTTCAGCTTGACTTTTTGAAAAAAGGTTGGTTGGTTACTTGTCTCTTTCAGTGTTGCTATTATATGAGAAAGGTGATGTGCTGATAAAGAACACAGAATGCAAAATTATGGCTGTTACTGAGTGCTTCACACTGTCCGGGGTAGAGTGAGAGGAGCAGATAGCGTGGAACAGTGACATTCCCAGCCTGAGAGGAAATTCCTTGACAGGCACCCTCTAAGTTTAAAGTGTACATTTTTGTGTGCTGAAAACGGCATTCTCATAATGTCCCTAATCTGCCTTGTAGCTTCTGGAGGTAAGAAGCTTCTAAACAGTCTTGAGTAAGTCTCTCACTGTGCATTGTCCACAGTGTATCTGCAGACTGTAGGATCATGTATCCTATTTCTCTTTTCTGTTCAACAGTCAAGGCTTCACTCTCTCTTTAACCCCTCTGAATCACTTTATAATATTAGGCTTTCTTCATTTTTCGTTGAGTAAAATTGCTCGTGTACTAGCGGTGAGGGGCTTTGGTCCTGTAATTTCCAGCTGCATTAAATACTCTGTTTCAGTCTTGCTGTTTATGCTGGTTATTTTTGAACTCAGGAATTGCAGACTGCTTTTAGTACCACTCTTTGACATTAAAAGAAAGACAGTTCTCTCCTGGATACAACTGTCATCAGTGCTTAGAAATTTTTCATTGTTTTCTTTCAGAACATGCTGTCTTTCTCACTTTTTTCATTTATTGTTAGCTTTCCTTTTGACAGACTTTTTTCTTTTATTTAATGGTGGTTAATCAGGTAAATAGGAGACTCTTTGAATAGCATATTTTATTAAATTAAAACACCTAACTAACTTATCCTCCAATTATGTGCTCCATTAATCCTTTAGTGCAGACTCCTTACAAATTTTGCTATTACAGATAGGAAGAACTAACATAAATTAGAAATGTCAGATACTTTTTGAAAGAGATTTTTTTTCCCCTGTTTTTTAAAGGAGTCAATGTACTAATTCTTTATTGTACAACTTACGTATTTCTTTAACTTCATTAGCTAGGAGCTGTTATTAATGGGAGCCTTTCAAAACAGGAGCAACTGCTTAAGTTTAGCTGGATTGAGTAAAGTAAGTATTTGCCACAAATGTAAAATCATTACCAACTCATCTAGCTTCCCTTATAAAACATTAAGAAAAAATAGGTAAAATTGGTTCTTGTGTATATTCCCCTGACACACAAGGGTTATGAACTACATACATGGAGAACAGGAAGCTAAGTACAGTGCTTCACAAAGATATTCGAGTGGGGAAGGTATTAATTTCAGTTTAAATTGTCCTAAAATAAGGTAAATATCCTAAAAATATCCTAAAATATGAAGAAGAAGGAGAATAAATTAACAAAGATGAGTAATAGTAACTACTTCCGCAACCATTTGATTCTCCTTGAGTGTACTAGAACTTTTAGGTGCTTTCAACACCGCTCAGACACAGCATGGAAGTGTGCAGAGAGCCGTAAGCTTTAGAGTAAAAGGGACAGACAGAAACTCGAGTCTAGCAGGGAGAAGAGAGGCATTCAGGACAGCAATTCTGGAGCAGATGTAGGAGAAAAACAGACTGGTTAGAGAATATAATTTAGAGAGCTCAGCTATTTAAGTGAAGACGAAATGGGTAAGAGCAGGCATTTTGGGCCTAAAACTAATGATAAACTATCTGGGAATAAAGATAAGGGGCATCTGTTTGACAGCTGACTGGGTAAGCAGGTAGCTGAGGATGTGCAGATTGCCTCCTGAGGGAGCCTGTGTGGTATATTCAGATAAATAAGGAGCAGGAAGGCAAGGGCAGAATTGTGGTGAATGTGCAGAAGGGTTGTATTCACTGAACTTCACTTTCTGAGCTGTGAATGGACTACAAGACTTCAGAGACTTATGGTTTCTCTGTCGTCAGAAAACCTCCACTGAAGGCAGCCTTTGATTTTCTGATCCCTCTGCTATATTTTCAATACATTTCATAGTGAAAAGAGCTATATCCTCTTTTCCAAATTTTTATTTGTCAAAATACAATCATTCCCTGTCACCACGTGTATTTCTGTGAAAGTCTGGACACTTGGAAGGTCTTCAGGTTCATTGTATTTTCTTCTTTCTGGCTTGCCTAGACTTCTCTTTGGCAAGCCATCCAATCAATAAATTTGCTGTATGCATAATGTGAGTATTCCCACCTAGTAACCCTAAGGCAGATTTTTGGATGGTCAGTTATTTTGTTCTCTCCTGTTGTTCTGAACAATTAAAAACAACCCTTCCACAAAGTGGAGCTACAGTCATTCTATGACAGAAGTAAGAGAGACCTGTTCTCATATGACTTCTGTCTTTCTTGAAAGTCATTATGTAGTGGACAGAATGGTGGGTACTGGATCTAATTATTGCCCTAAGGATTTTCTTATTGCCTTTGTACTCCTTTTCAACACTAGGTAGTTACTCAAGCCATACTTCTTACAAATGATTAATAAATGCAATTCTCATTTTTCAGACAAAGAGCTAGAAATTTCTGTAGAAATGTCTGGCAGAAATGCTGAGCACTTATAACTGAAGCCAATGGGAATGCTAGTTTGAATGGATGAAGTACCATATAGCAACCACCTTCTGAAAAATCTTTCACTAGCGTTATCAAGTTAGGTGTGAAAATTAATAGGATTTTTTTCCTTAGTCTGTCTATGCCTCAGTCAACTATTTGTAAAATGGAGTGATATCATCTTTCATTTTGCTGGCCGTTTTAAAGATTGATTAAGTTTTGTGAAACAGTACTCTGTTCTGAGAAGTCCCACAGAAAGTTCTAGACAAATGAATAGATTTAACAGGTTTGCCATAGGTTTTGACAGTTTTCAGCAAATATTGACCAGCTAATCATTAATAACTTTTCATTTATTACACATAGTAGTGGTACAGGGTTTCTGGGAGGGAGGGAGGGAGGGGGAAGGCAGTCAATTAGAAATTGCATAATTTATATGCACAAGTGAAGTGAATTCATGGTTGAGTAGAGTACCCTAACAACGATGGAGTTTAACTTCTTATGAGTTTGACTGTACAGCTTTATAATATAAACCTGTATTCAAAATGTAACTGTAAAAGCAAGTACTGTTTTAGATGGAGTAAGTTGTTGCTTTATTGAAGGTGATGGGAAAATTTCCATTTCCTACCATTTACTTCTATAGCTTTTCACTCATCTGCGATGAATGAAATAACATATAAATATATTCATGGCAAGTTTGAATGTCAACTTAGAAATGAAAAATCTTGTTGCTTTATTTCTCCACTGAAACTTCAGCTCCGGCTGTTCTCATGTGACTCTCAGGCTGAGGCCTGAATGAAATCTCAATGTGTGATCACAGAGTCTTTTCAGAATTCCTGATGTTACTCATTATTGCATCTCCCAGAAATGTGCTTAAGGGACAGGTAGTTATTCAGCAACGCTCCTGCCAAAACTACAGATGGTATTGGTGTGTATCCGGTGAACAGCATTTGACATCTAGGCATGTTACCTTTAGTGTGCTTTGAACAGTGGTTAAAAGTTCTCTTACGGGACTCATCAGATTGCTGCGACTGACCAGCAGTGATAGTGTATCAAATGTTGTTTAGCATATTAGACTTAGAAATTGTTTGAATCCAACTTGATCTTTTTTGTCACCCAAAAATATGTTCCCCTTATTATTATAACAACAAAACCAATACAATTGATTTGGTTCCAAAGGTGTTGCAATTAAGTACCGAAATGAGCATTGGAATATACTTTCCTCTCTAGGTGATTTGCATGGGGTGCCTAATGTTGCTTGTGTGCCTCACAGGTCATCTTGTTTCTCAGGTATACGTTAGGGTGCATCTAAAGCATCCTAAAACTGGGTAACAGGCGTTATGTAATTAAAGTCTGCCATCTCTCTAGACAAATAATAATTCTCTTCATAATGGACATTGTAAGTTGCTGTACATTTCATCTAACAAAAACAAATTCTGATTCTCTTCCACTTAACATATGCTTTCTTTAAGGGAAAAACAATCTCAAGTTAAATAGGCTATGCACACGATATATTTCTTTATCTTCTTTTTGTGCAATTTCTTTCAAACTCTCTGTCTCACTTTGTTCATTGATGCTCAACATCATTTTAAATTGACTTGTGGACAAATTTCGTGCTCCCTTTCCTTGCCATTTTTTGTAACTTTGTCAACAGTACAGAGTTCTCCTGTATTTTTTACCCTCAGTCTTAAATTTTTGCCGTTTATTCAAAGTTTAAGAAGAATCATAATTTTTAAAAATCAGATTATTTCATCATTTTAATATTAATATTATTGTTACTATTTAATGTTGGGGGAGAGTCTGTCATGTTACTTTTTACTAAAAAGTCATGTAAGTATCATACAGATTATAGAAACTGATGATGAAAGCAAATAAAAATGGAAGTAAAATATTTTCTGCCGATGTGGAACCTAACTGTTACCTGCTCAGATTTCTATCTGCAGAAAATATTTGTTAACTTGCATCTCCAGCTTTATCTACCAGGCAAGCTGTGCTATCATGGTTGGAGGCACAGTGAGCTTCTAACATAATAACTTTCAGTGGGAAAATTGAAATAAGTTATAAAAATGTATTTTCTCTTACCTGATTGCTTAATAGTACTTTGAATTCCAAGGCTGAATGTGAGCTGGTCTAGTTTAGCTGGTGTGCCTCTATTCTGGGCACGTAGCAATTTCAGCCTGTGTTTTGTTCCGATGTTCATAGTTCAATAACATGAGCTGATTGCCAACAAACTTATTATTATTTTTATGTGAAGGGGAACAGTGAAATTGCATCTTTTTTTCTAAAAGTAAATCACAGACTGATCTGTAGATAGCATTGCCGCAGTTTTAAAACAGTACTTCATAATCAGATTCTTCATGGAATGCATCTGAACGCTCAAGAAGTTGATAACTGCAGCTCAGTAGGTAATTACACATGGTGTGCAATCAACTGATCAACATGATACAAATTATATACTTACGCTGGTTTTAATCCAGCAATTTCTACTTTAATCAATGATATTATTATAATTTTACATCATGACTAATAAGACCAGGACTTGACATTTTTCACAAGTGAAATACTGTGTCGCAAATTCATCCTTTGCTTTTGGTGTTAATTGTGTCATAATGATGTTCAGTATCAACTGTGGGACTGCAGAGATGTCCCCTCGAACAGCAGGAGAAGGTGATGACTGCTTAGTCCCACACCTTCCTTCTAAGATGAATTTGTCCTTTATAGTGCTAATATGTCACTCCTATTTTTTTCTTTCTGGAAATTCAGATTTGTGCTTTACCTTAAAATGATAGACATAGCATTGTTGGATTGGGTCCAGAGGAGGGACACAAAAATAATCGGAGGGCTGGAACACCACTCCTCTGAGGAAAGGCTGAGAGGATTGAGATTGTTCAGCCTGGAGAGGAAAAGACTCTGGGAAGACTTTACTGCAGCCTTTCGTTACTTAAAGGGGCCTATAAGAAAGATGGGAACAAACTTTTTAGCAAAGTCTGTAGCAATAGGACGAGGGATAATGGTTTTAAACTAAAAAAGGATAGCTTCAAAATAGATAAGAGGAAGAAATTTTTTTATGATGAGAGTGTTGAGACACTGGAACAGGTTGCCCAGAGAGGTGGTAGATGTCCTATCACTGGATGTGTTCATTCCAGGGGGTTGGAGCAGATGACCTTTAAAAATTCCTTCCAACTCAAAGTATTCTGTGATACTATTCTATAATTCTATTACTAGTCACTGGGAAGTCCTTCCACTAGCTGCATTCTCAGAGACAGCCCAAGATTGCACCTAAGGATCCCATTGCCAGCATGTTCCTAGGCATCCAGAATAATACTGCTATTTTTCTTGTATTTGAGATGGTAGTTTTAGCTGTAGGTAGCCATATGCAAAATCTAACATAATTTACCACCCTCAACTAAGGAAATGTAAAGACCAAAGTACATCTTTGCAGTCAGTCAGTCCCCTCTGGCTCCATCTTGCCCTTACAGCATGTATCCACTGGAGAGCAAGTTACCTGACAACTCTACTTCCTTTGAACTGCCAAGGAAAGCAGGAAGAGGAATCTAGGCGTACAGCCCAGAGCTGAGTTTTATACATACTTCATTGTGTGTTGTAGCAAACGCTGTTGCACTCTTCTTAACAACCAGGTCATCTTTACTGTGCAGAAGTACTGCAGGGGCAGAAAAGAATATTTCAGCCTTTCAGCCATCTTTCCAGTATTTCTTCTTTGGAACAGTAGCTCCAGTTTTCTTCCAGTATATTGGAGGAAAATATCTGGCCAAATAACTAAATTCCACTAAACTATCAAGTAGCTACTTATGTCAGATAACTGCTGCACGTGTGTCTTATTGGTTGACTACCCATGAGGTTGCTCTGGAAATCTGATCAGTGCCAGAGGACACAGCAAGTAGCTTTAGGAAAGCAGGGACCTAGACAGCATAATTTTCCTGCCTTAATTTGGTCTTGTTTGTCCTCAGAAGTATCACAATTACCTGCAAACAAGAGTCTTTCCCTGTGGTAGCACTAGTTAATCTCAGTGTGAATTGAACAAAAGGTCCTGAGGAGCACCTGAAAGCCTGGCAGTATGGAGGGATGACAAAGGCTGCAAGTCTTGGCCCTGGGTCGTGCTTTTCTAGCCCACATATGGGCAACAGCATGAAACATGAGATGATTTATCTGTTCCCATTATATTTAAGCCTAAAAATACTGTAGCAGCATTCAAAAACTATTCAGAAGTCTTAAGCATTGAATTTTTTTCTTTTCATTTCTCACGATGCTGACAGTCTCCCTGCTGATAGTTTGATAGATTGGATGTTTTCTGTAACTTTCCATAGCGGGTTATTCTACCCCTCTCTAGGCCCATTCTTCCCTCCCTTGATTTTTGTCAGATTTACATCTGTTTCCTTAGCAAGCTACTATAAATATGTCTTCAAGTCCATTTACAGTCTATGCTTAATATCAGCTTCAGAACACAGAGCAGAATGCAAAATGATCGAACTATTTTGAACAAACAACTCCGGACTTTTAAATTCATCAGAATTCTTTTTTATTTCCTCTTTGGAGGATCCCTGTCTTTGAATTGTTTGTGCTGTGCTTTGCCTAGGGATGTGTTTGCATAATAAGAGCTTTGATTTGAATAGATGAATAGACCTGGGTGTTTGTGTTTTCCCACCATTTTCATGATTATAGCAGAAAAAAAGGGCAAGGACAGTTTTAGCTGAGTAATTTAGCATATTTTCACATTGAGATTTAGTTTTGCTGGCTAGCAGAAGACAATGCAACTCAAGTAGATAGCAGAAAATGTGAAGTGAGAATGATGGAAATGAAAAGGAACTTCAAGAAGATGATCTCTTTTGCAGCTGTGCAACAGTCAATAACTACAAATTAGTTACAGCTTGAGTGACAGACAAACCTCAGGTATACTCTAAAAAGGAACTGTAAAAAAGAGCTGCGTATTTAGTCACTCTGACTGTCATCTTTGTGTAATAGACTCGGAGAAGTGTGTGGTCACATTGTAGGGATATTTTCTTTCCTTTTTCTGTCAACACTGGGATATTCAGGATTACATGGCAGTGAGAACAATAGCTCCATGAAACATCTAGTGACCTAAAAGAGCACTTTTTCTTCCTGAATTTCATACTCTTTTTACTCTAGTAAAATTCTTTCACACCTTAAATGATTGTTGAAGATGCATTTCAGATAAAATTTTTACTCATCAGAGGTTCTTCAAAAGAGATTGAGTTCTCTGTGTTTGTATTGCCCTTCTGGAGAGGTGTGATGACTAAGTGACATACTACAAACATAGCTAAAAGGAATCAGTTTTGGCCATCTATCCTCTCTGAATGATTCTGAGTTGAATATGACAAGAATTTGAGGGAACAGACAGAAATTTGTGCTTTGAATCCAAATATAAATGTAGATATGAAAGGAGAGTGACAGGTTTTCTTAAACACATCTCATCATTTGTCCTTGGTGTCTCTTTTTGTCAAGACATTGTTTCCTCTGTCTGAGTTGCATATGCTTGTCTTTCACTGCCGAAAATGGAGTCCCACATAATAAATTCATGTTCAGTGTCCTGAACCCAGCAAGGAATAACCCCCAGCTCAGGTTGGGGGCTGACCTACTAGAGAGCAGCTCTGCTGAGAAGGACCTGGGAGTCACCAAGACTGGGTGACAAGTTGACTGTGAACTGGCAGTGTGCCCTTGTGGCCAGGAGGGCCAATGGTATCCTGAGGTGAAGCACAAAAAGTGTGGCCAGAAGGTGGAGGGAGGTGATCCTCCCCCTCTGCTCAGCCCTGGTGAGGCCACATCTGGAGTGTTGTCTCCAGTTCTGGGCTCCTCAGTACAAGATAAGGCTCTTGTGGAGAGGGTCCAGCAGAGGCCCTCTCCAAACAAAGATGATCAAGAATTTGGAGCATCTCTCTTATGAGGAGAGACTGTGGGAGCTGGGCCTGTTTTGTCAAGAGAAGAGAAGACTGAGAGAGGATCTCATTAATGCAGATAAATATCTCTATGACAGGTGCCAAGAGGATGGTGCCAGACTCTTTTTCATTGGTGTACAGCGACAGGAGGAGGAGCAATGGCCATAAACTAAANTAAGGCTCTTGTGGAGAGGGTCCAGCAGAGGCCCTCTCCAAACAAAGATGATCAAGAATTTGGAGCATCTCTCTTATGAGGAGAGACTGTGGGAGCTGGGCCTGTTTTGTCAAGAGAAGAGAAGACTGAGAGAGGATCTCATTAATGCAGATAAATATCTCTATGACAGGTGCCAAGAGGATGGTGCCAGACTCTTTTTCATTGGTGTACAGCGACAGGAGGAGGAGCAATGGCCATAAACTAAAACAATGGCCATAAACTAAAACACAAGCAGTTCCACCTCACTGTTCAAGGAAGAACTTCTTTCCATTGACAATGGCAAAGCACTGGAACAGGCTGCNTGTCAAGAGAAGAGAAGACTGAGAGAGGATCTCATTAATGCAGATAAATATCTCTATGACAGGTGCCAAGAGGATGGTGCCAGACTCTTGTTCATTGGTGTACAGCGACAGGAGGAGGAGCAATGGCCATAAACTAAAACAATGGCCATAAACTAAAACACAAGCAGTTCCACCTCACTGTTCAAGGAAGAACTTCTTTCCATTGACAATGGCAAAGCACTGGAACAGGCTGCCCAGGAAGGTCATGGATTCTCCCTCTCCAGAGACATTCAAAACCCTCCTGGATGAGTTCCTGTATGATCCTGCCTTGGCAGCAGGGTTGGACTGGATTATCTCCAGAGATGCTTTCCAACCCTAACAATTCTGGGATTCGGGATTCTGAGAGTTGTACTTTGGGTTAGCTCTGACCTGATCCCACAGACCACTTCCAGGTACAGAATGGGATGCATTATGTGTAGTCAGGGAGTGGAATTTCCAGTGCTGGTTCATTTGAATAGGATTCTATTCACACTCACTGAGAGGCTTCACAGTGTAAGATACATCATGGGAAAGGAGAATGATAAGGAGATTGGCTGCAAAAACACACTCCTGAACAAAACAACTAGAATGTAGATGCACTATTTGTTTCTCTTGTTTTACTCCAAAAACTCAAAGCTATAGAAACAAGTTGACATACATTTGCATCCCCAGTTTGTAGCTTGGAACTAACAGCTGACAGAAGCTTAGAGCACTTCTGTTGCTTAATTTGAGTCTTCAGTTTAATTTGTTAGGGAAATGTTGTAGTTTTTGTCTGCAAGATTTTCAGTAGGAATTTATCACAGTGTTTGCAGGAGCAACAAACTGAATCAAATAATTTTTGCAAATTTTCTCTAGTGTCTTAGAAAGCTCTGACCAAAAAGTATTTACAGCTGTCACTGTTAAAAATGGAAATTTATCAAGAACAAGCCCTCACAAAATCCTGAAAATTCAATTTATTTTCTAATCTAAAAATTAGGAAATATTGCCATGTTGTATTTCAAACTGAAGGGATATATTGGTGATATGTATGGTGATACAAGTTGTTCAGACACCACTGGGACTCTTTATTCCACCCAATCAATCTTTCCTACCTCAAATCTTGATTGATTGATTGATAGATTACGACAGCTTAGATCTAATTGTCAGGCAGTGGGCAGTGACTCTTTTTGGTTTTTCTTCTGCCTTTCCATAAACCATTGGATATGTGAGACTTTAAGGAAATGGACAGTTTACACATTGCTCTTCTGAAGGTTGGAAAAGGGATCTGCAGCCTTTGTTTCTCCTGTAGTGGCAACTTCTCGCACCATTTTTCTCTCTCATAGATTGGTGGTATCCGGCAGGATTGTAATTTATGGGTTTTTTTAATCTTAAATTGAGTATAACCGTAAAGCTCTGGTGCCTCTTAGAGCCAATAAACAACGTAGACATTTCTGTATTAATTTTTCAACACATTATTATGATGTTGCTTTGCAATTTAGCAGCATTAAGGGTCAGAGTTTGACTCCATGTTTTATGTGTTTTATTATTTTTACGTCACTTTTACCACCAGTCTATTGAATTGGAATTAATGAGGATTGAGAATACATCTAATGCATACTTTGTAGCAAACTGCTGAAATTACCGCACAAGTAATTTGTTGCCCATGATATGATTTTACTGTATCAGCTATGTTGTATCTAGTGATTATAAATTTAATAGTTTTGGTAGACTGCACTGAAGTTCTCTGATGAAAATGAAGAGAGTGGTCTAGAGCAAATGCACCATATTTCTCCTGGTTAGTGCAAACCCACAATTTCTATGTTCCGGCAGCACAATTATTCCTTTACTACCATCATGGACTGTTTTGTGGGGTAGTGGTTGGTGGTGGTGGTGGGTGTAGGGGTAGTGGTGTATTTTTGAAAATATTCAGGTGCAATAATGTGGGCTTTTTTCCTGTTTTTCCTTTTTGATACTTTTAAATAAAAATTTACTAAGTGCTAACAGCTGTCTCCTAAACTGATAATAGGAGCTGGAAATATCTAGTGCTAGCCTTAATTACATGCTCCAGGCTCTCATCTTTTGCACCAGCTCTGTCAAATGCAGACTATATTTTGTCTGAGATAGGAATGTTTAGTCAGACTGACATGAATAAAGTCAAGCTGAGGAATTTGCTCTACTGATTTCTTTGAATACGTTAGAAAACTCATGTGCAACTTATCTGTCATGCAAGTATAACTAGACAAATGATCTTAGTATTTCTGCAGGGCTGGATTGGTCTGCTGGTTAGGTCTTAGCAAAATGTCTCTCAATAGATTGTGGTTCTTTTCGGTTAATAATGGCTTGCCTCAAATGATTTCTCATACTAATTGCCCTTTCTTTGCCCTCTCCTTTCTTCAAAAAAGCATGCTGGCAAGTTTAGTTAGTAGAAATACACAGATTATTATAGATTTATTTTAAAAATCACCCTTCTTTCTGTGTTGCCTTTCTTGCAACAGCTATAGTAAGATTTGATGGTGAAATGCAGATAAGAAAATAAATTAATTCTTTTCTATGGAAAATATTAGCGATATGAACAAATCTTATGTTGCTATAAAATGCTATAGATTCAGATTGGGAATAATAACATTACATAACATGACATGGCTTAGTAGACCAACTAGAAGTGGAAGCCAAGCACTACTTGGAGGAAGGGATGTAGAAAACATAAGGGACCGTCAAATGAACGTGTTGTCACAGAGAAATACACAAAAATAAGATCTACATGTTTTTACAATTCACAGTAGAAAGCTGGTTTTTCTAGCTTCCTACTGTCCTCTATAAAGGCTGTTCCAGAGCCTTCATTAACAATTGTCTTCAGGTTTTCAGCCTCATTTTACTTATTCCCTCTTTATAAGCTTCTGTCCTTATGTCAATATTTTTATCCTACTTTACTTCCCTTCTTTGATATTATCTAACCATGTATCTCTAAAGAATAACCATGCTACACTTCCCAGCTTGTTTTGCTGGGCTAAGCAAGTCAGTTTTCTTCTCATCACTTCTTTTATAACATACGAAATTTGTTTTTCTAGCCATCATTGGAAGTTGCTTCCACATTTTTTCTGATACAAGTTCATTTCATTTATTTTTTTTAATATGGATAATTTGCATCAGATGTTTCAGATGAAGACTCTCCCACACAAGAGACTTTGTAAAAAGGTTTTAATAACTGTCCGCTTCTATAAAAACACTTCTTCCAATGCATCTTAAAATTGCATTTGCCTTTTTCAGAGCAGCATCATGCCAGTGATTTATAGTCAGACTGTGATCAATAAATACAGCCAGGCCTTTTTATCATTTTTAGCTGATGTACTCTCCTTCTGTATCATGGATTCATGTTAATGGCCCCTTGCCCTTGTTCTATTATACTTCATTCCATTTCAATTACAAACCTCAAAGCCACCTAATTTTTTGTGGATAATATTCTGTTCCTCCTTTATATTGATGTCTCCCAGCTTCATGTGATCATTCATTTTCATCATAGTAAGTCTACTCTCTGAGCTAAAGCTACTTAATAGATGCATTATAAATAAGACTTAACCATGAGGACTTCTGCTTTCCTTCATGACATTACTAAGTTTTCCTACACATTGCTTAGCTAGTTTCTTACTCACTTATGTGAACCTTCAGCAATCTTGTTTGTTTTATTTGTAATTATCATGTACTCAGTGTTAATTTAGTGTCTTAAGTTAAACAGTGAAGGAGAGACAAGCAAGTCCACAGGGGAAACTACAAGTTTTCTAGGATGCGACAAACTCCATACAACTGATTTAGCTGCTAGAGTCTCCTTATTTCTGCCGTTGCTAAGGCTGGTTATGTTTGCCTCCATTCTTTTTGGTAGTTTTGTTTTTGCCAGAGGATGCTGATGTTTTAAAGCACATTTTGTGGTGTGCTGTGTCCCCAGCCAGCAGCCAGGCACGAGCACAACCATTTGCTTACTCCCCTGTGCTGTGGAATGGAAAACACAGAAAGATGGCAAGAAGAATCATGGACAAGATAACATCAGTTTAATTGGTGGAATAAAAGCTGCATGCACAAGCAAAGCAAAAAGAGGAATTTATTTACTACATCCACGAGTGTGTTATGTACACTGTTTCAGTCACAGATCCAGAACAAAGTGCTGCTATGAAGAAAAATGACTGCAGAAAATACATGCAGAGGGAAAAATTATATAAAATTATGTAAGGTTTTTTTGCCTTACAATATTTGCCCATCTAATTAGTCTATCAAAGAAAACCAAAAAGCAAAACAAAACAAAGCAAAACAAAAAGCCAAACCAAACCAAACCAAAAACAAACTACCAAACCCAAACTAAAAAAAAACCAACAAAACCCCCAGCTATTAAAGCAATGTGGATAGGGAGATACCAATCTACAGGAAAGCTTAGACCTTAAAATCAAAACTTTTTGGAATACTTACACCATTTTTCCTCTTTTTTTTAGCCATGATTGTTGAGATTGTCTAAAAAATGATATTATAATGAAATGCATGTGGTACTCATTTGAGTTTCCTACTGAATACAGTTCAATTTATGGACTGTCTGTGTTTGACTATACATAGTTTGTGTTCCCTGTCTTAGTTGTTTCCCACTTCACCATTAAGTTTTAGACCTTTATTGTGCTTCACTTGACTATCAAGTCAAAACAGAATTTTTTTTTCACTGTATGTATGTTTTTAATGAGAGTGATAAATTCATACACGTTCCATCTATATCTCAGTATTCCTCTTATATCTAAAATCTCAGCTGTTCCCGACATACAAGGTTTGCCAAGAAGATTCCTACTACCAGAGAGTAAAATCAGTTTCTGGTCAGTCGCTGCAGAACTGATGGCGGTTCAAAAGTGATTAAACTGAAGTAGATGCTCTGGGCAACCCAAGAAAGGCATCTTGTGGTACAGTCTTGGCTGATGAGTCTGTTGTAAACCCATAAATCTCTAAGGAAGGGTCAGCTGCTTTGTGTTGCGAGCTACTAACAGTAGCATGTTTAGACTGAGGGCATGCAGAACTGCTCCCCCAAAAATAATTAAACGGTAAGGTTTTTGGCCAAGTGTCAGTGAAGTTTTGGCTCTACTGTTTTGACTTCCGTTTAAACTGTAGCAGGAAAATGACATGCCTGCTGAGCAACTGGTGGTGATCTGACATAGCCCTAAACTCTGGATATATTTTTCCCTCCTTTACCTATTGCAAGTCTGCGCTTATCAGTCTCTGAGTTACAGCCTAAGGAGGAGATCTAAGAAGGTATTTCAGATCAGTTTGGACAATCTCCTCAGTGAATTGTTTTATGCATTTTTCTAATATTTTGGCATTTCTAGAAATGTAATTAATCTATCTGCCTGAAAGTTATTGCAGATGCTGAATTTTGGCCTCTTTGAAAACCTTGACATGCATTTAATTTCATAGAAAAACTACAGGTATTCATTTCCATAAAGACTTTGTGCTTTATTTATTCTTAAGACTGAAAAAAAATACCTAATGATATAGGCAGCCTGTCTAATACATCATGTATTTAAAAAAAAAAAAATTTGTGAATGTCTTGTTTCTTAAAATTAGCTAGTATTGAGTCTGTCTAAGAACCAGTTGAGGAATTGGCAAGGTTCATTTTTATAGTGTACTGAAGGCGAAGAGTAAAGGGATTCAGTGTTTGATAATGCACAAGAAGACCCAAGTGGATGCTGTAGTTGAAATAGCTAATACATTGTCAAATTTGCAGTGTAGATAAACTTTTGCCCTCTTTGAGACTGATATGTTCGGGTGTTTTTAATAGTTACAGTGTGATACTACAGTGCTAAAGCTCTGTTTGCCACTGAACTGCAGCAAAGGGGTTGTCACCATTTTTCTTCTTCAGTTTTTTTTCTTCTAAGAATTTTGAGATTTTAAAGGGCCCCCCATCCCCAGCTGTTAGAAATCACTGAGTTTTAATTTAATATGTTAAACTATACGAATGTAATTTAAGTTTCCCATCCCTTGGTAATTAGATCCTCTTCAGCCTGAATTGTTGTGTGTTCTGTTAATTCTAAGCATAAGATTGGGAGATCTGCACATTATTGTGTAGCTAATATTATCCACCTACCTGTTAGCTGTGTGGGAATATGACAGATTATTTAAAGAAATAATTTGTATTTTCTATTTTCCTCTGCTGGAAGGGACATCTAGAGATGGTGCCAGCTTGAGAGACTTTGAGCTGCCATTTTTATCATACCAATAAGGATTTCAGAAGGGCATGAAACAGGTGCCTGGAAGCAAACCAATAAAAGTGAAACTTCTTTTTATTGCTTTTGATCCCAACCCACTAAATACAATAAAAGCTCTCCTGGGATTAAATATATCAAATTCCTGAACTGAGATACTTCTACCTCTCAGATACTCCCTAGAGTATCCCATCATGATGGACAAAGCCTGCAGTCCAAAGGCTGAATATTTCAAAATGGAGGAAAATAACTTTGAATCCAAAGGGGATGTCTGTTTTAGAAAACATGGACCTTTTGTTCCCCTCAGAATTTAACCTTCTCTACAAAATTATTTTGGATTGATTTCCAGCTGTGTTGAGAAGTTGAGCCTGTGAGCCTAAACACTCCCATTCCCAAATCATGCACTCAGAAAAGAGCAAAAGTAGCCGGTGTTCTGCTACATCTTTCAGTTTTCCCTATGAGAGCTCATCTTTATGACCAGAATTCTTCTGCTGGGGTTACTGTTGACACAGAGCACCAAGCTGGAAAGCAGAGATAACGTGTGTCATTTCTGTGGTTTGTCAGATACTCTGATTCCAACCTCTGTCCCTCCCCTTCCTTTTCTCTGTTGCACAGGTGCTGAAATCCTTTTAGGACTGATTTAGTGAGTGGCAGAACGAGTTCCTAATTCTCAGCTTCATTCCCTTTTGCAGCTTAAACAAGATTGTGAAGCATAAAATAAATCTTAATCTTTCCAAGGAATGATGTTAATCTGAGGCTGTTTGTTGGCTCGGTACTGAGTTCCTGCTGGCTTTGATAACAGCTCATGATTTGTTAAAATTTAGCATGGATTGATGACAGCTTGCAACTCACACTCCAGGCTTCCTTGACTAATGGGAAGTAAACAGGAGCTTATATGTGGTTGGGGCTCAACACTATAAAATTTACAAAGCAGTTCATGAAGTTCTCAGCTTTTGCAAGTGATCCCTCTTTGTCACCCACTGGGTTTCCTGGAAAAGATCTGGGTGTTCAGCAAGGTCTTAACCTCGACACTTAGTCTTCTGTTATCCATTTATTTCCACCCCACAGCCCTAACAAATGCTTTGATTTCACACTTTCCAGCACAATAAAGAGACAATTTTACCTATTTGGCATACAAACTACACCAGCATATCAGTGATCCAGAGCACTAGGGCGCAATATAACTTCAATTTCATTGATATGAGGTATTAGTGTTAGTAGGTTGGTTTAATTGTCACACAGAAACTAGCATAACCACAGTTATGTTCACTACTTATGGTTAAAAAACTATTCAGAGGTGAAAAGGGTCTTAAGAATGTTAACTATGCATCTGATTTAGACTGCAAAACTGATTTTGGAGTTTTCAGTGATTTGGGAAAATATATGCACTTAAAATTTTATATTTGAGCCTTCAATTGTCTGTTCAATAGTTGCATAATACAGAACAAGTTCTATTCTGCTGTCAGATACACTACTGTAATTCTACAATGTTTTCACTGGAGATACTAAAATTACTTCAAATTTTTTATTAATGAGGTCAGGAATTTTGACAGTACTTTTCAGTAATTGCAGATTTGAATAAAGCATACTGTTACCAGAGCAAGGGTGGGGAGAAGCTCTCATTGAGACAAACAATTTTTGGAATGTTGATAAGGTGCATGATTGACACCCCTATAATTTTGTTTGTTCTAAGCTTCTGTTTGTTCTTGGAACTTGGCTATTTAAGATGAAATTAAAAGAACTGTTTCCAGTGCTTTTGGACTAAATTTATGAGGTTGGAAGACAACATAGTCCATATTAATGTCGTTATCTTCAATGTTTTCTCTTCTTGCTGGTTTGGGGTTTTTTTTTTTAAGATCTACAGGCTTATCTTGTTTTGTAAAATCACTTCTCTTACTAAAGAGACAAGTCAGAGCGGACTTCCATTTCGTAAAATGCTGCTCAGAGCTAGCTGAAGTTTTTCTGACTGAGGAGAAGTTCTACTTTTTCATTAATTTACATTATAGCACAAACCACATGGATAAGAGACAAATATATGCTGAAAGATCTGCCAGTAGCACTGCTGGATCAGAGTTCATTTAGAGTGATGTTGGCCCTGTGAATCATAATGTCTGCTCAGCCAAGTGGGAGAACTAACCTTGTCTGCAGCAGGATCGTATATCAAATTAAAGAGGAAAGAAAGTTGCCACAGAACCACAGTTCCAACCAACAGCACCACTTCACAAAAAAGTAATCCTCTGGCATTAATTTCTTGTCAAGGCTAGTGATGGGTTGCATTTGCCAAATCAGATGTGCTCAGCTGAACTGCAGTATCCTGGAAACGCAACGCGATATGTCACTTTTTCTTTCTTCCTATTTTAAAGAATGTTTCATGTTGAAAACATCGTTCTGTGAATACTCGCTGTAAATTAAGATAACTATTCTCAGAAGTGCAGACATTGATCTTGGCTTCTAAAACTCTTAGACTATGCAATTCTAAAGCAGTGTTCTCCTTTAGGTATCTATAAATCCATTCTCTACATGAAGTGACTTTTCCCTTTTCAGTTCCGAGAGTATAATCCAAAGACCGTTCCTACACAGGCCCTTATTGAGTCTTTAAAGGTGTGCTTAATGTGTATTAGGAATGACTAAAGTGCTTTATGCAAACATGACCCACACCAGTTGCTTGGACATTGGTTTAATACAAATTTTCTTTCTGAGCACCTAGCATTTATTTGCATTTGCCTCAACATTCTGTATTGGCACCTAATGAGTATTAGTGCAGTCTCATTTTACAAAGAGGAGGGAAAGATAAGGGAGGGAGTTTTTCTGCCCATGGGTATGTGATGATCAGCACCAAAGCTCAGGAGCTGTGTCCTTCGTGCCGTTAGTGAGCCAGTAGATTTTACCTCTCTTGCTTGTGACAACTCAGATCTCCTGATGACAGAATGCAGGCCGAAAGTTACAATTCACTGACCTGGTAATTGAATTTCCTTTTCACGGGAGGGAAGGTGTTCCTTTGGAATCCAAAGAAAGGTGGAAAGGTAGACTTGGAGGGAAGGACTACAAAAAAATCAGCTTTTAAAGTAACTTTTATGTCATTCACAGTGGTTATTTTTTTTTCTCCATGTGCATAAAGAAATAATATTTGGGGATGGCTTCCTAAGAAAATATTCCTTGTCTATAGAAATATATTTTCCTTTGTTCCCATTCAAGTGTCAGGCAAGATTTATGGGGAAAACATTTTCAAACTTTTATTAAAAAAAGATGTCCTCATGCTACTTCTACTCCTTTGCATTGGAGAATGACATGTAGGTGGCTGCTAAAAAGAAAGATGTTATTATAAGTGAGTCAAAAATCTCTCCAGTTAATTGATGAAAATATATCCTCTGTATTTTGCATTGAATACGTATTTGTAGATGGAGGCAGTGTGCATACTGACAGATCAACCATCTACATTCATTAGAGGTTGTTTCCTAATATGTAAATGATAAAATTAAAATTTTTAATTTTTTCATGACTGCTTAAAAATCCTTTTCTTTCTCAGGCATTCTATATGTATCATTGACACAATATCATGAGTATCAGGATACCTGCTATGATACAAAGTTGTACAAAAATGCTTGAATTAGTTTCTTGTTAATAACTCTTGTCTGAATTTATTCTAATTTTCATGGACTGAAATAAAAAGTCAATTTTTAAAAATCATTTTAAGTGCAAGAATATCCTTCCTAATTAGATGAAGAGTTCATAGACTCATAGAATCATGAAGTGATTCAAGTGTTCAGGTCCAGGTTGGATGAGGGTTTGAGTAGCCTGGTCTAGGGAAAGGTGTCCAGGCCCATGGCAAGGGGTTGAACCTAGATGACCTTTAAGGTCCCTTCGAACCTAAATTATTCTATGATTCTATGAATCTTTCATTTCCCCTTTTAAAGAAACAAACTATTACATAATTTTGGGTTTCAATGGAGATTAAAACAATAAGAAGATGTTGGGAAATTTGTGCATACTAACAGAGAGTTTTATGCTTATTTTCAACTGAATACTATCTTAATACTAAAATTATTTTATTTTTATTGCATTTACATTATTAGGAGCTATATTTTTAATTCTGTGTTACAGTTAGTCCTTTTCTTCACACTCTGCAAAAGAAATTCTGTTTTAGTTTCTCTAGGGTTTTATCAAATGACACTGCCAGAAAAGAGAAAATTTACACAAAAAAGTCTGATGTAGATGTTGCACCAAATTTGACTTTTTCTTAATGAGAGGAGAGAAAATTTCTGTTTTTTTTTCTGATGGAATAAAAAACACTAAGATATTGCAGATACCCTGTGAGCATCCAAACTATGACCTTAAATAATTTATTTCTAGTTAAGGATCTGATGTAGTCAGCTATATTCAATGATGCAACCTCAACACTGTAAAATGATGTTTCACTTAGGCAACCCAGTCTATTACAAGTTGATATTAAGTGTACAACAAGGTAAGAATCTGAGTGCTTTTCATGAAGTGCAGAGGAACATGGAAGAGTCTTCCTTTTTAAAAATTTCTTCCCATCCAATCTAGTAAAAAAAAAGACATGCTTCTCTGAGTAACAACATTACATTAATTTTCCTTTTATTTGCAAAAACATTATCTATTTTTTTCACTTGAAGTTGTGGTTCTGTACTGAATTTCCTGACTTTGAATGTTAATCATGTCATGACAGGAAACTGCTTTGGTATTTTGAAGATCACCCTTGTCACTCAAATCTGAGATAACAGAACTAATGGGATCTTAGACATGGTACACTAGAGAAAATATGTACTGCAGGGCAGCTGGAAACTCTGGATAGTTGCTGTGGAAGAACTTACCTTCCTGAAGTATTTGGAACTGGTGTGCTAAGCACTAGACCCAGGCGGAGGAGAAAGATGATAATAACCTGAGGTCTTTCATGTTTATTTATAATGGAACTACCAGTAGGTGCAGTAAGTGCAGGGTATTTATTTTTTCTTTGCTGGATTGTGTTTTCTCTGTTTCCTTTTTTCTTTTTTTTTTTTTTTAGGATTGCTGTTAAAATACACATAACTTTTGAATCTATGAATTTTTAAAAACTAGTTTTTAAATCAGAAAACCCAAAAACCCCTGCGGGTTTCAGTGGAATTATGGATGAAGTGTACTGCTACTGGCTGTGGGACAAAATCCAGACCTGCTGCAATGTGTTTCTGTATACAGTATACTGTACAGGGACTCAGTATGTTTTCCCTTGCTTTTTAAAACAGAAATGATTTATTAATTTTAATCCCTATTCTTTGATTTTACAAAGCTGTCTAGTGTCTTCATACATTTTTGAATGCATAGATCTGTAGCTCCAGAGTTGTAGGCAACGGTAAATCTTTTGTTATTTTAGATTTGCATTGGCTGGTAGCCATCACCAGGGCAGAGCTGCCACATCGGTGCTTGCTCCTTTGTAACATTTTATTATGTTGAATTACTAAATGTCAATAAGGAACACAGATTAAAATGAGGAAGAAATTGCCTGTGTAGTTCTGTATTAACCTCCAATAGCAGAAGCACAATAGTCTGATCTTATCAATGAGTTCATTCTTGGAATAGACTGTGAAAAGGTTAAGCCTTTTAAGCATAGCCAGCACACAGAGGTGATTAGATGCATTTCCAATTTAGAGAAATCTCTTTTCTGAAGGTCCCATGTAATTAATAATCTAAGCAAGCTATCTGGAAAAATAAAGGTATCAGAAAATTCTGACTGCAGAAATTCAGGTAGGAAATAGGAAGAGTTCTGTCCTCTAAGGGTACCTTTGAATATCTTTTCAATTTATTTTTCCTTAAAGATAAGTTTCAGAGAAGCAAATTATTTCTTCGTACAGCAATTATTCTACTGAATACAAGAAATTCATTGGCAGAAAGAATGATGGATATATTTTGATTTAAAACACTGCAGGATCTTTAAACACATTCTTTGCGATATGCCATTTATACCTTTTTTAAGTATATTGTATGGAGAATTAGACTTTTTCCAAACTTTTAATTATGTTTGAGGCTTTTCTATCTCTTCATTTTTCTTCTTTATTCACAAAAATGCTGCCATCTGGAAAGTATGTATGGCTATACAAAAAGTATATCAATTTAAATACAACTTCAGCATCAAAAAATCATTCTGTTTATCAGCACAATGTTGCTATTATTAGACTTAAGATATTAGCAAAAGGAAGGGATTCTTTTCTTATTGATTACTTGTACACTTTATTGTGTATATTTATGAAATTCCTTGTTTTCCTGAGAAAATGGCTGTGTCTTAAACTCGGATGGAATCCACATGTTTTGTGTTTCTGTTGTAATTGTCCATGTGGACAAATCTGATGAACTTTGGATACAAAGTAATTTATAATACTTTAAAGCAGAAACAAGATAAAATCCTTCATGTGCATGGGCCTTTCTGTTATCATCAGTGTCTACTTTTCAGTAATTCCTTTTTGCTATGAATTCTAACTCTCAAATTGAAGTTGGTCCATATTCCCTGCTCATGAATTCCAAGTTGGATATGAAACAGTTAGGGCTGGAAATAGCATATCTGTAATACAGCCATAGAAAGATTCCTCTAGATTCATAAAAACTGTTCTTCTTTAGGCAGTTTTTGTCCATGGACCAGGTGTTTTACCAGTGCATCTGGACCTTTCTGATTACTGTGCTGTAATTCAGCATTTCCCTGGGGTTGTCTGGTCTCTCCACTGGGATGACACCATGTATAGAGCATTGTGTTTTGGCTAGTCTGGCAGCCATTCTAAAAAACACAGTGTGGGATGTAGGTCTAAAAATAGACAACAGAATTTGGTCTGGTACTTCCAGTGTTTTAATAGCACTATTTTTATATTAAAAATTCTGCATTTAGGCCTACAGCAGCATTTTTGCTGTAGTAACGGATGTCTCTCCAGAAACGTGCGTGCATATTTAAATGGAGTTGGCATAGTGTAATCTTCTTTCAAAAGAAGATTAATGGAACAGAACTTTTTTTGTCTGCACAAATTAACTGAACAGTTGTAAGAAGATGGATCACTACTTTGTAATAATTACAGTTGTACTTAATATAATTAATACTCTGGACTAGAATTGGTGTGAAGTAGCATTATTCTTTTGCACAGTTAAGGTGTAATTGTAACATTAGATTTGTCTGAGTAAACACTGTCACTCCCTGCCACTCCCAAGACCATCTGTCTCTGGTAATGGCTTTCAAGAGCAAAAACTTTGCAATTCTGATCTTCACTGAGATAACATTCAAATCCTATGAGAACTAACATCAAGTCAGTGGATTACTTATTACCTGAGTTGTTTTGCTTGATTTTATTATTCCTCATAATGGAACTAGTAGTGTGAAAGATATATATGAGACAAATAGTACACACCAGGTATTTCTTCCGAACATTGTCTGAGCCTGCTGGTGCATGAGTTTATGAAGAAAAAATAATCTATTTCTAGGAAAGAACTGCAGAACTTTTGCTCATTTTGCTCTCTAAAAGAACTGTGACAATTTTCTTAAATTGTAAGAAAAAGTACCCACACATAAAATTACAACAGTAAAGTACCCTATGAGTGGAACTCAGCTTAACTTTTTTCGGTGTGGAAATAACCCCAGTAAACTTATTTCTTATGAACAGATTATTGGAAAATTATATAACAGGGCTGGACTCAAACAGAAAATGTGCAATACAGTTAACACCTGATTAAGTGCTTCAAGTAGAAATCCTGATGTCAGACATTGTCCAGGAAAGCACTGTTTGTGAAATTTATAGTAATAGTGTCTATTCCACTCGTGTCAGGAAAGAGACTGTCCATTTCCCAGAAGCACAAAATCTAATAGATGTACCCTTCAAGGGGAAGATCCTCTTGTGACATCCCACAGGCTGTTTGAAATGTTGGAGTCAGAAGCATACAGTGGAAGAGTTCTGTCTGAAAGGTTTAAAATAGGATCCATTATAATTTTGGTTGGGTATGACAGATAAGACTTTAATTAAACTGTTGGCAAAATATCTATATGAAAGAGAGAGAGATGATTTATGTTCAGCTAAAGAATTCAAGTGAAGGGTGGTGAAAGGGAAGAAAGCATATGAAAATTCTTTAGACTAAAGACAGAGTACATGGGTTAAACAAACAACTTCTTGGTCTTTATTTGCATATTTCTAGTAACAGCTGAAAAATAGACTAATATCTTTCCATGTACCATCTCCTTGCTTCTGCTAATCCCAGTGTGGAAGCCCTGAGTAACAGATCGCTCATATCAAGGAAATTTGGGTGGCCAAGGAAAGCGCATGTGATGTAGCATAAACCCTGCAAGCCAAAGGTGGCAGCAGTGGGATACTGTGGCACGACGTCCCAACATAGATTTGGCAGTGTGTTCCCATCTAGGGAAAGTCTGCGAGGACCTTTCAAGTACCATATGTGCGTTTCCATTGGTTTATTCTCTACCTTATGGCTAACCTTCTTCACTTTTTCCATTCTATTACAAACCCACGGAGAATAATTTGTATGGTAATTTTTGCAAATTAAGTATCCTGGGAGACAGATTAACATCATTAAACTATTATCACATTTAGCATTCCTGTTGCCAAAAATGAAAGGCTAATTTTACTCCATTAATTTCTTATGAAATGCTTTGCATTTTTTCTGTGGTGGCCACAGGTGTCCAATTTATTCCCAGGTCTGTGAAGATATTTTCATTTTGAGTCTTCGAAAATATACTCAGGTTGTATCAATTTAGAACAGCTTGCATGTGAAGATTGTTAGGATATTTAGAAAAAAGTACTTAAAATGAATTTTTTTAACAATAGCATAGATAATTCTTACTCTCTTAAAGGAGATTGCTTTAGTTCATGAACTTTAGGGTTCTGCCTTGGTCCACCATGATCACTATCTGCCTATAAGCACAATCATCTCATCCTTTTTTGCAAAATATTGTTAGATTCAACAGAATTGTTTGGCTGAACTATCAGGTCAAAAGCTAGCTCTGACTCTGCTCATCATTAGACTATTTTTGACTTCAGAGGATTAAGTTCTTTCTTACTTAAAACATTAAACTTTCTTTCATGATCATGTAACTGTGGCAGCAGCCACATTTCCACTTCATATTTCATCTCTAGTCTTTCTATTAATCATATTACATTTCCAATTAAGTTCTACTTATGAATTTGTTTCAGCGTGGTTCTTAGGGGAATCAGTAAATGTGCTTTATAATTAAGTGCTCAAATATTAGAATTTAATAGTTTGTAATTAGAGGGTTTTTAAATTAGAAATCTGTCTTCCTATACAATTTGAGGAGGCAAAATCTAATTTACATCTTCACCTGAAGGAAAATTCATAAAATGAACTAAACTAAAGCAGTGAAATACATTTTTAATTAAAGGGAGGAAACTGCTAATGAAGTGCAACTTAGGAGCATAAACTAATAGTGTATAACATCATATAGTTTCTTTATGTTAGAGAACGAAATACAGTGGTTTAAAAAATTAGAAACATTACTTAAAACAGTGAATTTCAATTTGCCATAGGAAGCATCCCATGGTAGAAGTATTCCCATTATCTTCAGTCTCATTATAGAGATGAATATGTACCTACCCAACCACTTGAATAAGGACTAATAATATTTGCATTGTTCAGTGGCCTGTATGGTGTCATGCAAATAAATACCTGATACTGAATGTGTCTGGGAGTGTGTATGTCTATCTGTTTGTAGCTATTTTCTCTGTCTGTAGCTATTTTCTGAGGCACAGGGAATCACAGGAATGTCAATGGGTGGTCAGGGTAGTGTTCACTATCAGAAATCCTGTTTTCTCCTTCACTGAAAGCTCACTGCAAGAAAAATGCTGATTCTGTGGGAAAATCAGCACAAATTCTGCATGAAATACTGGTTAGGAACAGGTATTGAATTGCAAGCTCCAGCACTCAAAGAATGATTTTCCTCCACTAGCTAAGAAAAGAGTGCTGAGTTAAGACCAGTACTAGCAGGCCTGGTTTAAGACATCAGTAAAACACACAATTGCCTGCAGTAGCATATTAATGGGACTGGCCTTTAGGAAGACACTCATGATATTTTTGTGCCTGACTTCAGCTTGATCTTGAAGACACAG
The DNA here is from genome assembly GCA_013399875.1 of Gymnorhina tibicen. Classification (NCBI taxonomy): domain Eukaryota; kingdom Metazoa; phylum Chordata; class Aves; order Passeriformes; family Artamidae; genus Gymnorhina; species Gymnorhina tibicen. The sequence continues at coordinate 1,854,279 of VXAZ01007501.1, forward strand.
CACCATGAGGATACCAGAATATGTTTGTTACTGGGCACAGCAGCTTTTCTCAGATCTGAAGCCTGAGTAGATGTTGAGCCGCCTTGATCCATTCTGAGCGGGCTCCTTATCCATGAAAAAATACCTAGATGTGCCAGCTCAGCTGAAGACATGGGTATTTTCTGGCAGCCTGCCTGGAGAATTAGGATATCAGGTCTCCAGTGTTTCCCTGCAAGTAGGTCTAGACACTGCCTGAAGCATTTTCTCTGTGTTACTTATGACCCTGAGGGCAAATAAGCTTCAGTAACAAGCTCTTTGTTTATGTGTCCTAGGACTACAGATCTTGCTCCAGCCACCCCATTCTGCTTCCCCCCATTGCTCCTGTAAGGAAAGGGATACAGAAAAAGGTGGCCATGACAGGGAGAATGGAGTTCCTGAAGACTTGTTCTTCCATTCTGCCTTGCATCCCCTTTACCAGGGAGGGCAGTGGAGCAACATTGCCTTATAACTGGGACTGTGTGGCAAGGACACCATGGTAAAGAAAGATTTGGAGTGAGCTGTTTGTGTAGGATCACATTTGGTTATTTAAGTAGAAGGGTGTGTTTTATTTTGTCAGCTTGAGGTGCAGAGAGGGATGTCATAGGGGAGCCATCCTCCCACCTCTTCAGCATGGCCTGAGCTATCCAGAAAGGGTGAGCCAGCACTGAGGTTAAACGGGGAGCCTGGTACAGAGACAGAGAAGGTACCTCGGTAAGAGGGTATGGCTCAAACTTCAGTTAAATCTTCCAAGCAAGGGTTCATCTGAGCCTTGAGGGCTTTGTAGGCCATGAACAGACTTTTCACAATGCTGGTTTCTCTGTTGTGATTATTAGCCAGCAGTGTTATTTTTTTCATTATTTTAGCACAGTTTGAGATTTGTACGAACCATACCTTAGAGAATGGTGTTTGCTTTGGAAATCTGACCCCAGTCTTTACCTCAGTTTCCTTATCCTCTGGTGGCACTGCTGCAGCATCTCTACTTTTCATCAGTCTAGCTGTGGTTCACTCAGTAGTGGCTGATGGGACAGGCAGAAAGTCTGCACAAGTATTGACACAAGCTGATATGTTCATGACCTTTGTCTTCTTGCTTGTGATGTGTTGACATACTGAGGGTAAATCACTCATATTTCTTTAAATAACTGGATCATTCAAGGAAGCTCTTGGGATTGCCACCTTTATGATACACAAATTATATATCTTTAATTTCAATTATATCAGTATATATGATTTTACCTCATAGTAAGCTGCATTAATGTAAATTGTAAACTGGGGGACAAGATCTGCTGAAAATGGTCTTCTATTAATTATTATGGTGGAGGTGGTGGTTTTTGTTGTTTCTGACAATGTGTTCTGATGTTACTCTGTGCTTCTACTGAATTTTTGCTTTTTGGCTAGCCAAATTGACATTTTCCACTGAATTATAGATTGAAAAATTCAGTAATGAGTGATGCTGACTTTTTGTTAAGAAGATCAGCTGGTACACCACAGTGGTACGGATCACACACTATAATAAAAAATTACTTATGTATTATACCCTTCATTAATATTTCAGGATTCAGGCAGTAAAGGGAGCAATTCATCTCAGTATAAGTTAGAATACTTTTTAATAAGATTTTCTGAGGAGACAAGATTAATGTTAATAATGTTTTTTCATTGACAGGAAAATAGTGTTAAGATTAGTAACTCACTTTTTCTGTTAAAAGTACAGCATTTGTTTTACAGCTATTCACAACAACAAGGTTAAACTGAAAAAAGCATGGACTAAAACAAGGTCAGGCCTATAAAAAAGTAAAACATGAATCTGTTTTCCAAGACTAAAATCTTATTAGAATGAATATTCTGCTGATCAGAATGAAGGTGATGAAGGCTATAAAGCTATTCAAGCAGAATAATTCAACTTTAGTATCTCTCCATTCCAGGAAGTGGCTATTTCTTTTTTTAATAGTCTCAAACAGGGAATTTGAAACTCATCTAATTAAGCTGCAAGTTTTCTGTGTTTTGTAGTCTTCTTGATTCTGAAAATAATACATTCAACTTCATTTCGCTTCTCAAGTTTTAAGGCATAAATGAGTTTGGTACAGAGTTTCCTGAAGGTATATTGAGCAAAGTCTATATTCAAGAAAACAATACATTTGCTGTGCTTGGGTAAATGTTTCCCATTCAGAATATATTTGGGTTTATTAAGATGACACACAGACATGAATATGAAATATTTGGTTCCTCTGACACTGCTCATACACAGCTAAGGACTTTTCTAGGTTATAGCAACATACATGCTGATGCTTAATATGTCACTGTTGTAGTTGCACTGATAATATTTTCATGAAGTCACAAATAAGGTTTGTATCAATTCAAGAAACTATGTTGTCTAAATTTATCTACTTCATATAGTGTACTCCACAGATGCATACAAGAGTAGTTATGTTTGCAATACTTTTATGCATACATTATGAGTATGTATACACAAAGACTGTGTTCAATACCAGCATTCCTAAACTCTGTGTCAGTCCACATGCACATATCCACACAAACAGCATAACCAGGGCAAAGCTCTGGCATAACAGGAACCTTTGTGATTGATGACTTCCTAGTCTAAATTGTTCTGTGTTCATATGCAAATGATACAGTCTTTACATTGCCCTCGGTCCTGCTGAATTTCCGGACTACTAGGCTCTATATAGGCTTTTTCTGTCTCTCTGAATATTTTATTAACTATGGGAGGAAAAGAAACCAAAGCTGCAGAAATAGGAAAGCAAGTAACTCATAAACTGGTAGCAGTAAATCATCCTGTCTACATTTGTCAGGGAAAGGACATTTATTTTTGATTTTTTTATTTCTCAGAAGTGTGGAGTATTTGGCTAGAAATGCCTAGATTTAAGTGCAAAAATAGTCCTTTCTTATGAAAAACAAAATATGGCTAAAACAGTAGGAGGAAACATCTCTTTCAACATTTTTCGGTTTTGCTGTTGTTTATTTTGAATAAGCAATTAAAAATATCAGGACAAGTACAACACAGCTGTGAAAGTGAACCTTGGATACAACTGAACACCTAATATCAAAATTTTTCTTTCATGTCCAATATTTGGACCTCCTTGGACACTGTTACAAGCTTACATGAGGCAGAATCTTTCCTGTAACCAAAATAATTGTTGAACATTGCTTGGGCTGATCACATAAGCATGGCCCATATGGTCTAATATATAGAAATGTAGTTTTGTGAGTACTGTTGCTGTGTTCTATGATGAAGCATATAAATATTAAAATAATTCTGAGTATTCAAGGTTCTTGCCATTTTTCTAACAGGTGCTAACTTCCTTTATAGTTTTGTACTTGCCTTTGAAGATTCTGCTGTCCTATAGAAATACCAAGAGAAGAGAATGTACCACTCAGTCTCTTTGAGTCTGTTATTTCTGCACATAGAAATTATGTGTACTTATGGATACAAATGAACACTTTATTTTTGAAGAAATCCTTTATTCTGAAGAGGGATATCATGGTGCCTGGGAGATGTGCAAAGATTTCTCTGGTAGGAAGAAGATCAACAGACTTGCTTATACTGTGTCTACTGAGCTTTAAGAAGTTAAATTTCAACTCCTCTAAGATGGAATCAAAGCTCTTGAAAAATACTAATAACGGTTGTCAGATTGATGTTTGCTTGAAACAAACACCAGCAATAAACATGGCCTGCAAGATTTATTCAGGGAATAAATCATAACATTTACACAGAAAGAGGGCAGCATTAGAGTGAAGAGAGATGATCAGAGCTGACCTTTGGCAAGCAGTACAAATTTCTAAGTATGAATGCCCTAGTCAAATAAATTAGTTTCCAGAACAGTTAATTCTTTACGAAAGAGAAGGTCAGACAGAGAGCATATGCTATTTTAGTGTATTAAACAAAAATGCCAGATTTCATTTTACCAAATAACAGTTAGGATAAGTAATTGGCAGAGTGCTAAAAATATTTTAGAAGTATAAATGTAAAGTCAAATTACTTCAAAAACTGGTAACAAACTATTGATGAAGGAAGAGTAATTGCATTGACTGAAGTAGAGGTCCTTCATTCAAGACATTTTTTTTTTCCTTTAAGTCTTACTTGGACTTTGGGTGAATGTCTTCGGGTAAATGTCTTCTTCCTCTGTTTTATCTGTGGGAAGTAGGAATAGCAGCAAAGCCTTTTATTATTATATTGTTTGCCTAAGGCATTTTGGGTTTATGTTTTTGAGTTTTTTTAATGGTCAGCATTGTTCTACAGATCAGGTAGACTTTTCATCTTGCAAATCTGTATTGAGTATTGTAATTTATGTTCCACATGAAATGGCTTTGCTACAAATATGATCCTTGTCTCATATGAAGTGACTTTGCTGTAAATATGGCATTAGTATGAGCCAGTCAGCTTGCCAGATTGCTATTAGTTTGTAATAAACATTTAGAAAAATGAAGCATCATTAAAGGAAATCAGCTGTTTCATGTAGCTGCTGCATATTTATAGACACTCTGCTTACATGAATTAATTAGTCCCTGACTGGGGGAGGCACACTGTATCTCCACCTCCTGGCATCTTTCCATTCTGTTTCTTCTTTTGCTATTCTCTACTGTAATGACATCCACAGGATAAAGTTAATAATTTTAAAACCACTTGGTATAATACAAACAAAGTGACTGTAACACAACTTGAATGTAGCCATTACTCAGTACTCATGCACAGCAGAAGACAGTTAACTTACGATAATTAACTTCTACTATAGTAATATTATCTGTTAATTAAAGAACAACCATTCTGCAAGCTGTGTTATCCAGTCAAAAAAAGGATTTTTTGGTTGTTGTTTCACCTCATCATTTTGGGCAGAATTGACTGCTGTTCTGTGATTATATAACCAGAAACCAGTCCTAGCAGCAAGACTGAGGCTACATACTAACTACATGAGTAGTTAATTATTGCCGTGATTTTCATATCATTCCAAACCCTTTTATGACACTTGCCTAGTTGAACATTGGCATTGATAGTTTTCTCTAAATTAATATGTCAGTCTAGATTAAATTTTTTGTCAAAACTTTCTGTTTTCTTTTTTGGTGCCAGTAAAATAACTTTCTGCTTTGTCAAAAGGTTACTTGTGACAGCAATTTAAGAAACACTTAGATGTTCTTTAAAAGTTTTTTGCTTTTAAAAATTCATAATTTTCCCAGCCATTTGTCAGTTGTGTACCTTTATTCATAAAGAACATTGCAGAATAAATAATATCAACTCATTGGAATGAAGTTGAATATTCCTGAGGTAAAAACTATGATTAGTTCACAACAGTAGTCATAACAGGCTGTTCTTCTTAATGCATCCAAAATCTGGACTGCTAGAAAAAGCAACTGAATTAATTCTTTAACATATAATGATCCTCAAAAACTGGAAGTTGCAATTTGAAAGAGGCATTCTGCATAGCTGGAGATTACATAAAAGCAGAAGAAAATGCATTTGACCCTAGAATGTCACTTGTCATTCATTTTCTAAGCAAAAAAGAATGGTAAAACATAACTGAACTTTTGTTAAGAGTGAGATACTCTTGAGTGTTATTTCTCCACATTTCCAAAAGGTCCTTTGGATGAGGACATTCCGCAGGTAAATCAGAGTTGCCACAAGAAAAATTTTTAATGAGTGTTAGCCATTGATGAGAGCTTGATAAAAGAGGTGAGATCAGGTGAGAATTAAGCGGGATTTTCAAGGAAATTAATACACCAGTAAATGGCAAACACTTTGCAGTAGCATTACATAATACAAGTTAATGGATGTCTCTGATTCACTTGTGGCCAAATATCAATGCAAATTCCTGACAGAACAATTGCAGGTCTTAACACTGGTAGGTCTAACTGCTGTTGGTTATAATGGTTACATTAGCAGCATTTTTTAAGTGTCACTTAGTGCACACTGACGTTGTTTGAAGCCATTGGACATCCAGCAACACTGGTAGGAGAGTGCAAATGAACACTCTGAATCAGTATGTTGTCTTTTCTAGGTATTGTAATACATAAATTTGGAACTTCATACAATAAATAAAAAGCCCAGCTTATTAGAGTTCATATGCTAAGATAAAGAAATGGAGCATAATGGCTTATGAGAATTATTTTTCTGAGCAGAAGAACAAATCATGTGAGTAGCAATATCTAGAAACAATTTAATGCTTTTATTACCACCAGATTAATAATCAGTTTCATCAGACTTTTCAGTAAATTAACATTCACATGAAAATTTTAATATTGCAAATTTATGTTACACTGCATTTTACATTGCAAGTTTAATACCGAACTTGTTTATTAGAACAAGGTGTGGTATTTTTAGGGCATCTTTCTCACAGATACATGACAGATTGTTATGACAGAAAGTTCTGTGCAGTGCCCTGAAGATGAGGCTATGCATATTATTCTCTGTTCCTGGGTTGCCAAAGAACAGTTTAATTTAAAACTGACCTCATTACCCCGTATCCCAGATAGCAGGAGTAGGATTGGAGAGCTACCTGGATGGTAGATGCCTTTTCTGTGGAGTATTGTTACAGTCCACAGAGGTTCTTGGGTGCAGTACTGTAGTGATGTGACAGCTTTGCAAATCACAAAGCAGATTCTTAAATCAAACCTGTCCTTGATGATCACTTGGTATGTTAATAGATTAGATTTTAGCTTCCCTTACACTGTCTAATAAATGTCTCTTTTGTGTACTTGCCTTTTCACCTACCTGTGGGATTATTATGATACTCTAATAAAACATCAGGCATTTGCAGTTTATTCCTGGAGGGATTTGACTCCTATTTTCATCTCTTACTGCCAACCAGCAGCCTTATATTGAAAGGTAATTAGATTATCCTCTAAGATTCTTCCCGGCCTTCACTGAGTGCATATAAATTCAAGGACTCAAGTTTGCTAAAGGACTCTGCTTGATAGACTGTCATGGCAAAGTTCTGAAACAAAACACTTCAAAGGTATTTCATGGAAAAAATTAAATTAATTTTGTATGGATTTTTTTGTTTGCAATTTCTGCTTCTAATGAACTTTTTCTCTGAAATATGACTTAAACAATGACAAAGCATTTTTCCACTACTGTGTATAGTTGTTACTAAATGTGCATAATAGGAATAGAATCTGATATCTGAATTCAAAACTGAGTTCCTTTTGGCTAACATAAGATAATTATCTGCAGATACCTGTGTAATTCACTTTATCTTCATTAATGATGGATAGCTATATGAGATAAAAAAATTACATGTTCATTTGGAATGATTTGTTGGTTTTACTGTGAAGCTTGTGAAAAAAGCATATCCTGCTATTACCTCTTTCTTACCTTCGTTGGCTGCGTTTTGTTAAGCAGGTAAATCTTACTTCCCCCATAAAGGCAATGGATATGAATCATGTACACCAAAGAAATTTTATTCAGTAAGAACTTGTCGTTTCTGCAAGTCACGTTTCTGACTAAAAATGCAGCTTAAATGCCTCATTAGCAATCATTATTGTGAAATGATACAAGTTTAAACATAAAAAGAGGTCTCTTTGGGATTTAAAATAAACAAGCAAACAAACACACTAGTTAAATTAGTATTCAAACCCTGCATAAAGCCATTTAAGAAGGCTTGACTACTGGTTAAATTAGGTTAGACATTAGGTCATTGGTATGTTGCCTAAGCTAAAAACGATCTAAATTAATCTGTGTTAGAAGCTTGTATGGCTCTTACAAGAGCCAATTAAACTCTTGCAACTTTTGTTCTGAAGTCAGAGGTATAGAATCAGAAAACAGATATCCCTGAAAGACCTATACTTAATCTTCCTTTTTCTCCTAAATAGTTCTGAGTTGCTCCTTTAAATAACATTTTTAAAGTCATAAGCTAGTCCATAGTGCATCCTTATGCAGCTATCTTCCTACTTCGTTACTTTCTTCTTATTTCTGGTAGTTTTGTAGATGTTTTAAAATTGTCTTTTTTCAGTTTCAGCCAGTCATTACCAGACATATTGAGTTTTAATATCACTCTTTCATCAATCCCTGCAGTTCCTTGATTTTTTAACCAATTTTTCCTTGTTCCATTTTTGCAATTAGGAATTATCTACTATGGAGAAGGAACAGGAACAAAGTTCCTAACAGATTAATATTTCCAGATATTTATAAGCTTTTCTTATGTTTTACACCTGAACTTAATAATTCCCCGTACTGCTGTTTAAAAAAAATTAATTGTTCTTCCTTTAGTTATAAAGGCCTTGACAAAAATGTATAGAATTTTTGTGGGAAATACATGTTCCATCAGAGGAAAGATGCATTTGTTTAAAAAAATACAGAGTTAACTAAATGGAATAGGAAAGGAGTTTTATTTTGCCTTATACTTTTGCAAGTGATATTTAGGTAAATTATGTTAAAAAGGAGTTGGTTTGGGTGTTTTTTCAGCTCTATGTACTCTTTCCTTACCTTATTCTGTTGTTAGTAGGAACTGAAAATCAAAGGAAAATTTCTGTCTATGTTGTGTTTTACAAGGTTACTGTTCATTTAAAAAATATAGTCTGGAGGAATACTTCTTTTTATGTCCTTTCTTTTTTTCTTGTGTTTTGTTGGGTCACTTGGAAATAGGCTTACACGTAGGAAAAGATGTAGATTTAGGAAAGTGTATGGATTACTGCTTAGTTCTGCACCTGAAATATGTACCTTATGCCTGCAGAGCACTGGAAAGAGGGAATATTGAAGGCTAAACCTCAGGACATGCACTCAGTATGGGACACAGAGATGGTGCATTTTTTTTCTCTGAAGTTTTCAAAACAAACAGGTGTCTCAGCTATTATTTTCTTTTCTATGGCTACGCAGGGCCAGGCTTCTTACCTGTCACATGCTGAAAACAGCAATAGAAAAAAACTCATGAACTTCTTGTCCTGCTGGTAACTGAGAACCAACCCCCAAAAATTGTACTTAGGATATAGAGAGCTAAAGGAGGGGTTACTTGGCTTTTATGGAACAGCTTTCCATGGATTTTGATGTAACAGTGACCAGTGCTCAACTCACAGGCTACCAGTTTCTAAAGATTTTAGGTCTTGTTTTATCATTCTTAAAATCTCAGCTGTTTGATGTAAGCAGTATGTTATAATAGCATTAAAGTGATTAAAATTAGGTTAATAAACTGATTTTTTTAAAGGATGTTGAACTTTGGAACCAAGGTGTAAGAGCGTAAGGCTTCTGTAGAAATATTTACAATTATTTTAAATGCATAAGACAAGTTCATCTACACTGTATTTGTAGACATTTTTCATTTAAAGTTGTGGCTTTTGCATTTGAAAGTGTTAGTTTCCCTGCTTGTAAAAATGTTCAGCATATCTTTTAAGACCATTAATTCCTTTTAATGAAAAGTTTTATTTCATTTTAACGAAATTGATACTTCAGCAAATTTTACCTATTAATTTGCCTTCATTAGTTGCCCAGCATTTAATACCTGTCAGACTAAGAAAAAAATAGTTATTCAATTACTTGTAACAGTCTGTGTTAATGTCTAGTAGGTAGGGAATCAACCTTTCTCACAGGAGAAATTCTTCTTATATTACAGTAGAAGGGCATCAGCTGGGAGAAAAGATGACAGTGGAGTCTTCAAAACTCCCACAGAAGCTCTGCTAACACTTGTATTTAATAGTTTACATTATTAGTTTGGAGCTTCAGAGGTGATGTCATCAATGGAGGCATTGATGTAGAAGACAACAACTCTCCTCCTGTTGCCAAACTTCAAATGGTGCCTTTAAAAAATGCCTGAGAAAGGCATTTTTTGGCCAAATTTCCTGACATCCCCCCCGAAGTCCATGCAGCCTGCTGTCTAGCCATAAAAAAGAGTGAAATTGTTCCCGGTCATCTAATAAAGTAAGGTACAAACATGTCTTTAGATTTTTTATTATCATTGTGTAAATAAGTTGATATGTCAGCTAAAATTTATTAGAAGCAAGACTGGCCATTGAAGTGCATAACATATTATGCCAAGCAATAATTTAAACTCTACTTCTTGAAGGTGAATCACTATTTGTAATCACTGAGATTCAAATGAGGCATTTGAAGGCACATAAAAAAGAAGCCTTTTCTTTCTTCAGGGCTCTGTTCCTTAGATAGCTTGCTTATGATGCAAAGCATATAGTTTCATTTATTTAAAGCAGCTTAATTGGGAGAATCTAAGGACAAAATCAGAGCTCTAGCCTTTCCTTTCCAATGAGATAGTTTCTTCCCATCCCCCATCTTTTTATTAAATTAGTATTTGCTCTGTGTTATGCTTCTAAAAAGAGTAAGTTAAAATTATTTTTGGCACTGATACTTTTCAGCTGTAAAACTTCAAGCTGGATATCTTTGAAAATCATCTGTTTTCTGTGAACTCAAATTATTTGATCTGTAAATGCCACCAAGAGGCTCTTGTAAACTGTTTGCTTTTTGGTAACCCAGTCTTTGTTGTGCTTCTTTGGCTTATGGGCATTTTCTCAAATTTGCCTATCTTATATGTCTCCCAAATAGGACCTGAGCTTGCATAAAAAGAGAATTTGTAAAAATGTAATTTTTTTCTTTTTATTGTGAGGTTAAAAAAATACATATTTTTATTTATTTCAGCATGCATGAAGAGCTACAGAAAAAACCCCCAAAAATTGTTTATCTTAACTACTTCTGAATAATAGAATAAACTTTTGGATGATTACTTCAATAGCAGATGGTAATGCTTCCTCAATACACAGGTTTAAATATACCAGCAGTCACACCATTTCTTTTTGCAAGTAAAATATAAAAGCCATGTAGGATACACTTGAGTTAGTTTATTTGGGCTGATCTGCTCAGAAATTAAGTTAAAAAAAGACAGCAAAGCCTAGCAACCCTTTCTATTTTGGAAGCAGCTTTTGTCTCACTGTCTCATCTTCTACCTCATCCATACACTCCTTTATCCATTTTAAGTGGGAAATAACGATACAAAGATATTTTCCAAAAGTACCTGTGAAATTCTGTTCATATCTTGTTTTCCAAGTGTATTAGGCATTTACGAATTTTAATACTGTTGAGAAACCAGTTTCTAGACAGCAGATTCCTTTAGAAAATGACTTGTGGTCTTCAGCCATATTCTCCATCAAGAATAATGTTAAAAATCACAGCACTAATTCCAAATTATTTGATAGGAGGCTATGTCAAAATGCTCTATGATCCAGAGATATTACTTCAGGACACTGTCTAGTTCAGGCTCTCTAGCTGTGTAAACCGCAGCACTACACTGATATGTTTCTAGAACTTCTAGTTCTGGGATTAATTTATTTATGGCCAGTGTTGGTATCTGGGCAGTGGTGCAGTGAAAAACACAGACATAAACACAAAGCACCCCTGGAACAGTCTCCCTCACTCTTTTCTCACAGTCTCAGAAAAATGTTTGTGTAAGAGCTGGGCATTGACAAGCCAGCACTCAGTTACCTGTACACCTCCACACCCAGCAGATGTGTATGCAGAAGCAGATACCATCTCTTATATTTGAAGATAAAAGGTTATCTCAGCCCTCATGCCAAAACATCAAGGCTTGGAATTTTATACAAGTAGGATCTTGTTCAAAAATCAGTTTGTCCTTTTCAAATGGACACTCTAGGCTTTGTAAGGCTGTAATTGACACAGAAAAAAGGGAGCTGGCTCTTTGTTAGAGGACAATAGGTTGAAAAAGGTACAAGCTGCTTTATTTACAAGGGCTTTTAGCTATCTGTAACTGAAATTTTCAGTATCAACCTTGGTAGCTGTCAGAAATGAGGAAAGTGAATAAATGTTATAGATGTGTATCATAGGTATGGAACTGGGAGATCTAATGTCTTTATCCAAAAATACAACAGTAGAAACTTAGCAAACAGTCCAGAAAAACTCTGTCATCACTGATATTCTGGGATGATGTTTAACAGACTTAATGAGAAAAGAACCTATATTTTCTGTGGGAAGAAGACTATGCAGTAAAGAACACTGCGTTCTTCCTGAAATTAAAAGTGATCTGCAAGAGGAAATAGATGAAGTGTGGTGGGAATCTCTTTAAAAGAAATTTTGAAATTAATGGAATGCAAATAATGTTAAGAGAAAAAAAAACCTCTGCTGTCACTATAATTCAGTAATATTTAAATTCTAGTCAAAGTAATTTTTAACAGTTTTACTGCTAACCAGAAAACTTTGCAGGCACGTTTAATGTTCCATCAAGTGAGTCTTCTTAGTGCCATAGGAAACTGACAGTTATTACAAGTATTCTCTGCCCTGGCAAAACTTTCATGGTACAGGTGATTCATCATCTGAAGCTTCATAGGAAAAAAGCCAAATGTGTCAGGAAAAAATAATCTGCTGTCATTGTTTATTTTATGTAATCATATTCTGGTGCAATTTTGGCTTCCATCTTTTATAAAACAGGTCCAGTATTAGGATTCCTGCTTCTCTTTGTCTTCATTTCCACAGTTTGAATTAGCTGAGTAGGTGTCCTACAGTTACCAGTCATTCCTTTTCAGATATTCCTGCAAGTATGCACTTAATAGAGGACGGTATAATCAGAAATCAGACTCCAAGTCATTTATAGTGAGGGAAGAATTTTGGTCCAGTTTGTGGTCTATTTTTTATAGTAATGGGATTGTCTAGCAAAGGTAAGTATTTTTGATTTCTACAAGTAAGAAATTGTTATACACTACTTCATACAATGGCACTAGTAGGTACATTTTCTCATTGGTTTTTAAGCATACCTATTAAAAGTTACAACAGCTTTGTAAATGAAGTACAGAGTTTGGAGATCTGTTCATCCTCCAGATCCTTATTTCTAAACAAAACAAAAAAAATCTTGTTATACTGCAGTAGAGGTTATCCACAATTAAAGTAATAAGGCTAATTTTTGCAGTAACTGTGGCTTGTTCAGTTTTTCAAGGTATGACAGATTCTTTAAAAGAAACTGTTATAAAAATGTTTGATACAGGCAGAGTTACGAAAAAATTTCAAAAATTTTTTTTGCTAACTGCTCATAAACATCCCAGTCAAAGTCTTTAATATGATATGATTTTTTTTAAAAAGTAGAATTACATGGACACTTTTTCAGGAAAATTAACTTGGGATGTGTGAAGAGAGGTACAGGTATTTGATATTTGTTTTGATTTTGCTGGTAACTCTGCTGGTTTCAAGGATGAAGAATTAAGCACGTGTTGAGATCAGGGTTGTACTTGCAGTGGGAATTAGGGAAAAACATAGAAAATAGTTATTTTGTGATCACAACTTCAGTGCAGTTCGCAAATGTCTGTGACCAGAAGATGTCTCTTGTCCTCCCTCCTTCTTATGGAGGAACAAATAAGAAAAAGCCCTTGCCAGAGCCTGAACAGTTGCCTGCCCTAGAGCAGAAGAGCATAAAATGAGAGGAAACTCTCCTTTTACATTTCTATACTTCTGGATATGTGGCTTAGCACTTGCAGAATTTTGAGAAGGTGCCTTTCCTACCCCCTAGTGACAGTATTCAGTGAATTGCTGTTGCTTTCTCTGTGCAAAGTATAAAACCTATTGAATAAGTAAAAAATAAAGTACCTACTTTTCAAAAACATGAAGGACCAGCATTTACACATACTTATACAATGATGTGCAAATACAGGCTGTCACTGGTGGAGTGTTTTCAAGTTAAATTCTTTAGCCCACTTCAAATCAGTCAAGAGCTCTTGCTGGAACAATGAAGTGTTAAGGGGTTCTGAGCAGAAACATAATATCTCATAAAGAAAATCTTACAAAAGAAAAAGATTGAGCATCTGTTCTGAAATTGCAGAAATTTTTGTTGGTACAGTTGTCATTGTTTTATCAGCTTCAGGTAAGGCATTTGGTCTTAGCCTGTCAACAGATTTAACCACTTTACTGCTAAGTCTTTTGACATTAAGTGGAAATTCGTTGTGTGTCATTACAACACCTACCAATGAAGTCTCAAAGGCATACATAAAAATGCTTTTATAGCTTTTGCATTAAAAAATGCATATGTGATAATTTTTTTACGCATATATTTTCCATCATAACATTTTTACTTTTTTCATAAGAAAGTGGAAAGAATGTATGCTAACATAGAATTCCTTAAATGTATATTTTGATGAAGAAATTTCTTTTTGTTTACTGGGGTAAAACTAGTAAAATATTAACAGTAAATAGACTGGAAACCAAGTGAGAAAATATCTAACAGAAAAATCTGCTTCTATTCAAAGAATTAAAAATGTAGCAGAGTACGCTGTAATGTAAAAGTTAAAGTGTATTTTGTGTTAACAAAGAATTTCATTATAGGACCTTCTTTCCAGGACCCCATCCTTACTCCTAAATACAATATAATTTTGTCTAGAAATTATTTTTGTTCATGTTTTGAATAAATGAGCATATTCTACCATGCAAAATATTTATCTCACATGTTAAAAACCCATAGATTCTTTCATGTGCTGGAGTAGGACAGAATTGTTTTACTTAATAACTTTTAAATTCTTTGGACCTTGATCCTTGTTGAGGTGAAATACTTTTTACATATTGTATAAACTGATGAGGAACAATTAAATTCTTAATCTAGTTCTTTCTTACTTTAGTTCTGACTCAACCTTTTCTTGGGAGAGAAGATTCAGTCATTCCTGTTCAGTAGTTGTTTTTTTTAATCTTAATTTCTAGCATTTTATCTGTGTAACTGTTCATAGTTTTATTATAACTTTTTTCATATTTGGAATATATCTTTTTGGTTCATAATCTCAATTTATGTCGGGACTGATATTGTCATTTTTGCCAAGGTTCAAATTCACTGACTTCTGGAGTGATTGTTTTCTGAATAACACAGTTAAAACTGCCAGCACAAACTCTGCTAGATCCTAGAACTTCAAGATTTGCAGTTGTTTCAATATGCAAGCACGATTTCAACTTCTGTGAAAATGTTTTACAAGTGAGATTAAAAATAAATTATTATTATCTTCAGACTTAAAATATGGAGATTTTAATGTTCCTGTGTAACTGTAACACTCATTGCATGTATATTCTCAGAATAACTAAAATAAAATAAAATAAACACTATATAACTATAAATGAAACTAAATACTATATAGCCAAAACTCTATTTGGGTTATGCAAAAGGGGAAAAAAAAAGAAAATAAATAAGGTGACTGTGTGAAATCAGCTTCAATTTTTTTTTTTTTACTTAAATATATTCTTGTTCTCATCTTAACTCAAGGACTGTAGTGTCTTAAATTATGTCTAGGTAGATACTTCATCCCCTTTTGATTCAAGCAAAAATCCAACAGGGTATTTAGAGTTTAACCCAGTTTCAATCAAAACATGCCTAAGACCTGTCCATCCTAAAAAACTAGTGATCTGATGTTCTGGATTGTTCATAAGTGTTTGATCCGTACTGCTCAAAAATTTATCATTCACAGGTTGGGTTACAAGTCTAGCATAGAAAATCTGTGTATATATATGCATATTTGTTTGTGTGTAATTTATAAGAAACAGAAGAAAAGATTTTACTGGCAAGTAACAATTCCAAGTATACCCTCTCTTACTCCTGTGGACTACGGGAACGTTTGTAGCAGATTGTTTTTATATACCTTTCCACTGGGATATTGCTTGATTTACCCTGAGGTTCCCTATCAGTTTTGCAGGTTAAGGAGAAATAAGAAAGAATATAGCAACACAGAGTGTTTGGGGACTAAGCCTGTGTCCTGGTGCTGCCTTTTGTATCAGAAAAACTTTTATTGACCTTCACATAAACTCAGCCTATACAATGTTTAGAGAACTTTTTTCTCACATAATAAAACCTTGTAAGATGACTGGAATTCATTTCTGCAAGTTCGTCTGTTACAGTTGGGTATTTCTTAACCTTCTTTCCATCTTCTGTGCTTTATTGCTGACAAGGTTAGTGCTTTCCTCACAATACTACTCTTAGATAAGGTACAGTAACTGCAGCTCTGAAATCACAACTGATGAGTACATACAAAGGTAAAAATCCAAAGAGACAGGGAGAAGAAAAGACCACAGCACCAGAGGCATTTCTTTGTATCTGAGCTCCCTTTCCAATACCGCTGATTTTTCTCTCCAAACATCTAAGGAGAATAAGTAGCACAAGTCAGAAGCTTAACTGCTTTCTGTTTGTTCACTAGTCTGTAAAATAGAGAATAATGTGTGTGTAATACTGCTTTCAGGCTGAATATGTTAATGTCTAAAAAGCTTTTTAAGAATGTAAAACACTATGTAAATGTGAACTATTAGCATATCTTTCTACTTTAGCAAGAGGGCAAGATTCTGAAAGCGTTCATATGACACTCTTGAAGAAGTTCAGCGCAGGCCAAAGTGTCTATGAGAGCAGTGTCCTGAGAGAATCCCTGAAGCAGCAAAAGCCCTACACTCCAACAGACTTCAACACACTTGTAACTAAGTCTGGTGAGACAGGCTATCAATATTGTTTCTTTTTCCTCCCTTATTCATCTTGGGGCTGTTTTCAGAATAAGCTTGACATACAGACTGGGGGAAGCATCTCACAGAGTATTTTTAAAATTGCAAAATTATCCACAGCAAAACCAAAACACCCCAAACACACAACTTTCCTTGCCCCATCCTGCCTATCCCTATACAAATTCGAGCTCTCCCTATACAAATTCTAGCTTAGTTTAAAGCTCCTGTTTGGTGGAGAGAGGGAACAGGAAGTCGCAGGTATCTTGTTCACCTTTAGACATACTATATCATAACAATAGGTTTGCAGGCAAGAGGTCAGAATAATTGGTCTTGTGTTCGATCTAGTGCACGGTGAGAAAGCCTTCTTGAGAGGTGGGCAGAGACAACAGGATGTAGAAATCATGACACATTGTCATTGCTTTCATTCAAAAGCTCTTTATCTTCTGGAGAGAACAGTTAGGTCTTAAACATTATTGTGATATAGCTGGTGAAGGTGGAGAGCTGTGGCCCTCAGCGTTTTTGTGTTTCCCGTTAATAACATAATATAACAGACATCCTTCAGTTTATTAAAGGGTTTAAAGTCTACTGTATCTGTTTTTGTGTTTGTATCTCACATGTTTCTATTAAATAAAATGAAAAAATATTAACTTTGGTACCTGAGGGAATCAAGGTTTGCTTGTTCGTGGTTTTTTAAATTAAAGAATGAAAACCTTTTGTTAAATTAATTCCACTCTTTAATTAAAGAATGGAAACCTTTTGTTCTAGGCAGTTTCTATGCAGTCATAAAAAGTGCTGTGTCAGGAAAAGGACACTGGAAGGCCATTCAGATAAGTACCAGTACAATTGCAAATTTCATGGCTCTCTGCACACCAACAATACTGTTTATCAAGGTTCTTTTAAATGTTTCATGCTGTAGAAAAGACCAAAGATGTTACATTACTTGCTATATAAAATGTTTCTATGGTTTATGTTTCTATTTTTTTCAGAATACTGGTTGGACCTGAAAAGGTGTGCATTGTCATTGACATCACATTTCCCATTTTTATGAATAGTCACACACATCAGGAAGCATCAAATAGCTGATGTACTTTGCTTGTGATAGTCCTTAATGAGCCCTTTTCATGCACGCTACATTTTAATAATACTCAATTTAAAACTGGCCTGAAATGCTTTAAAATGCCACATGAGAAGTCTTAATATTTATGTGTGCTCAGCTACTCTTATGCAGAGAATATGGAGGAGAAATTCCCATCCAGTGGCTGGCTCAAATGATTTTGTGCTCTTTTTCTGAAATTCGTTCCTCCTTTTGAATGTAACAGTGGAATCATATTTATGCAGTGCTACTGCATGATAAATGGAAATGCCTAATTCTTGCTGTAATAATTCAGTTTAAAAGTAACAGCACCTTTGGTACTATTGGATAAGAAAGGTAGAATTTAGTCTAAGGGCTCTAGCTTGTTGGGTTTTTTTCAACACTGCTAGAATTACATTTTAAGGCAGTCAAGTCACAAAATCAGGAGCAAAACTGAATCTCCTATTCAGTAAAACTGAGACTCATATTATGCCGGAATGTTTGAGCAGAATGCTGTTCTTATTTCTTTAAGTCAGTGGCAAAACCATGGTCACTTCAGAAGCACAAGATGGAAGACAGTGAAATTGTTTCCTGATACTGAAATAATATGGATATTATACAAAGAATTGCTTATCTTGACCAAAAAAAAGGTTGGCAGTTGGGTTTATTCAATTAGTTCTATAGCATCTTATCTGATTATTAAAGGAGTTTTTTTAAGAGTAAAATGTTTGAATTTTACAAACAAACAAAACTAGACTGTTCTGAATTGAATATTTTATTGTTATCTTAATGTTAACTAGAATAATAAACTAATAATTTAATTTTCATATTGTTCTGGGGAAGGTAAACTTAATAATATAGTGGAATACAAGGTGATTATTTCTAAAGAAAAACATTCTTCCTGAAACTGTGATCTGTTCACATAATATGACAGTAGTCAGTAATCAATGTGTGGCGGTTTTACATAAATGGACAATTATTTTCTCAGTTAGTTAAGATTTTAAAGTGTTATGCAGTTTTTTAACAACTCTGGCAATAAGCCACTGGCTGGGACTGCTACTATTAATAATTTATTTCAACCATCTTTCTTTCTGAAACAAATGTTATATCAAACATATTAGTGCTGTTATGGGTATATTTCAGAACCTTTCCATTGCTTTAGATATATTATCATTTAAAGTGTCTTTTCACATATTTTATAGTGTGTTATTACAATATATTAGACCCAAATACTCATGTTGTAAAATGGAGACAAAATCAAGAATGATAGTGTGAATACTCCATTTTACGTAGCCTTCAGAAGTAAGTGAATATCAAGACAGGTAAAAGGTACTAATTTTGTCCTATTCATTTCTCACTTAGTAGTTTTAGGAAAAATACAGTTTAATTGCTATTAATAATAACATTAGTCCCACTTCTAATTTTGCACTTATTATATTAGGTTTTTTTCATCCCAGCTGAGTTTTATGACTTGAGACTTAACCATTATAGGTTTTGTGTGTACAAATATTGAAGATACATTGCAGAACCAATTCACTTGCCCTCACACACCCTCCACAGAAGACAGATCTAATCTTTTGATTTATTTTCAATCTTAATTTTATGAAGAATGAAGGCATCCATTTAGTACTGATGAGGTACAGGCCCCTAGAAATATTGTATTATTTCCTTATTCTAATGAAAGTTAACATTTCAAAATAAATATATATGACTGTGTAGGTTTTAATTTATGATTAGATACTTTAATGTTTATTTTTATTTCATAAATCTGTTGTATGACTATTGCATTTACCTAACACCGGGATAACCTCATATTGAGTTGTTAACAACAGTCAATATATTTTGTCTTCTTCTTGTCCCATTATTTTTGCCAGATATGATGTTCATTGCATACTGTAGCAGATTCCAAAGGTTTAAATTCTATGCTCTTTCATTTGAAACACTTTTTTGGTAAATTATTAATTAAAACTATGTGTTTTTTTCTGAACACCTGATTATGTCAACAGAAAATATTAGGTCTTGCTTATTAACAGATAACTGGATGTGGTTTTGAGGCTGAGCTGACATAGAAGCATTAACTAAACTGATGATTCTTCTTCATGTTAAAGATATCTTAATTTATTTGTATGCTCCTCTCACTTTATGTTTTCAATATAACAGACTCACCTAAATTTTGGATTTAAAGCTGTAATACTTAAATATGAGAAAAGCAGTTTTCTTCCAGAAAACGCTTCCTAGAAACTGAAGAAAAGACATGAGAAATAAAATTTGAGTCACAAAATAGTATCTAAATTAGAACTATTTTCCTGGGGCTATGCGTGAAATATGAATGTTGCTTTTCCGCTAGTTAGTTTTTTCTCATGAAGAGTTTTTGCACTTTTGAGATAGTATTTGAATTAAATTTAGGCTTGGATTGCTTGTGTACATGGTTTACTTTTTTCTAAAGGACATCTTTTTAACATTATGCTGCAGCTGGAAGAATTGACCTAAGGACAAAAAGGTTTCAATGCCAAGAATAGGATTAACAAATATTAATTATAACTTTGAAGATTTGATGCTCTTATTATCTACAAATTGTTAGCCAGGAAAAGAGAATCTGGATAGAGAATTATAAGCTTTTGTGAGTTTACTAAGCATGATATTCAAGTGTGTGTGTACATAGTTTGCTAGGACTAATTTAGGGAGTTAATCAGGTTCATCCCTGCAAATCAGTGTATCTTGATCCTTTGGTGCTCATGCATACATTTTGTAGATGAAAATGCTGAAATATTTCAGTTATCAGTGTAGGGTGCTTGCATACATTGTAATCACAAATTCAGTGTTGCATATTTTGAAGTAATGAAGCAGCATGGGGTTTGTAATGGTACCTGTGTGCAGTGGGAAGACAAATGCTCTTCCAGAATAACTGTGCCTGGTGTTTGGGAAGAAAGTTACTTTAATTTTTAGTTCATGAAAGCTTTGGACATGCAATGTTTCGTGAATGCCAGTTCTGATCTCAGGGATTTAAAAATATATTCCATGGATTCTTTAGGTCTTTGTCTATGAAGTAAGCAGTTGATACATAACTGAATTCAGAAAACAAACCACCCATTAAGATTAGTAACATCTCAGCCTGGCTGAAGCAGTTTTGGATGGACTGGTCTGAGTGGTACAGACTAGTCCTGAAAACTGTAGGGAGTTAGGTTGTGTGGTTTTGCATCAGTTTTTAAATAGAGATCCTACTCTGCTGTAAGGCTTTTATACTTAGCTGGTTAGTAGCAACTGTGGCTTTATAAACAGATGCCTTGAGTCCTGGTTATTAGTTTGTAACCTAACAAGAGTTCATGTATATTGTTGCAAAAAGGAAGCAGATGCAAGTGGCATCCTAGCAGCCAGCTGCCAGCAACATCTTTAGTCGGACTTCTACCTTCCCACAAAACAGTTGAGAAATTTAAGTTGAAAGGTTTTAAGTTTTCAGAAAACAGAAGAATTTCTGCAAAAACTGTAAAAGGAGCTGAAAAATCAGATTTCAAAGCATATACCAAGAAAATGGAAAACTAAACTGTATAAGGTAATTTATGCGCTGGTTTAGTTTAATATATTCAAGTGAATTTGTTATGATCTTCACAAGAACTAGTACATTTTCTGTTAAAAAAATTCAGAATTCTTTTATTGAAACTGATTATTTCACTTTCAACTCTCTCCTTATTAAAGCTAGGGAACAGTTTCCCTGAAGACATTTGCATCTATTAGCAAAGGAAATATATGTACTACTAGAAAATACTTAACCTAGGACAAATTGGTGACAGCAGGATATTGAGCAATTAAGTCTGTGTTCTCAAAGAGGATGTAAAGTAAAACCCAGATAAATGTAACAGATACTTAGGTTGTCTAATCAAGCTGCTTAGTAACTCTTTTTTTCTGAAGAATACTTGTACATTTTTCTGAAGAATACATACAACTTTTGGGATTTGACTCTGAGTGCTTTCTGGCTCTAGAATTTTTTTTGAATAAAATTCAAAGGTTTCTGTGGAAAGTAGGAGAAACAGCATTCTATTTTTCTACACAAAATTTGCGATATTCAGCAATGGATTACCCTAGCAAATAGATGGGAAGGACCAGGTACCAAATACACTGACAGTCTGATGACAGACTACAAATCAACTAGAAGAAAGGTCATTCTGAACATTTAACTTCTGCTCTTCCTTCAGCTAGTGTAATCATTTTCTCACTTTGCTTTTGTGTCCTCCATTGTCATCCTCCTGTGTGATCAATCTCAGTGTAAATATGATTGAAGTATATTTCATCAATTGTATTTAATACTGTATCATTCAATATATTTTTAACATTTCTGTCAAATAATATGATGCACATAGTTTTATTCTAGACTGTTTACTCATAGGAAAAAATACTACTTTGTGTGTACTATGCTGAGTTTCCAAACAGAAACCCTCTGATCTTCAGGTTTTTGTGTCATATTATTTAGCTGAAGTTTATATGACCACACTGATGAATAAATACATTTTTAAGTTCATTTAATAACTGGTCTGCCTTCTTGTAGGTGATCTATGTTTTCTGTCTTGATTCCATAATTTGGAATTGTTAGGTCCATATCTGTAATAATAATTTATGTGCTGGAGTCTACTGCTTATGCAGACACGACAGACTAACAGAAGCCAATAAGGACATTTCAATCATTTAGAATATAAATGTGCATCACACCATTTCCAGAGTCTACGTATGTACATACATATACAGTTCAGTAGTACTTAATTAGGTTGGTTTGATGATTTAGCTAAAGGTAAGTGTTGTCTTTTTCTCTCCAATTCCACTGACTTGTTACAGTCTTCACGTCCTTAAGTAATGATATATTTCAGACTGATTTCCTAAGTTTTTTTTCAAATACAAAAAGTAAATAATATTTTGCAGTGCAATATTATTTGAGACTGATTTGCCTCCAGTGTTAGCAAAATACGTGTTATTTTTGCTCAGAATTCATGTGTTTTTAATTTAAAAGCATTATTTAATCTTGATAATTATTATATTGAAGAAATTGGTGCTTGGGAAAATGCTGACTAATTCCTGAATCATGTTGCTGAATACTGAGTACTTTTTATATATTAACTGATTCCTCTCAGAGATACAAATCTTACACTGGACTGACACACATAAAGTACATTGTCTTCAGTGCTGAAAACAGAATTCAAGTGATAGAAAACTACAGAGGTATCTGCATTTCAGTAGATTACCTACTGTAACTTTATTAGAGTATATTTGTTCTGTCCAACCTTTACACACTTCCCTTACACACACAAACAAACCCCCAAAACCCACCCTCATCTATTTCATGTCTGTTTTCTGGAAGCTGATAATTATTGGCTAGTTGAGCAGATATTGGAGTGACAGGCTTTGGCTAAATTGTCAAGCACAGTAATTACTGATTTGCAGCATTTTCGTCCTCAAAAAATAAAATCTGACCCTGGTTTCATTTTATTATCAATCTGGAAATATGAATATTTTAAAATTTGTTTTTGTCAGTTGGTAAGGATAAAATAAAGGTGATCTTTCAGATTAAATGGGGCATGCTTATAAAATTGTGTATGATTTTTTACTTATTGATATTGCTTAAAAATTAATATTAAAGATATTTTCATAAAGGAATTACTCATATGTATGTTATTTTCCACAGCAGTCACTGATCTAATTGTTGTGGTGTTCACTAATTGCAAAAAAAAGGCAAAGTTTGATAGCCGTTTCGTAAATTATTTTAATGGTCTGTCTCCCAATGTTATCCAAAGAATTATTGTAGGTCGTATCAAACAGTGTCATTGTTTTCCCTCTAGACAACCTGTAGGTCACCAGACTTTGGTATTGAGCTCCTACTCCTCTCCATGGAGAGGTGGATGTCCCACAACAGGTTTGAAATACCTGGCTGAGGACTCTGTCTGGTTTGGAGGGAAGGAGGCTGAGGAGTGACCTCACACCTCCCTACAGCTTCCTGAAGAAGGGAAGTTGAAGTTGAAGTGCTGAGCTCTCCTCCCTGGTACCCAGTGCCAGGACACATGGGAATGGTCAAGAGCTGTATTGTTCAGGAGAAGTTCTAACCTCTGCACTAGCAGAAGGCATTAGATACCCACACTCATGCACCAGCCTGAGCATGGGCTCTGACATGTTTTGAGAAGGAGACATGTACCTTCTGATGGGGATGAGAGCTGTGGATAACCTTGAGACCATCTGAACAAATCTGCAGGAAGCAGGTGTGATGTATTCTTTTTGGTAGTCTTCTGTGTTCATCCAGTTTTTCTGGTTTCCCACAGGATCAAAAAATGCCCTGTCTCTGACACTAGGGAGGCTCAGAGATCAAGTCCTCAGTCTGATGCACGACATGGTCCTCAACTAAGTGGTTTCAAGCTTACCCATGGATTGTTTTTCTCCTTTTACTCATTTTTAGAAATGCCTGAGCTATTTCCCATGGGAAAACATGCTAAAGCACAATATCCAGAGAACAGCAGCACTCCCTCAGAGGGAAAGTCCATCTCAATACTCTGTCTCCAAAGAAGCCAATCAATGTCTAAAGGAGAGCACTTGAGCAGGGCAATTCTGCTTCTGTCAGGGTCCTGGGGGTGCTCACAGGCATCAGTGGCTGTGACTGGCCTCCCCTGGGACCCCCACCGCCACTGTCTCCTGCCAAAGGCCCAGGGGATGTGTCCTGGCTCAGCCGGGGACCCTCAGTCCCTGTTTAAGCCATGTTGTACATGTGCCAGTCTGATTATCACACCATAATTATAGAACAATTCCCAATATTAATTATCTAATAATACAAAATTTATTGGCACTCCATGGTAGAAGAAATATTTATAAATTGCACAATGTTTCTTTAGGTCAATAGGCTTAATATATGGTATTAAACTAATTCACAGCCATAAGTATAGAAATTTTTCAAAATCCAATAGAACATTAACATTTAACTTCACAAATAGATTCATTTTTACTCATAATCTTGGGATAATTATTAAGGTGTAATCTTATTGACTGACTTCTCTAGAAAGCAAGAAGGCGTTAGGAACAATTTCATAAGGGTGCCATCTAGGACATTGCAAAATAGCTACTCCAATAACTTAGAGTGAATCTAAGACTGGTATTTTGTGGTTACATTTTTCCCCATTGACTTCTTGTACTATTTTTAGGACCCATATAAATAAGTTATAATGCTGCTTTTAAGTTGATGAAGGTATGAACGCTGGCCTCATGCTTACAACACACAGAGAAAGTTTTAACTTTTCATAAAAGTATCGAGAACTGTAAAATAAGTACAAATTTGCAGTTAGGGCAACATGGTCTGAATAAAAATGAAAATAGAAATCAGTCCTCTTGGAAATTCGTGGTCCAGACTTTACTGAGCATGTGTGTATCAAAATATGCAAGGACATACTCCCACAGCTAACTGAATGTTAAATAGGGAATGATAATTGCCAAGAAATTGGTTTCTAGGAAAAGATGTATGGAATATTAATAAACAAGGAACATTACCTAGCCAGTCATCCACAATACAAGTAATTTCCCACAAAATACCTCCTGAAGTAACTAGATCATTGGCTAACTCTTCATGAACGAATATAATTTTCCTTAAAAAAGAAAAAAATCTAAAGAGATTGGTTGGGGTATTTTTTTTTCTACCAGTTGAAGGTAGTGGTGAAAATGGCCTTAAAACTTATTCTTATGATCAGACCTTACAGCCAAAGATAAATTTTCTCAAAGACTTGTGACAGACACGATACATAATTTACAGGTTTAAGGTCTGCACAGAAAGAGATATTGGAAACTATATGTTCTCAGGGGTACAATAGTATGATATGGCTGAAATCAAATGCAAAGAAGAAAAATTCTGACACCTCTAGAGGTAACTTCACAATCATAGCCAACATTTCTAACAGTGTAAATTAAGTGGCTTAAAACCAAACCCTTTCAGTTGCAACTGAAGTTATTATCTATACACTGAGTACAGTTATTTTTACAAATAGCTGTTATTTTTATAGAAAAAGCAGCGTTCAGTGTGCGACACAAAGAACATCTAGCATAACCTGTGGTTTTTTGATTTATTGCATTTATACATTTCTTTGGTAGTACATAATAAATACATAATTTCATAACTCTATGAAAGCTGATACCAACATTATTTGAGATGTAACTACTCTATGAGTAGGGAAGGTATGTGAATATTTCTAATTGGAATATTTTTTCTTTGTGTTGTAAATCACCATTGGTTATTTTATCTTTACTATCCTCTAGCATTTCATACAGATTCAGGAATATTAATAATTGTCTGTTGGCATAATATTAAGCATTCAAATTTCTTTTCGTGTATATGAGTTTCTGCAATATTTTCTGCAAATATTGTATCCCTAGACTAACTGGAGCTTTCATGAGCCTCAAGCACTTCTACGATGCTTCAACATTAATTTAGAGAGTATTCTGTATACTTCCAAAGGAATCACATCTCTTTAATTAAAATATAAAATTCAGAACTGAAGTGATTATTATTTGGAAGCTGAATTCAGTTAAGAGAGCAATAAACACTGGATGCAGACGTGCAAATAAAAGTTTTAATGATCTTGCAGAGGATTAAATTGTAACCAGTGAACTCATAAACAAGGCCATATTTTTATCTTGCTTAAAGGTAATATAAAATAAGAGTTTCAGCTACAAGGAGAAAAAAAACCCTATATTCTTCTTTTTGCTGACATTGTCATCCATAAATAGTGTTGACTTCAGTATTTATGAAAAAGTTGACATAATCCTGTAAAGGAGACCTTTAATCTCTTTAGGTTTTAGCATGGAAGCCAGTATCCCTTTCTAAAGTTGTATAAATAACTGCAATTTCAGTTAGCCAGATAAAATGAAAGAGGAAGAAAACACTTTCTAGCTTCCAGGTCCTCCTTCTCAATAAAACTGCCTCCAAAACCACCAACAAACCAGAGAATTCAACAAAGAAGATTTTATATTTGAAATCCTAATGACTTTTTTTTTCATGGAATAATAATATTTCAATTTTATACTTAAAATATTATTGGTAGCTCTGTTAACATTTAGAAGGAGAATTATTTCCACTACAAAACAAACCATTTTTGTTTAAGATTAAATAGAACTAATCTACTTTTAATTCTTGTGGTTTTTTTCTTATTCTGCAATTCTTCCTTAAAATCATCATAAAGTTTGTGTTGTAAATATCAGAAAATCATAACATTTTAGAAATTCTGAACACTGAATATATTTAATGTGTTAATGAGCTCTACTTTTAATGTGATTATTGGCTATTTTTTACAAGAATTCTGAAACTCCTCTTATTTGGGCAGAACAGGTGCATGATATTCTGCGACTACCCTTTCATTAAAGATGTCAAGAGTGATGCTTATCTAGTAAGGTTTATGGATTTCTGCATACAGTCTTCGGCAGTGCTCATGCTCACACCTCTGGACGGATGTTTTGTTATTCTGTTAATTTTTCCCAGAAATAATAATAGCCATAATATGTTTTATCTTTCTTGTGCTGTCAGTATCACAGAAAAGGTACCAGTCGATAGATGCAATTTGTAGGTACTTACACTTTGTGATTGTATCTTTAACTTATTCTTAAAAACTTAGCATACCAATATTTCTTTGGTTATTGTCATTTGTCATGGCAAATGACAGTAATGACATGGATGGTACATTTCTTTGTCATTTCAACAGTCATGGTGAGATCTCCTGTTTCAGGAGTTTAAATAAAAAGTGGGGCTTTGTTTTACACTTGAAACAGAATTTACATAATAATAAGCATATGGTGAAAATAGGTGCCTGGAACTGTTACAGCTAACTATTACTAAGAAATTGTTTGTCTTTCTCCCCCTTTTCTCCAACATATATCTGCTGTCTTACTCTTTTACCTTTACCTGATTATTCTTTCTGTCCTGGCTGTCTGTCTGACTCTTCTTTGACATTCTGTTGACACTTTATTCTCCCAGAGGATACGACTGGATGTTATACACTTTCCTTTACCCAGTGGCTCTGTAGCAAGTAGGCTATCTGCCTGTGCAGCATTTGCTTCTGTATTATGCTAAATGTCTCTCAGAATGGAGCCATGAATGGGTGTCAAACTGGGATGTCCTGCAAGGCAAAATGAAACCTTGAGAGGCTGCCACTGGCTCATGCAGAGACTTTGTAATTGAATGTTCTACATCATTTCACACAGTTCGAAAGTCTCATTTGTTGCAGTTTACATGGTAATTTAAAATATTAGTGGAGGGCAAGGGCCTTGCAAACTGGTCAAAAAGGGCTGCTTGAACCATGTCTTTGATAGTAAGGTCTAGATCTTGTATGAGTGACTACAATGCTGCCTTCCAGCAGGAAAGGCAAAAAACCCAGCAATGCCTATGAGCACCATCTGCCCAGAGTTTCTTTGCATTAGGGGTAAAACAAACTGTGCAGAATATCTGAAACTATATGAATTTATGTCACTGCAGTGCCAAAAGGATGAAAGATAAATGAGAATTTAAGTGGGAAACAGATCTTCTGTAGAATGAGTTAGATATCTGGAATACAAATCATATGAACAAGATCTCAGATTTGCATTTGTGTCATTTTGTTTGTATAAAAGCATGAATGTTAACTTCCATATTTTGGGGCCAAATGTTTGGATCATGTAAATTACCTCATTCCATTAAAACCAATGGGGTACTGTGAAAGCACAAAGATTTGGACAAATAATATCAAAGGGAAGCATTGAGTGTTGCTGTACTTACTTTGTGGTGCTTCTAGAGGTTGTGGTGATTGCACTGTAGTGGGCAGCGAGATCAATGTGCTGGTGTGTGATTTAGCAGCAAGTGTGTAAGGGATGTAGATTTATTTCTCTTCACATCCTTAAAAACTCTGAAATGAATGCTGATTTCAGCATTGCAGCTCTATTCAAGGCCTCAGGCAATTACTTTTTAATCAGTATTTGAAGAACTCCTTTTTCACCTTAAGGAACATTTTTATGAATGTGGAAATGTGCAGGTTTCTCCAGGCAATAAAAAGCCATTAGAATCAGGAGTGAGGGGTGCTTCAGGGTAGAGTAACAATTTTGACATTTCTGAGGAAACTTAATTTACAGAAACTTAATTTATACAAGATGATAGGAGTTCTTACAGTGATGCTCTAAACAGGGAGATATTTTACTTGTGAATGAAAATCCCAGACCAGTAAAAGAAGTCTATTAATCATCCCACCATTAAATGATATGGTCCCATGTAGTTCTGTGGGCACATAGATCACCATATGGAATCCAAATCAGTTCAGATTTCTGTAGTACATATATACAAATATACCGGTAGGGCATAGATAGGACTTCTTTAAAATACAACAAAATCACTCTTATGAAGAAATTATATTTTACAAGATTGAGCTCGAAATAATCCAATATTTTTCTTTTCAATTAAAAGCAAATTACATTACCTCTATTATTCATGCTAACAAGGGGATTTTTTGTGGTGGATGGAGATTTAAAATGTGCTAGCCAAAAATAAAATCTATGGACTGTATAAAACCAAATGTCTTCAGTTGCTCAATAGGACAGAGAATTTTTCCATTTAATATAAGAGAAGATCACATAAACACAAAAATCAATAAACAACTTGTTAACCTTAGACACTCAGAGGGAAAAAACCAGGAGAATAGATAACCCATGAACTCTGCTTAGAAACCAAGCAAATTCAAAGTACATTGAACAAAGATGAGAAAATAATTGAGAAAAAATATCCTCTGTGAATAAGGTCCTTTAACATTTTTTGATTATATTAGTTCACACTTATATAAATGGTAGTTGTAAACAATATTTTTCAAAATTTAAATATTTTAACTCCAATTTCCTAATATTTAAGTTTTCAAAGTTGTTAGACATTAATATGAGGTTATGTAGTTCATACTGTTTTTCATTTTGTTTTGTCATCACATATATCAGACTTTTTATTTAATTTGTCACAAATTTGTATAATTATTATCATTTTAATTGTTAACAGAGGGATATTTTCCCCTGGGGAAAAGCAAGTCATCTTTCTAAATTTTAACAGCTTAGGCTAACCAAATCTAAGATAAGATACAAAGCCAACAAAGCTGTCTAGTTTCTTTAACAACAAATAAATTAGTTTAAAATTACAACTCTTGAATACGATTATATAATTTGGTAGGATAAATATTTGAGCTTATTTCCTGTGCAGTAGGGAAAAGAACATTTGCAGTCAGTTCTATCTAAAGGGGTAAAATCTGCAGTCATTGTACAGAACTGTATTGAATGTCAGAAAGAGTAATAAACAAAAAAAAAAAAGGCGAACCAAAGCCCTAAACATCCTGACTTGACTTTATATGAGATTAGAATAGTGTTGACAGTTTCAAATTTAGCTTCAAAAATACTAAGCCTTTGAGCCACGAGATTTGTTTTCAAAGATTTCTCATTTCCCAACTGGTCTTCACCTGATATGTAACCTCTCAGTTCCTGCATTCTGAAATAGACAACATATGTCGAGATCTCCTTTAAAAGTGCTCCGGAAGCTAATCTATAATAAAAAGAGCTTTATAAAAGAGTCATATTTTATAATAAGTCTGAGTTTGAATTCCATTTTCTATTAGTTCTACCAGAAGTTGAAAGAACCATAATAAAACAAGAAGAGTCAAATAACATATCTTGTCTGTGAGAAGGACGGCAGGGTGGAGCAAAGGAGACTGGTTCTTTCCCACTGGCAATAGAGGTTGCAGAGAATATTCCCAAAGTCTCTCCCACTGTAAGTAAAGATAAGGCTGATGACCACCTTAGGAATATGAATGTACATAAGACTATGGGACCTGATGAGATGCATCCCACAGTCCCAAGGGAATTGGCTGATGAAGTCACCAAGCCACTCTCCATGGTATTTGAAAAGTCCTGGCAGTCAGGTGAAGTCCCAGATGACTGGAAAATATGAAACATTAAAAAATGTAGATAGGAGGCTCTTTAAAAGGAGACCTCTTTAAAAATGTAGAAAGGAGTGATCCCTGGGATCACTGACTTGTCAGTCTCACCTCTGTGCCTTGGAAGATCTTGGAACAGATCCTCCTAGAAGTTGTGCTGTGGCACGTGGAGGACAAGAACATGATTCGAGATGCCAGCATGGCTCCACCAAGGGCAAGACCTGCCTGACCAATATAACAGCCTTCTCTGATGGAGTGACTACATCAGTAGACAAGGGAAAAGGTATAGATATCATTTATCTATTTATTTATTTATGCAAAGCCTTTGACAAGGTCCTGCACAACATCCTTCTCTCTGAACTGGAGAGAGATAGATTCAATGAGTGGACTGTTAGATGGATAAGAAACTGGTTGGATGATCACATCCAGAGGTTAGTGGTCAGCAGCTCAGGGTCCCAGTGGACATCAATGACAAGTGGTGTCCCACAGAGGTCCATACTGGAACCAGTGTTATTTAACACCTTCATTAATGATGTAGATGAATGGATTGAGAACACCCCCAACAAATTTGCCAATGACACCCAGCTGAGTGGTGCACTTGCCACACCTGAGGGATGGGATACCATACAGAGGGACCTGGGCAGGCTCAGCAAGTGGGCCCATGGGAACCTCAATGGGTTCAAGAAGACCAAGTACAAGGTGCTGCACCTGGGTTGGGACAACCCCCAGTATCAGCACAGGCTGGAGGGTGAGGAGATTGAGAGCAGCCCTGCCCAGGAGGGCTTGGGGTTCTGGTGGATGAGAGGCTGGACATGACCACAGCCCCCAAAGCCAAACGTGTCCTGGGCTGCATCCAAAGCAGCGCGGGCAGCAGGGTGAGGGAGGGGATTCTGCCCCTCTGCTCTGCTCTGGTGAGACCCCACCTGGAATGCTGCATCCAGCTCTGAGGTCCCCAACAGAGGAAGGATATCAACCTGTTGGATAGAGTCCCAAGGGGGCCACCAAAATGTGTAGAGGTATAGAGCATCTTTTATGAGGAAATGCTGAGAGAACTGAGATTTTTAGCCTAAGAGAAGGCTTCAGGGTGACCCAATTGCAGCCTTTCAATAACTACAGAAAAGATAGAGAACTACAAGAAAGATAGAAAGGGTTTATAAGGGCATGAGAGAGCAAGGGGGAATGGCTTCAAACTGAAAGAGAGTCAGTTTTGATTAGATATTAGGAAGAAATTCTTTACTATGAGGGCTGTGAAACACTGCAGGAGGTTGCCAGAGAAATTGTGGATGCTCCATCTCTGGAAGTGTTCAAGGCTGGGTTGTCAGGAGCTCTAAGCAGCTTTGTCTAGTGAAAGGTGTCTCTGCCGCTGGCAAGAGGGTTGTAACTTTAAGGTCCCTTCCAAACCAAATCATTCTATGATTCTAAGTGAATGTGTCAGGAAAAGACACTTGAGAATTTTCTTCTCTGACTTGAAACCCTGTCTTCAAATCCATCTTTGATTAATTTTTGTTTTAAAATTTTTAATGAAGACTGAGAGATGACATTAATGAAGGAGGATTATACATAGTGTAGGACTTTCTTGTATCTAACTGATGAAAAGCATAGTTTTTCTTGTTTATCTTTACTTCTAATTCCTGTATGAATGCTTTTGAGTTTAAAAATGTGTTGTTTTAAATAGAAATAAGCCATTAAAACCCAAAAACAAACAAGCAAACAAAAAGCTGTGTTGAACTGAAAATAGGTGATGATACTTGTTTAGGAGTACATGAAAATAATTTATAATGAAAACCAAAACTTTTCCAAAAATGATTTGTCCACAGTTCAAGATTTGTCAGTCTTGCCCACTAATTCTTATATACTATATAGAATTGGGGGGAGAGTGGAGTGGCAGTCTGAACTCAGTGAAAATGCTTTGATTTTATTTAATGACCAAAATACCAAATTAAGTTTCCCCTTAAGTCACGGTCTGCATGTGCAAAACAATCAGCCTTCTCTTTTCTCCTGTGGGCTGGACTCCAGGCAGATCTCATAATTCCATAGTGAGTGCTCTCAGGGAGTTGTAGGGTATAGCATGTAAGACACAGTCTGGTCGGTAGGCTGATCTGTAAGGGAACAGATATGGAAAATACACTTTTTTGCAAGGTAATACTCTTCTATAGGAAAATAAAATAATTTCAACTGCAATAGTTTGATCACTTCAGTGAAATAAAATAAAGAACTTCAGTTTGATAAATGTCATTTGAGTTGTTTTGATTGCACCTGTTTGAAGTACTCTGTCATTTAAAAAATTATATTCTTATTAATTTGCATTCTAGTGTTTCTATTTTTTCAGATACTTGCCTTTTTCACTCCACTTTTTGGTAGAAATACACAAGTTCTGAAGTACCATACCAAATGCTTTCAGTCAGTTATCAAAGACTTTATTTGATCAACACAAAAGCTTTCTTTGGCAGACCTAGATAAAATAGCAGCTGCCATGGTGCAAGAAGAGTTGCTCCCAGCATCAATTATTGCTACTAGCACATCTCTTGGAAATTGTACCTTCTTCAAGATCCAAGATTGTTTTTCTGGAGCTTTTCAGCAAAAACAGGTAGCAGATATCTGTGTGTTACTGAAACTTGCTTTCTCAAACTCATCTTTGCTGGTCTTTTTATTAAACCAGGAGAAGAAATTATTTAAAATGACTCAGGAGGGGATCCCCAGTAGGAAAAAAGCCCGCAACCCCATTATTAGTAAAAAATATCAAAATAATGCTATTACATGACCTGTTTATTGACCTGGCAATATTGCTTCAGCCATAGGCTGTCTGGTTTTTCCTCATGCAGCTTATGCCTCCACTGAAATAATGGCAAATCATATTTAGAAATAAAATTATCTCAAAATCACGAAAGAAAACCATCTTAGAAACTTGCTTTATTACCCTTTCTTGAGACTAGCAATATGTAAAAGATAATAAAGCGTCTCCTTGTTTTTGGAAATTGTTTTTGGGATCCTGATCTTGAAAAATGTCGCAGTTTCATACAGCAAAGTTATTAAATACACTTCGCTGTAAGTTGTCTTATCTGTAAAAGCAACTGATTGATTTGCAGTAATTTAAATTTGCAGACAAAATATGGACCAATGTACAACACAGGTATGGACAGTGTGAATTTTGAATATTACTGTTAAATTCAGCCATCTCATCTAAGTCCTGAATCATCTCTGTAAAGATATTGTTCTAAAAATAGGAGTGGCAACAGATGTAAAGGTATCATGTTTC
Organism: Gymnorhina tibicen; assembly: GCA_013399875.1. Classification (NCBI taxonomy): domain Eukaryota; kingdom Metazoa; phylum Chordata; class Aves; order Passeriformes; family Artamidae; genus Gymnorhina; species Gymnorhina tibicen. The sequence continues at coordinate 1,887,956 of VXAZ01007501.1, forward strand.
ATCATAATTATTCAAATCAGAAATATAGACTTGTTTCCTAAACAAAAAAAGAATCTCTGTACCTTCTCAATCAAAGCAGTCTGTCCTTTGTTTTTGATTGCAGGTATATGGAAAAAAACATGCAAAATAACAAACAAAGAGGAAAAAACATGGTTAGTTCTAAACAGGTCAAAAGAGAAAAAAATACTCAAACAAGAGGTAATTGAGTTGAATGCCTTAGTAATTTAGCTGTGTGTTGTCAGATCCTAATAGTGAATTCCAGCTGCAAAACTGTCTTTATTCTCAATGTTTAACACCCTGAGGTACTAGCAAAGGCTTAGAGCATGAAAACATGTCGCTGTTGCACCAGGGATGGAGAGAAAGATGCAGCTACACACACAGATCCGGCAAGAAAATGGCATTTTTTAATAATTTCCAACCCCATTTATATGTTCTAGTTCCATAGAGTGATTGGTCAGTGATCACCCACCCCCTAGGGTGATTGGCTAAAGTCCTACAACACTCATTTCCAAAACATTTCTCCAATGTATCATGAACAGAACTTAGACAAACACCAGGTGTTCAAATATTTATAACAAAACCATCTTACTGTTTTCATAGCTTGCGTGAGAAAGGAAAGATTCTCACAGGATATTGCAAGAAGCTGGAAAACCTTCTGCTAGCAGCTTTTCAGTATCCATTGGAACAAGCATGTCTTACTCAGAGTAGTGCTGCATCTGTGTCTTGTTACATATTGAAACATGAGTGGTTTTTTGTGAGTCATACAGGAAGTAGAAAATGGCAAAATTATTTTCTGTTTTCTCCAAAATATATTTTTTCATGCACACAGTTGTAGAACTTCAAGGACTTACCCTCATGCTTTCATCCACAAACAGTATCTCAAGAAACAAAGCATGCCTCATCAAAGCAGACATTCATAGTAACAAATCTGTTACAAATTCCGAACTACCTACCGAACAGATCAGACCATAAATATTCAGGGTGTGACTTGGGCTGGGGAAGAGTGATGAGTAGGAGGAGGAAGTAAAACTACGCCTTTGGCAAGAGATTCCTAAAAGTAAGAAGACGTGTGAGTAGCCTCCTCAAATGCAAATGGTGTCACTTTGTGGCATGATCTGTTTATACACTTTGGATTCTCCAAGGTTGTTACTACGAAAAATACTAAATGCTTTTACTAAAACAAATACAGAATCCAAGCAGACTATGAAAATCCTATTAAATTCTTTAAAATCTTAAAGACTAGGAAGCTCTGTTCCCAGTGTTTTCATGCTCAAACTTGTACTTCCCTTCTGCTTCAGAAACTGTGGAGTAAACAAGAAAATTGAGGAAAGTTATCCGGTTAGTCATTCCCTTCTTTGGTCTAAACAAAATTTCTCTGCTTTTAAAGCTTTTCAGAGGATAAGTACAGAGTAACTATAGATACTATTAGAACCAAGATGCATCTACTTTAAATTGATATAACGTTGGAATGCATTACAGGTTCGATCTTTGGTGAATGAGACTTAAAAAGAGATTTACCTTAGTCAAGGTTTTCTTGCCAAAGGATGACAAGGAGGTTGTAGCTGTCTGTGTTTTTACTTTCGCATGTTATTGAGCTCCAGCACAGAAAGAATGTTAATTTATATTCGACAGCAACAAAACAGAACAAAAATGTAAGAAGCTGCAAGTCTTTGCAAGAACCAGTTAGATTTTTTTGGTTTGTGTCATGGGTTAGAACAGTTTGGAGTTTTAGTTAAGAAAAAAAAAATTCCACCAGCCAGGGAAGTGATGTTTTTTGCAAGGGGCTGTTGTAACTTCCTCCAGACCTGACAGAAATAATCAATTGGCTAATTTGAATATTGACAACTCTGTTAAGCCACTTAAGAAGCTGGACACACCTCTGAAAAAAGCACATTTAAAAAGGAACAAGCCTGGGAATCGCTCTCTTGCTTCCGGCCCTTGTACAGGTATCTGGAGGGCCCACTCGGCCCGGCGGGCTGGGCTGGGCTGGGCCTGGCCACTGGGCCCGACAGGGGCCAGGCCACGGCCCGCGGCTCCGTGCGGGCCGGCCCTTCCAGCGCGGCGCGGCAAGAGCGTGGCCGCTGAGCTGAACTAAACTTCTCAGCCGATCCTGCTCTGTCTCGGCCCGGCAGGGGCCGGGCCACGGCCCGCGGCTCCGTGCGGGCTGGGATGGCACCTCCCCCTCTCCGGTGCGGCCGCCGAAATGAACTTTTCACCGAGATCAGCTCCGGCCGCTGCCCGGCAGAGATCGTGTGACCAGCAGAGACAGATAAGTTTAAAGCCCAGGCCCGGGTAGGATTAACCCCTTCAGCGCTGTAAGTTCCCCAGAAGAAATGAAACCTGCAGACATCAATCCTCTCCCAGGTCAGAGGAAAGGGAAAGGCAAAAGCATGTAAATAGACACCATGATAGAGACACCAAAGTCAGTGAGGAAGAAAGAGCTGAAACCCAGAGGGAGGAGATAGAGGAGGTGCTTCAAAACCTAGAAGCTGAAATTCTTTTGTAAAGCTATGGTGATGGACTATGATACATCAGAGAACCCTTTTGTAATTTCATGAAAGCATGGTGGGTGGAG
>VXAZ01007501.1:1890556-1951191 GCA_013399875.1 Gymnorhina tibicen
CTTGTGCTTTGACATTGAAGCCACGAGAAGATTCTTTTTTGTAGAGAAGCCCCGTAGCATGGGCAAAAGAGACTTCTCTCCCTAAGTGAACTGATGAAAGACTATTATAGAGGTGGCAAACTGACTGAAATAATCCCAAGTTTGTGTCTTTATGCTGTAAGTGGGAAGAAGGAGGAGGATGAGGGAAGAGAAGTGTTCTGAAGGTTTATTCTGACCCTTATTACTCCTTTTTCTTTTAGTTCTGTTAATAAACTTCTTTATATTCTTTAAGTTTGGAGCCTGCTTTGCATTCCTCCTAATTCTTATCTCACAGAAGGTAAAAGATGTGAACAAAACCACTACAGTTTGTTTCTGACATCATTGAAGAGTCAGTTCATCAAAGCCAGAAGTCTGTTTTTGTTCTAAAATCCCTAACATCTAATTTATACTACATGAGTATAGACAGAAATTTAAAAATGAAGATGATTCAAAACATCTTGGATTCATTTCTTTATGTAAATCTAGGGATCTGAGACGTTCGGAGATTGAAAAATTTTCAAACACTCAGTTTTCCCAAAGGCAATATTGTTTCTCATCCATTCTTACCAGTAACTTTGATAAACTACATTAACTGTAATGAATCACATTATAAGATTTAGTCTGTCTTGGCTCTGTAATAAAAGTGTTGCCACCCAGGGTATGTCTAACATACCAGATCTTTGAACGTTGCTGATTAACTTCACTTCCACATTATTGGATGTTAAGGAAAGCTTGAATAAAGTCTCTCTTTGCAGAGAAAATAATTAGAAATGGGTGTTTTGTAAATGAAGTATTCGTAAAACATTTGAGAAACATTTTTAATTAGAGGATATTTTTGTACTACTTCTTTTGTACTAATTCTTCTGTACTACTAATCCTTTAGGGTTAGCTCTAGCATCCTGTTCTGAAGCACTCCGAACTGTATTTTTCCAGAGTTGCTTTCTATTACAAATGCATAGAAATGAAGTTTATCCATTTTAGTCAGCCTTCATCCAGTTTCACTAATCAATATCTGAAAATGAGGATCTAAAATTATACTTGGAAATTTATTTTTTTTATTAGAACTTTACAAAATAGGAGATTTGACCACTTTCTTATTTATTATATAAGTTTTCTGTGTACTGGCCATATACAGTACTAACTTTTTACAGGAAATTGAGAGTCTGGAGTGTGTAGTTATATCAGAATCCTATACTAGAGACATGGATTTCAGGGATTATAAACCTGATTCTTCCTCCTTCCTCTCTCTATACTGTCTTTCTTGCCACTGGAACTCTGATTAATTATTAGCAAACTAAAGGGGTGTGCTCTCCTTCTCAAGTGATAATTAACTTTGTGTTTAAAATGTAACACTTCTCCAAATAATCTCGAGCAACTTCATTTAATTAATAAACACATGGCTATCAGTATGATTGGAGTTCCATGGCAGACTTTTCTGTTCTTTCATCTCATTCTTCCCCCTTAATTTTTGAATATTTATAGGAAACTGTTGGATATTATTGACATATATTTTGAAACTGAAGATCATCGTCTCTGTCTTCCATGCAAACTCTTGAAAAGGAAAATGAATTTCTTACAGAGTGTGATCCTGCTCTCTCTCTCATACAGTTTGACATGAAATTTCATCACGTAGCTTTTCCTGTTCAGCTTGTGATCTGAATATAGATTATCAAATACATAGGTTTTTTCATGAAAAAACATCCCTTTTTTGCTTAAACTGTACTAAGGAAAAGGTCAGATAAGAGTTACAACAGGATTAAAGATAAATATGTGTAGCATTGTATGCAGGTCTTACAGACTGCTGAGAGACAAACAAGAGGCTTTCATGATATCCTGGCAACTACATCCAGTGGATCAAGTGCATTGTCAGTCAAATATTGGAAGGTTTATAGTTTCATTGTAAGTATTTATCTATATATCTATATATAGATAGATACAGTAAGAATATAAACAGATTTTAATGGGAAAATCTATACTATTTAAAATTCATAGTTGTATTCACTGTATCCTTTCTCTCCTGTGTCTCCCTCCTCTCTTCTAACAGGAATATAGTTACAATGCTAAAAGGTAGAAGAGAAGAGAAAATGTTCGAGTTTCCTTTTTTTTTCCCACATTAATTTGCATTTTAGGTTTTCATTTGTTTAGGGTATTGTTTGAACAACTACTTTCAATCAGCTTTATTTGACAAATAATTTTATAAGATTAGAGTAAAACTAACAGTTTAAAAGCATACCCTATGTACTCATGATTTTTAAGGACATTGTACAATCTATAATGCCATTTGCGTGACTACACTCAGACTTTTAACAAATATTAGCCAAGAAATATTTTAAGGGGTGTATTTTAGTATTTGGGTGTATATATACATATAATAATAAACTCTTAAAACTTGTATAAATATTTTAAACATATAATGTACAAAGAGTGCCATTTTCAGGCCTTCTGGGTACCTGCCTCTCATTATTTTAGTTGAGATTCTTTGTGCTTCACAGTTCTCAACATCAATAGCAGGTTAGAGGAGGAGAGAGGACTTTCCTGATACCCTTAAGACAATTCCATTTTGAAACTCAAGCCAAAAGTATTCTCAGTCATTGAGATTCTTCATAGTCACTGATTCTCTCTGGAAAAAGTATGATGAACAATTTAAAATATATATTGCTTAAAAAGCATCATATAAACTTGAATATGGAAAGTATGCCATTAGGTTGGATGAACATCCATATATTTGAACATGGATGAGGTAAGATGCCTTCCAGTCATGCAGTGGCTATTACATACAGCTATATTTCTAGGGATTCCCTTTCTTCTCTCTGTGTGGAATAATGAATATGTTGGGCTCCAAGACAACAACAAAACAATTTCAAGCTATAATGATTTCTAGGAATTTACAAAAAAAACCAAAAACCCCCACAACCGTACAAACCAAACCAAAGAACCACAGGTAAACTATTATTTTTGCTTTGCTTGTTACTTCCTACGGAAATGTTTCTATCATGGAGAATCTCAAAAGGCTTTTCCACCTTGTGTGTTTTGAATAGAAGCATTCTACTGCGTTAGGATATCCGACCTCTTGAAGAAAATAATAGCTTAGAGAAGCATGTCCTGCTCTTTATTAGAAGGAATGGCTTTCAATGATCAGAGTCTTATTTTCAGCTTATAACTTTATCATTACTGCTCGAAATTGGCAGATTGGCAGAAGATAAACAGAAATTGATTAGTTTTACAATGAATATTTATTTCAACTTCAGCTGGAAGAAAACCGCTAGTGACTACATCCCTCTTTTTAAGATAAGGATGCGCATATTAAACACACAACATTCCTGTAGGTAGATCTATGAGACACATTTCTTCAACTAGCTATGAATGGATTTAAAACTGTGTTTTATTTTGGGTGATTGCATAGAAAAACTTAAATTTTAGAATAAACCAGATGCAGAATTCCCCAGAGGTGTAAAGAGGCTTCACAGATTTCTGTGGCTTTTTTTCCTCCATTTGTTCCACCAGACAAGTTATACTAGTATTTGCTGTGCCTGCTGTTTGGATGGTAGTGATAAGAGTTCCCTGCCTTGATCATAGATATTCATTTGTGCCAAAGCACTTGTTTCAGAAGGCTGTGTTGTGTTTCCCTCTCATTTCACAGACTTGGTAAAAATGTTGCATTTTGCTTAGGGCAAGGAGTGTTGCTACTGAAGGAGGAGTGGAAGCTGTTCCACGTTTGCTGATATCAAGCATTTGCTGATCAACAGCTCTGCAGATAAGTTGAGGAGTTGTACTCACACCTAATTCAGTACTTCAAAGGGGGGACAATATGTTTTCATGTTTAATTCATTTCCTGAAGTAAGTGTGCAATTTCATTAGGTTTTTTTTAGACAGTTCTGCATGTGGTTTTGCTGTTTTCAAAGTGAATAGATTATTTGCCAGCATTTTGGTTGTAGATTATTGTTCTTATACCAGGTCCACCTAAGCTAATATTTTGTCCACCTGTTGATCATTGCAAATGATTTGTGAGATAAAACAGAAATATCCACAATGCCAAATACAGAAAAAATCAATTCATGGTCACTGATCTTAGTCCAAATTATTCTCAAAAATATATTGCACATACAAATTTCTGAATCTTTCAATACGATTCAGACCTCACTTAATCATTCTGTTACTAAGACATAAAGCAGAAGAGAATCCAGCTCAGTATAAAAAAGATACATTGGATTTGCTATACTAAGAACCACAAAATGTTGTCCATAAACACATTTAAAGAAAAGTAATCCTTTTGGTAATGAACTAGCACTTCTGCAACCCTGCTGCAAGTGTAAATCCACATTAGTAGATTTTAATCTTTTTCTCTCCCCTGACCAATCCTGCCAGTTTTCTGTAAAAATAATCCATAGAAACTCTTGCAAAACAATATGTGCTGCCCAGCTAAGATCTTGGCAATGTAAATCAGTTATATTCATTCCCTGCTTGCAGAAGAAACTTTGCCTCTTCTGACACTCAGGGTCAAATATCTTATTCCAGAATCCACCCTCTGTTATCTGTTTATGGAGACATGTCCATATGTAGCATCCTGTTGTCATCAAGGATGATTTTGGAAAGGTCTTTATTTAGTGTATTTTTCAAAAATACATGCAAAATATGTATACTAATATTTTTAAGCAAGCAGTGAATTCTGAGATGTGAAAAGTTTGCCTGTGCAAAGAGGCATCCGACCCAAACAAGCAAAGTCTTTAGAAATCTCAATATAATTCAGTTCTTCTTATGGGAAGAAATACATAAGACAAAGTAATAAAGAGGGAGTGGAAAAGGACCCAGAACTGCAGAAGGTTTTTGAGCTATTTTCTTTTGTGCATGGAACATCTTCAGGGGGAAAAAAGAAAAATAAATTTTAAAAATTGATACTTCTATTGATTATGATTAAGTTTCATCTTTCTCTTTTTTGACACAGCAGTAGATAAAACGATGATAATAAAAAAATATTGTGCTGGCTTAGAAATCTAAGCGGGGAGCTTAGAGGTGGCTGACTATGAAATGTTTTGTCTCTTTCTTTGAGACAGGTGTTCTTTATATCACAAGCCATTTTCTTCCTGTTTTTATTCAGAACCAGAGATGAGATAAAAGTGAGTGAATTTTGCTTAAAAAATTAATTTCCACATACAAAATGAGCAACAAAACGCAAGACAAGGAATGAATGCCATATCATAGTGTTAAAACACTGAGATGGGTTCTGTTATATTCCTGTTCTCTTTCTTTTGTATAAATATTTAATAAATATGAGACAACTGAGTTCCATGTATGTTTTTATTGTTATCCGACTTTTACTTATTTGGGATTACATTATGTGTGTGCAAATTTTTAGGTGGAATAGAAGATGATGAAAAAAAGAAATTAAAGCATTCCTCTGAATGAGGAAGGGAAATGGTTGAAAATGGTATCCCTGAGTCCAAAGAGCAGCTTTCCCAAAGCTGCTGGCAAGAATAAGACCAGTTCCCTGCATTTTGGTTCCATGTACTACTGTTACTATCAGCTTTAACTGTTTTTTCCTTACGTGGATGGAAGGATTTTAAATGCATCCAGTCAGTGGAAGAATATGCCTGCAGAGAGAAGCATCTCATTCACAAATCAGAAACTGGTAGAATTCTGTGGAATTTCATTAGCACTATTTTACCCTGGGGAAGGATGCATAATTAATTGCAGCTGGTTTAGACAGACATATTTTCACTGGTCCCAGGGAATGAGACAGGATCTGCCCCACTGTGGTAATGGCAGTCACTGATTTCCCTCTGACAATTATGTGACTCTGAATTATAGGCTTAAAGTGACAGATCAGAAATGTGCACTGACACAGTTTTGTTTCAGGTTCTTTATCTGAAGACCTTCCCAATTTTGAGTAGCCGCTGTGACTTGGGTCTTTCAGTCCAGGTCTTAAGAAACTATGCTGATTAAGTCTCTCTGGTGAAAAGGCACGCTAAATCCTGGAGATGAGATCCTTCATTTCATTTCAAATGAACAAATTTTAGTGGATGCTTCTAAACATCCTATTATTTCCTCTTCTTAGTAGATGTCTGGAAAGCTTAAGGTACTCTCATTCAGAGAAGCTATTTTTACTGATAAATACAAAATAAGTCAAAATTTTGTTTTCAGAATAATTCCTGAAATTCCACAGGTTAGTTAACAGATTTATATCACTCAGAATGCTTTGACATAAAGAAATATGTAAGTACTTACTGTTGCTGTAGTAGCTGTTCAAACATCTGTATGCTGGCTCTGTGTGCCACTAGATGCAAGAAATTAGCTCAGTTTCTGTGTACATTCATTCTTACCTGCTTAAAAACTGCCAGTTATGATTACACAGACAGCTGTCCACAAGGACTGTGCTTGAAATCATCAGATTTCCATATACAGCCATGGATGCTCTTAGATTTTTTTAGTCTCTCTCCACTTGGCATAAATTTGAGTTGATGACTGGGGAGGTCAAAATGTGTGTGTAGAATTGTTCGTGCTCAATACCATTTCGTTGTCTGGAACTGGATTTGGGGAGGTTTTGTACTTATTTGGAGAGGGAGGAAGAGTAACAATCTGAACAGTCAGAGGTTTCATCTACTCTTGTTGTATATATAGATGTCAAAGAGAGAAACAGCTACTTTAATCATATCCTGTCAGTTTAAATGTAGGGCTTTTTACGCCCTATTTTTCTGGGAAAATACATATAGTACTGCACCACACAATCACGTTAAGTACCACACAGGAAAACCTGCAAAAAACTGTTGCCATGGTCTAGATTTTGAGCAAATAGCCTAGCAAGACATTTTCATTTTCAAAAGTCAAACCTGCCATTATATTTATGGCTTGTTTAGATCCCTTTTTTTTTCTTTTTGTACATCTCCATCTAGAGTTTACAAAGAAAATAGACCTGCTGTGATGTGAACCCCAAAGGAAAGATACATTGTGTCTGTAATATACTGAAATGTCAGGAAATCATTTATTGAGCCACTGGTGCCTTTAGTAGCTGGTTATAATTTGCTTTGCTGTCTGATAATGTGCATGTTTGTAGATCAATTATCTCAAGAGCTCTTTGGAACCATAAGGTCATCTTTCGCATATTTGTCAGATGCTTCTGTGCAGAGATGCCAAGTAGCACATTTTTCTTCCTCAACTTAATAGATCATCTCTCGAAGTAAGTGAACAAAGAGATTATGTTGTGATGGCAGTGCTCTCAATGCTGAAGCTTTGCCATACTTTTACTATATTTCTATATGTATATATAGGAAAGAAATTATAGGAAGGAGTTTTACCTAAAAAAAGTAGCATGTAGTTTCTTTCAGACTGGTAATGCACCTTTATTCAAATACCAGTATTCTAATCTCACCTGTGTCCAGGTGGACAGAAGCCTTTTGTGACACCAGCATAATTTCTCTCAGTGGTCCAAGACTGAATAGTCCTTCTGGAAAGAGTCCAGTCTTTTATGCTGGGAACAGGACTTGTGACCATCACTATCACTTGCTTTTCTCTTAGGACAGCAGCATTTAATCTGTTTTTACTATGAGTTAAGAAGATAGAAGGAAGAAGAGGAAATGAATTCACAGTGTGTCAAACAGACGAAATTATTTCAAAATCAAATAGTAATAATAATTTAATAGCACCTTTACTACAAAATTTCAAGGCACTTTGCAAATACCAGTTGTGAGAGATAAAGACAAAAGTACAAAGGGATAGTTAAATCATATGTGATTAACTTAGGTACAGAAAGTTAAAGTGGTATGGTATTATTTCATCTTGACAGCAGAATTTCTGAGAACAGTCCTAAAAATCTGCTCTAGTTTACACCAGTTTTACATTAATATATAAATTTAGATAAATGAAAAGTGGCTTGTTTCTGATGTGAATAATTGTGTGACTGATACTCCAACAGATTGATCCTTGATCCAGTGGTGGTCTGAAGGGTGACCTCAGGCATGCCACTACTATGATGGCATGCTGATTGTCACCCTGAAAATGGTGCCATCATAAATCTGATGGGCTCAGTGTGAGAAGAGATGGGGAAGGTTAAGCACAGGAGAAGGTGTACAAGAATAACAAATGAGGATGGAAATGACATGGGGCTATCTCAGCCAATGCTTACATTGGCAGGTAGGGCTGGCCAAGATGGATAGGACCAGAAGGCAAAACAGGTGATCCTGAGACCCTGGGATCAGCACTGTTTGTGTTTTCAGGACTTTTTTTGTGGACTGGCTCTAGACTGTCTTCATGCCCAAGCGATCTTCATTGGTGAGACACTTGTCACCGTAGCCCAGTCTGAGAGTCAGAAAGTTCATGTGGTGCGAGACCATGCTGCAATATAAGTGGGACAGTCCTGCGGGGTCACTTGAAAACCAACATCTGATCTGAACTGCAATGCAAGTGTAGACCTGCCCTAAAAGCAGGAGATGTGGAAATTTTGAAGAAAGAGATATGCCTCAAGTTGTGAAGTTGTGTCTCTCCTTTACTTTCATGGCTTTGGCCACCCTCTCAGGAACCTGCATGCCATTTAAAATTCTCTCTTTAAGGCGAACACAGGTTCAATTTTTCTTTCAGCAGTGGAGAGGGATGGGTGGATAACTTTTGTTAGTATATTGGCAAATAGACTTTCCTAAGAAATAGAAGAACTTTTGTTTTCATTTTCTTTCCTTTTTTTTTTTTTTTTTTAATCTCCTGCCATTCTGAATTTGTGGCTGCTTAAAAATGCGCATCACAGCTCTAAGGAAAGGGTTTCCAGTATTTGCCCTATTTTACACATGAGCCTGAGACTTGTGTAGCCATGACTTGAACTGAACTGTGACATTAGGCAACCAACAATGTGAGACTGGTGGTGCCAGGGAAAGAGCAAGCAAACAAAATCCTAACTACTCTGATCATTAGGACTCTCCCTTGTGAAGTGAAAGCAATTGTTTTTCCTTGCTGCAAATAATACTTATGTACTTTAATAAGGAACTTCAGGAAGATGAAAGGGAAAATATGGTAAAATCCATCTATAGTCAAAATATATATATTTACCACCTCTAATATTCTGTTTTAATGGGAACTTCACTTGTGAAGCTCTTTTTCATTACCTACTTGAAATTAAAACTTGAAATCTTTATGGCGTGTATATGTAAACAAAAAAGATAAGGAAAAACTGAATTTGGAAAAAAGATATGTAATAGTCATTCCATGTAATCTGAAGACCATAGTCCATATCTGAAGACCAGGTAATATGAAGAACATATTAATAAAATTTCCTCTCAACATAATTGTTGATTGGATTTTTTTTTAATTTCTGAGAGATTTTAGATTCAAGACTTCTAAATATCTTCAAGGGGAGGAGAGAAGAGGAACCAGAAAACAAAACATATTTCTGGTTATAGAAATCTAACTTTGGAGCTGCCAGTTTCAGCCCTTTCACAGTATGTCTCATGTATATTTATGGAGGCCACTGAGGGAAAAACAGTATCTTGTTTTGGATCTTTAAAGCCTGATGCAGCTAACAACTAGTTTGCTTTGAGGTCCCTTGGTATGCTGAATTTAATTTATCAAAAGCAAACTAATATGAAATAGTAAAATAACTATTAAAGTGGAAGTAAAAATAAATTATTAGAACATACCAACAGAGGAAAATAAAGCAGATAATGTCTAAGTTTCTGGGGTGTTTCTCATTTTAACTACATTAATCATAATTGCTATTAGTGGTGATGGGACAATGTTTTCTACTTTATTGCAGCAGGTAAGTTTAGAGAAGGGATGTATATGAAAATAATGTCATGCAATCCAAATTGACATCATACAAAGTCACTTTATTAATAGAACTAACTGTTCAATGTACCTAGGAAAAGATTTTCAATGTGTAAGTTTCATAATCGTGCAAGTAATTCCAAATTTTTTTTTACTTGTTTGTTTCTTCTGTTTTTGTTTAAAACTTTGATTACATGTGCATGACTTTTATGTAAGTTTTCCATGAATTTTTGAGTCTTGAGAGTTCACACTGAGAAAGAATTGGTGCTGTCACTATGTGAGCAGTATTTTTTCTGGAACATTAGCATTTGTCTTAACATGGAGCAGAGACGATACTTAGAAGTTTTGATCAGGGTACTTAGCTAGATTTCTGGGAACAGAAATCCTGATCCCAAGCTTGTCCTCCTTTTGGAGACGAGCTCAATCATAAATTCCAAACATAGCATGAGATTTTGTTCTATGATAAGTTGAGTTCATAGTTCAACTACTCCATGCTTATCTCCTCTGATGTCAACTGAACTCTATCTCATAAAAAATATTTCTAGCTAGAAAGAAATAAAATTCTACTTGAGATTTCAGACAAGTGCAGGGAAATGGTGGTTTTCTAAATGCAGATGAAGGGAATTTAAATTTGGTTGTTAAGTCAAAATTGCGGTTTAAATTCTCTTTGGGATCCTATTTACAGTGATTGGAAACACTGGGAATCAAGGCATTTGGGAAGAATGGCCACAATGAGCACATGAAAGCAAAAATCTTAAGAGTACACCAGGATAATACTGCTGTATGTATGCATTTTTTTTGGTTGAACCTTTCCTTTTTTTTCAGTGTAGATATTCTAGATTGTTAGTGCACAAACATACTAAGAAAGCTCAGCTTTTAACATAATCTTTTTTTTAAATGAAGCATTTTTGATAAGGAAAACTTAGGTTTTGAGTTTTTTAGGACTTTTTAGGAGTATTTGTTCATTTTTCCTTCTTACTGTTGCTTTCAATTATTTGGAATTTCGTCTTATGCCTTGATGTTTTCTGCTCATAAAAATTACTAACATAATCCCTGTATTTCTCTAAAAACAACTAAACATTCTGTAGTTAAGTACTGAAACAGAAATCAGATGTCTTAGATTAAAATGCCAAAACAGTATTATAATGGGTCACGTTTGAGTTATGCTTTTTTTTCTTTCTAAGTGTATAATGGGCCATCATCGCTGCCTTTTTCTTCTGTCTTGTTCATATAGCATCCACATCAAAAGGCAAATCAACATGTATATGCAGTTTATTTTTAAAATAAATAATAAGGTATGTAGTTACTTAAAGCTATATGAAGTTTTAATGCCACTTACATTCTTTTATCAGAACTGGTATTTCTCCCGGCTTTATCATTCCTGCTGGGGACTCTTTTGGGATAACAAAAAAATATTGCTTGTTGCCTTTTCTCATGCTGATCATGAATTCAATAGGGATCAGCTCCTGCCAGTAAAGTCTGCATATTTATGCTATTGATTTGTGAGGGAAGGAAGCTGAGGGCTGTTTGTATTGTGCTATAAAATTAGTAAATAATGATTCATTACGACAGCATCCTGCAGCTCAAGGGTGAGCAGTAATTTGGTATGAGGGTTGTATTTCTATTTTCTATTCTAAATGTGGTTGGGATACCACAACAAGGGAGCACTGCTGTTGCAGTACCTGTGAAGACCGTCCTAGTCTATGCCTTCTGGGATTTGCTCTCTTTCAAGTTGGGGAGGTGGAGCAACAGGAAGCAGGCAGCATGTCTTCTCTGCCTCCCCTCTGGGCATACTTCTCCCTGCAGCAAAATTATGAAAAGATCTGTGCATAGATGTGCTGGGACTCCTCAGGCGTCAGGAGAGGGCTGAGTTGCCATTATCTTTGTTGACTAAGATTACGAAATCATCTTGTGTCAGTCTCATCAATCTCATTTACCTATGTTTTTTACCACAAGTAAAATGCACTGGAGACCATTAACCTGATTTTGCTATGGAGTATGAATTTAGGAAAAAAAAAGGACACAGCAGTTTCCAGTCCCCAGCAAAACCACTGGTCCCTGTTCCAAATTATCTGATGGTGCTATAATTGCTATTGTTATTGCAAAATATTTCATTCTTTGGGGACTCTTTGGCTCTTTTAACTGTTTGGCAATGATTGTACCCATCCTTAATACAGCCCTGAGTCAGTCCTTCCTTAGGAAGAATTTAATTAACATAGAGTATAAAAATCTGAGCTGCAAGACCACAACTGGGAAGTATTCAGGAGGCATTATAAAATACATTGAAGCTGAAAGAACATTTACGGTATGTTTTAAATTTCACTGTACTGGAAATATATATTTTAGCTAATCTTTCAACCATCAGAGGATTTGTCAACTTAAACACCCAATATAGTCTTGCAGAGTGTTGTCTGGTAGGTTCACTTGTTTCAGCAATTACTACCTCCTTTAAAATCAGAAACAGTAAATAGATTGGAGACTGTGAGTGGTAGCAAAGTTGCATAAAATAAACGTGAAAGTACTGATATGCTGGAAGTGGTTTGTATAAGCCAAGATTGATATTCATATGACTGACAGATCTGTAAGATCACAATGTGTAAACTGCACTGGCAGGGCAGCAAGGAGACTTGTTTGTAGAGGACAGTACCAACTACAGACTGAATGGCTTTAAAGATTCCAGAGCTTTTAACTGAATGAGAAGAATTTAGATAAACAGCATCTCGTGTCAGCCTTTACATGAGATGTGCCTGAGGGCACTGTCCTAGTGGTGGACCAGAACTGAAGTTTAAAAATGAATGAATAGAAGAAAAATGTAGCAATATGCAGTAGGTATGCACACATCTAAACTAATAACAACACTGTCACTTGTTAAGACTGATGGGTTCCTTGTTTTAAGAACCAACTGACATCTCTGATACCTGACCAGTTTCAGTGACTTTTAATTTATTTTTCAGTAATATTTTCTGTAGTCCCCTTCTAGACTATAAACTGTATAACTTACGCACTTCTGAATTTCAGTGCAATTCATCCTTGCTAATTAATCCTTGCTGGTGGCTCTGGAAGATAGATGGGAGAGTGAATAACAGCATAACTAGTACAGTATGTCACTACAGAATAAACAGAGCAGAAGGAGGGAGACAGATTGTGGTGCAACAATGGCCAAATATTTACATTTTCTGCAGCAAAGCACAGCACAGAGGAGTCATCTTCTCAGCATGAGAGCTGAAGTTAGAAAATGGATCTTTTCAGTATAATTGAGAGACTACCACTGATATAAAAGAGTGAAGGTGATCACCTTCACCTTTTCTGTTTTATTTGTAAAAGATTTGGGGTTTGGTTTGTCTATTCTGTCGGGCTTGCAAATTGTAAAGAATCTGCTTCCTGTGACAAGCTGACAGTCTGGAGAGCAGATAGGAACTTCACTGAAGCCGTGCATGCTTTTCTGAATGAGAAAAAACAGTGCTTTGAGTTTTGCAGGGTAGTAAATTTAGCTATGCTGATGAGGCATTGATGGAAAAGAAAAGTTGGGAAAATTGCTAGTGGAATTTTAGGTTCTGGTACAGGTAAACTAAATTTGATATGAAAAGAACTGCAAACAAAAATATAAATTGTACAGGAAGGAAGGAACCAAATTAACTCTGTGTAAATGTATTTCATGCCTCCTCTCTTTTGAACTTTTATCTTCTAACTGCACAATATGCTATATTAAAATTTTACTCTTGCTCTTCCATGGAACTTTTTTGCTAATTCATGCCTTTCTCCAGATGTGGTCTTTTTTTGTGCACGAAGGTTTCAGCTGGGGCTTTTGTAAGCAGTTCTGTGAACGATCTGAAGTCACTCAGAGGACGATATGTGTAGAATCGTTCAGTGTAGAAAAAAAAGATTATTCTAGTTTCAATTCATAATGTCCTGTGAGACTAGTCCTGATAAGGTCCAAAACCTTAACTGCAAGTCACACTAGAAATCTGAGACAACTTTCAAGGCCTGTAAGAGACATCAGCTTTCCTCAGTGTGGGCAGAGGAAGTAAAAGTGCTGTCAATATGTGGTTGGCTCCTGCAGAAATCTCATGAGTCAGAGAGAAACGTAGCCCAGATCTGGTGAAATATGTTGCTTTCTTAGCTTATATTCACGGTCTGGTAGAAAACATCTTGACATCATCCTGTTATTTCTTTGAGAATAAAAACATTTCTGCCTTTGCTGTGTGTTCATCTTCAGAGATCTCTGCCAGACAAATAGTTCATCTCCCCATTCCCTCAGCCTGAAACATTCACCTTTACCCATGTAAGGGACTTGGAAATCTGGTAGCTATGATAAGGGACAGAGTGTACTATTGCAGAAACATTCAGCTACTCTCAGCAGGAAATGTCTTGTCAATACTGGCAATAAGTAATGTGCTAAAGATTTACTGTCAGGTGGCTGTCTTGACCACAGCAGGGTGGAAACTTGCAGCAGGCAGAAGGCTGTACATACTTCGGTCACCTGTGTTTACTTTGATGAATGTGTGTAGAATCCTTGGTCTGGATTATTAACATGAATTGAGAGGAGGCTGTAGTAACTGATAAACCCAAAAAAAATGTTTTTCACCATTAACAGAGAAAATAACAGTGAAATAATTGGACATAGGAGACATCAGTACTGTTATTTTAATTTTTTCTCAAGTTTCTAGCAGAGTGCCCTGCATTAAACTGAAAAAGTTCCGGTTATGCTGTTTGAAGTATATAAAAATTGATTGAACAGAATGGTTGCCCCGTGGTTATTGTGATCTTGTATTTATTTTTATTAATTAAAATTTGTCATTCATTTTGGGATTGTGCAGTTATTAATTTATCTTTCTACAGAGAGAAATTACATCTGTATTCTTATGTAATGCTTTTGAACAACTTTTAAAAATACTGGGATAAAATATGCTTGTCTTTCACAGCTTGTCTGGTATTAGACATTTACCTATTTTAAAGTGCACTAATAACAGGCTGCAAGTTAGCAATCATAGAATCGTAGAATATTTTGGGTTATAGGTGACCTTTGAAGGTCATGTAGTCCAGCACCCCTGCAATGAGCAGGGGCATTTAAAAATAGGTCAGGTTGCTTAGAGCTCCATCCAACCTGATCTTGAATGTTTCCAGGGAAAGGGCACCTTCAAATAGATCAGGTTACTCAGAGCCTCATTCAATCAAACCTTGAATGTTTCCAGGGACAGGGCACCTACCACCTCTCTGGGCAACCTGTTCCAGGGTCTTATCACTCTCATAGTGAAAAATCTATTCTTTGTATCTAACATAAATCTACCCTCTCTCAGTTTGAAGCCATTCCCCCTTGTCCAATCACTACATACCCTGGTAAAAAGTCTGCGTAACTCTTTTGTAGGGTCCCTTTATAGGCTCCTCCGTAGACTCCTTCCTGTACTGGAAGGCTGCTATGTTTCCCCAGTGCCTTCTCTTCTCCAGGCTGAATAATACCAACTCTCCCAGCCCGTTTTAATAGCAGAGGTGCTCCAGCCCTCTGATCATCTTTGTGGCCTTGTCTGGATTCCAACGGGTCTGTGTCCTTCTTATATTCAGCATTCCAAGTGTAGTCTCATAAGAGTGGAGTAAAGGGGCAGTGTGTAAACACTAGCTTCTTTCACAGAAAGAACTTTCATTTCTATCTTATTTTTTAAAATCCGGAGTAACTACAGAAACATGGAAGACTTCTACTGCCGCACCCCTAAGTAAATACATTTGTTTATAAATCCACACCGACTACTACCAGTCACTTTCTTGTACTTCCTGTGTTTGGAAACACTTTCTAGAAGGATTAATTGATCCACCACCTTCCCAGGGATTGAAGCACGGCTGACTTGCCTGTAGCTGCCTGGATCTTTCTTCTTACACTTAACAGACTCATGCAAGCCAGGCCAATGGAATAGATGTGTTGGGGCTTTGAATTTTATCCATAAAGGATAATTCTTAGAATTTGACTGTGTAGATGTAAACTTTTCCATTAATTGAAAATATGCCTTTATACTAGTTACTGTTTTGTCATTTAGAGCATTGAGGGGCTAATTCTTCACTTTGCTCAAAAAAATACCTAAAGAAAAGGTAATAAATTTCTATCTTCATTTCATTCTGCTAGGCACTACACTATTTTTAGGCAACAGAACAGCCATCTTACAAGGCATCTTCTGGGCAGTTACCTTAGTGTCCTGAGTTTCAAAGTGCCTCCAAGCTGCCCCAAGCACCAGCAAGTTTTTCTGAAAGCCTTAAAGCAATGCACCAAGGGACAGTTTTAATAATTCCTTCTTATTGATATATGGTTATGTGAGTTCCTATGTCCTCTAAGATAGCTATGCTGCCTCTGCATTTCTAACCTACATCTGTCACTATTTTAATAATAAATTCCATGTCAGTGGTTGCTCCTAAGCAAAAAGTGCATGTAAAGAAAATCCTGTATCCCAAATTACCTGATTTTCACATTTTAATCATATGTGCATTTTGCCAACCATTTTTCCAAACCCAGACTTATTTCAAACTGGAAGGGTTCAAACAAGGTTTGGATGAAGGTCTTCTGGACTAAGTGTAAAATCCAAGTAAAAATTAGTGGGATCTTTATTCTGGTTTTACAAAGTATATGGCTAATATTGTTCATGTTATAAACAGGAAAACATCGATAATCTTGATGTTTCAGGGTCAAAATCAGGTTATACTTCAGAGTATGTGTGTTTCAGTTCCTTCTCTGGCTGTGGTAGTTCAAAGCAGAATGAATCCCAGGTCTTGACCTGTCCTTGAATAACTGGATTGCTGTAGGGGTTATAAAAGAGATCTATTATCCATCTGCTTACACAGATGGAAGACCATGGCTTCAGAATCGTGAAAGCAATTTTCAAGATTGTTTTATCTCAGAAAATTTAAATATCCTTTAAAAAATGTCTTTCTGATATTGTAAATGAATGAACAAGTGAGAGAAACTTGCTTTTCAGTAAATAGCTAGGGTACAATAGGCGTTTTCTGACAGCATGAAGCAAAGCACAGACCACTTTTCTTGACCATCATGCACTTCAATCATTAATTCATGCTGTTTTCTGGGCAGCATGCCACATGCCAGATGCATTCTAGATGTGGTACATGTAGGAAATTTTCTGGAAATAGAGTATCATATCACTCTTCTTCACTAAAATGTGACAAGATCTAGAGTTTGATTTTGAAGGGTTTTTCTTCTGAAATAGAAAGTGATTCCTCTGTCTCCTTTTTCATATGAACTTTTTGGGAAAAAAAAGGGTATTTCATAGGCATTATAAATTCAACTATGACTGGAATACAAAGAGTTGATAGCACTGGATCATTCTTGAGGTCTATGGAAAACTTTTGCAGTGCCAGCTAGAAGTTTGTTTTCTTTTTAATTGAGATCATTAAACTAGTTGAAATGTTGTCTGCATTCAGCTATGAGGCAAGAGAAATCCTCTTTCCTTCAGCCTTCCTACAAAGACACAAATACTCAGTAGCAGCAGTAAATAATTCAATTAAATACAGTGCAACACAGTATAGTTGCATTAAAAATTGTGAGAACTGATTCAAAGTGGAAGAAAAGGAGACAAAAGAGCAGACAAAAAGAGAAGACATCCTTCTTTCTATTTTTACCTGCTGGTTGTAAGATAATACATGCCTGTATTCCAAAAGGAGCAGGAGACAAGCAGGGATATTTTGTTCCTTTCTGAGCAGGAGATAAAGGAAAAAATGAAAGTAATAGCTTAATCTTAAAATTTCTTTGCAAAAGACTTGGAAAACCAGGAAATGAAACTTCAATTTCTTGTTTTCTTTCTGAACATTGCTGTGGTTACAATAGCAGCCAGAGCTGAGGAGAGCTTAAACTCTGAGAAACCAGATAATGCTCTTAGCTAAACAGCCACTCGGAAGGTGTGGAGAAATAAATGTGAAGCAGTTTTTTTCCTTTCTATTTTATGGCAACACACACTAATTCTTAGTTTCTGGACTTTCATGTTCCTCCCATTTAATTAAGTGCTCAACATGATTTTTTTTCTTTTGATTTATTTGTCTTCTAGACAATTTTAGACTAACAATGTGCAAAGCAGAGAGGGGTGTAGCCTCTGTGAAGGCAGAGGACGTCTCAGAGCCACTGTGCTTAGGTGTTTTTCACTACTGTTCCTGCTATCACAGTGATTGCCAGCAGGCACACCTGGAGAGACCTAGCCCTCAGTTAAGCAGGGGGTTAAAAGCAGAGGGAAAGGTTAGAAAGGGAATGAATTTGTTCTTGATCTGACAGTGCTGTGTTATGCTGCAGCCAGAAGACTGGAGAGCAAGAGGAACTCAGGTATTTGGAGCTTGAGGCCAGGATGGCTTCAGGTTTCTGACGGTTTCCTGGTCTGGGTGGTTTGTGTTGCTATGTGGCTGCTCTGATTCTTAATGAGGAACTCAGGGTCCTAACTCAGGGTCCGTTCTTTCTGCGAGAATGAAAAGTGAAACTGATATTTGTATTTTGAAGGAATTCTTTTAATTTTGAAGGTGAAACTTTTGTTGCATCCCACTCTGGTAGTGGGAATTTGGACCCAAATCATGTAAGTTTTTAAATGTTTCAAACTCAAATCTCGTGATTATACAAGTATTTAAGAACATAAAATCTTTCTGTGTTCTTTCTGCCTCTCCAATGCTAGGAGAGGCTGGCTGGGTGAGGGGCTGAGGCGGTCAGCGTATGGGACAGGGAGCTTGCTCTGCCCCTTCCCCTGCAGGAGAGAGGCAGAGGTGTGTTGTCCAGACTGTTGGCTCTGCAACTTCGCAGGCAGCAGCCAAATGCAGCTGTAAAAGATTTATTAGAAGGAGGGTAGGAGAAATAAAGGAAATGAGTGGCACAAAGAAGCATTTTGGTTACTGAGCAAGGATTTCTGGTGGGTGGCTTTAAACTCACGCTCTACTAACCTCTAGACACTGATGCTTCACTTTAGTGAGTAGCTCCCATCAAGGGGATGAATTGCAAAAAAACTATAAATAAATATGGTCTACTGCATGTGTTGATTTAACAGTCTGTAAGGTTTGCCAAGGAAGAGTTGAAAATATGTTTTCGTAGCAGGTGTGAAAGGCCATGGTGCCTTTATCTTTAGCGAGAGACCTATGACCTATGGAAGTGTGTGACAAATTTATATCTCCAGAGTTTCAGTTCTGCTGAAGAAAACAGATCCTTTTAGCCCAGCAGTTGCAGAAATAACAGCCCAAATGTGAAACTGAGGTGGACTCATTAACTCCTTGACTTTGTTAGTGTCTTGATACAGTATATTTAGGAGTGTGAGTTTTTATTTCCATCCTGTGTGAGCTGTGATAAATTGTGAATTTGAAGGCTTCCTGGTAGCACTGAATGTTCAGTGACTCTTGGCTGAAGGAGGGGAAAGGAAAGGGAGCAGGAAGTGTTTTGAATTAAGGTGGGAAAGAAAAATGTAGCAATAAGATTCTTCTGCCTCTACTTCACACTTTGATACAACTAGGAGTTGATGAAGAGAACGGTTTAGATGTGCGCTTAATTTGGGAAGAAATACACTACACTTTTTTTTTTATATTTTTTGGCCAGGAGTGTCATTTTAAACTTCTTAAATTGGTGATCCTTAATGAGAGGTGTGTTGCTCATGTTTCAAATGGCAAGAAATCTTTGTGGTAAAACTAGAGACACAAGAGTTGTTGTTTTTATCAGCCCTGTGATATTCAAGCCCACAGCTTCTACCTTCTTGCTCCTTTGTGCACAGTTTGAAAAATCTTGCTCTAAGCTGTGTGGTAAAAGCAAAATAAATGGGAGGAGGATAGGATGACGACAGAAAATTTTCTGTCGTGGACTTGAAAACCTGACCTACTAAGGTCTAAGTTGTTCTAGTCAAATTCTCTTGGTTGCTTTCCTTTTGAAATGCAGAAGATGATAAAGAATGAATTATCAACAATATCACATAAAATACCATCAGGCTGTAATCCATTTTTGTAAAGAATTTTTGTATTTCTTCCAGTCTCTTCCGATACACAATTCTGTAAGTCAAAAAAGCATGAAGTTACTTCATGGGAGAATTGCAATGGAAGAAAATCTTTTTGGTTACTTGAATGTATTTTATTCTAACAGTAGTAAAAAAAGAAACAAACCTAGTTACGACCAATGTGTAGTACAAACCCTTTCACCCAGCTCTTGTATCGGGAAAAATGGGTCTAAAGAGAAAAGATGTAGGCCAAGAATTGATGCAGTTGGTGGTGATCTGTATCAAATTCAAGATCTTCATCACTGACATTACTGAGTCTGTGCTCACTAAGTTATTGTGCCTAAACTGCTTAAAAATGTATAATGAGAAGATTATGAATCTGGAGAAGAATAAACCACGCTGGAAGTAGGAAAAACAAACCAGTGTTTCATGAGAATCATGTCAACTATTTCTCTTGGTATTAGTATTTTCTTTAATCCAGGTAGTGTTTTTCTATTAAATCCATCTTTCTAATACCCATTCTTGTGTGGGTGTGGTTCAGTGTCTCTTAAGTTTGCTTGAAAAGCTCTTTTTTTAAATTTTATTTCCCCTTCAAATAACAAAATAAACACCTAAATTAGAAATACACCATAACTTAAGCCTTAAAGCAGAGTTCTCTATTGTACTGACAGGGGAATTTAAGTAGTGTCCTGGGATAATTATCAGATTGGAGAGATTTCCAGTCAAATGGAGGGACAGAACAGGAGTTGTAACTATACAGTTGTGCCTGAAATGAGTGGATCAGGGGGACTAAAGAGCTTTTTATGTTATACTGTCATTAGGAAACCTCCTTCCTGTTTCAGAAGCTCAGTTGGGAGTGAAGTTGATTGGTGATGATTGTGAAAGTTGTGACTGTGCTTTGTGCTTGAATTCGAGATGGCTTCAGCAGGATGTGAGAGCTAAATCAAATCATTGGTTGTGCATAAGTGTAATCTTGAGACTTGGAGGGCCTTCTTAGCAATTAAAGGTGAGAAACTTAGTAACAGCTAACCTGAGTGGTGGGTAAATTGGAATCAGGCGAATTATATAATAAAGGTCTTGATTTGGGGGTTTGGTTTTGTTGGTGTTTGTTGTTTGTTTGGGGGTTTTGGGTGTGCGTGTTTGATAACATGATTTTTTTTTTCATGTTGCTATATAGAATTTAGATTGCCTATAAATGGAAAGCAAAGATACCACTTAAAATACCATATAAATAGGAATTACTTTTATTTAGAACTTAGCCATAATGGGGCTTCTGGAACAAAACTTCAAATCACTGTAATGGAAATCTATCCCTTCTGAGTTGGTAATAGCTTCACAGCTGGAGAAGGACATCAGAAAAGGGAAAGCACTCTGTGCAGTACTTTCCTCAGAGTGAAACAGATGGAAAATTCATTTGACAAAATATGTGAACTTGCAAGACAGTGAGTGAGACTTGACAGCATCAACATGCAGATCTATAGAAGAAAAAGTGTAAGCTACTGTATTCTGAAATAAGAAACTTAGTCTTTTGGCTTTGTTAGTGTTTAATTGAGAGACTAGTTTAATTGAGAGAGTTTTTTTCCCAGTATTTTTCTTGCTAAGTTAATGTTAAGGAATTTTCAAAACATTAGATTTTTTTTTTTTTAAGTAAGGATCTTTTCTCATGAGCAAAAGGATAATTCATTCATCGGTTACAATATTCATTATGAGCTTTTAACATAAATTTACTTAACTGAAGAAACATATCTCTTTACTTGACTCAGAGGGATAGTAAAAGTAAAATCAAGAGGGGTTTTGAGGGGTTCTTTTGGGGGTTTTTTAACTGTTGGTTTTTTGTTGGGTTTTTTAACAGAATCTGCCAAATTAAATGCAGCTTGAGTTACTTTAGGATTTGTCATGTTTTCTTTTTTCTGGCTATAAGAAAAAAGAGATTCCTGCAGTTTTGTGAGCCTTTTTAAATGCATGTTCATCTCCCTCTGATGCAGTCAGAATGAGATAAGTGCATGTTAAATTGACTTTCCCAATAAAATGTAATCTTGAAAAAGTGCTTTATGGAGGTTAAGGAGACAATCAAACAAAGAAACCTGACAAAAAACCCACCAGTTGTCATTGTTCAACTTAACACTCAAAGAGTTCATGTTTGTTAATGAGGGGGAGGGTTTTGGGTTTTGTTTTTTGTTTTTTTTTAGAAAACAACCACCAATATTGCTATTTTAACACCTAAAATTGATTCTTCAGTGTGAGGATAAACATTCAGGTAAATGAAATGGGATACTCAGAGAGGTGGTGGAGTCATCAACCCTGGAGATGTCCAAGAAATGACTGGACATGGCACTTAGAGCTCTGTTCTAGTTGACAAGGCAGAGATCAGTCAAAGGTTGGGCTCCATGATCTTGGAGATCTTTTCCAAGCTTAATAATTCTTTGATTCTCTAAAATTCCTGTTTAAGCATCTCATTTTCTTAGGCATAGGTCATAAAACCATTCTTCATTAAATTTAGACCAGCAGTAATATAGGCAATAATTTTTTAATCTTTATTCCTGTATGGTGAATGGATGTCCTTTTTAGGACAAGACATGAAAAGATTAAAATGGTAAATTACATAATTACGTATTTTTTGTGTTGTCTTTTTTTTTTTAATAAGCCAGTGTCCCTTTTGCTATTTTATAATTATCTCTAGAAGGTCTTTTAGTTGAGATGCTTTGAGAGAGTCATTCTAGTTGACACGGTGTTTGGTGGCTTTGAACATTTATGAAGAAAAATTTAGCCTTCAAGGAAATGCATCACTAAGCTGAATCCTGGTTCTCTTGTAGGACTGGTAGCAGGGTAAAGTAACTGGCAGAGACTTTCTCATTTGATAAAGGCTCTTAGGAGTGGTACTAATAGTAATAGACTTCACTCTTATGAACACTGCGCACTGGAACCTTAACATGGGTTTGCAAAAAGCAGTTTTTCTGTCTTGTGTCAAATACAGTACATCCAGAACAGAATTTGTGTAACTCCTGGAATACCAGAAAATGAAAACAGCAGTTCAGTAACTCTTCCTTGAAAATATTCCAAACTGCGATCAGGTCTGAAAAGCTTTTAAGGAAAGCGAGTTTTAAAGTCTTGCTTTAAAACTATTCTGTGGGACTTTGAACAACCAATCACAAAAGCTTTTTCCTACTTACCTTCACTTCCTCAGCCTTCCTGTGTTTTTTTTCTCGTTCGTTTGTTTGTTTTTTGGCTGGATTTGTTTGGGGTTTTTTTCCTAACAGTTCACTGGAATGAAATGGATTAAATTTGGGTCAACTGCTCTGCTTGAATTGTTCCAGTGACTTTTCCTCTTTTTCCACATTGGGCCTTCATAAAACTCCTTTTGGGTTTTTTTGGTTGGTTGGTTGGTTTTGGGTTGGGTTTTTTCCTAGTTTGCTACTTTTAGCAGAAATCTCTTTCCCGTCTCCTTTCCCTCTTCCCCACAGTCCCTCTTCAGTAGAGGAAAAAACAAAAATTGTCTCTACTTGCTGCCTATTCTACGTTTTAAAGTGATTTGTATAAGTACCCTCTGCTATTGAGGTATATTCTGCAGCTGACTTTTTTTTTTTTTTGGCATAATTTTTTACTTTTGGGTGTTCTTTTTATTCATTTAGTTTAGTATATCTAAAGAAATTTAGCTCAGTTTAGTTAACATATAATCAAATTTTACATACACATGAACACACAAATATAAACCCCTTTTCCCTTCCCTGCTAGATGCAGTTCAAGGCACTTTAAAAATAACTTTCATAATAACAAATAAATACTTAGAAATAATTGTTGCTTTTAATTTACTCCCATACCCTACAGTAGGTTTAGGAATAGTTTTGTTTAAACATAAATCTCTTGGATATTCCACATCTTTTCACGTAATGTTGCTTATTCAGAAAATTATTGCATAGTAGCTTCATTTGTGAGTTATATTACTATATAATTAATATAAATTTATATCCTTATTAAACTGCAATAGATTAATTACATTTAAAGAAAACAAAAGAGGCTATATCTGAAAGCATCCTGTTGAGTCTAAATAAAAAGGCTGGATAAAATATCACTTCCCTATTAAACTTACCTTCTTTTCATCTTTGTTAAAGGGCAAAATAAGAGTAAATGCCCATTTGCTTTCTTCTATCAGATCAGCTTCTACTGCTTTGTATTCATCATAGACATCAAGCGTGAATAAAGGCATGGGCAAGGGACCTGGACTATGTCTTCTGCTTCATCCATTAAGTCCCAGCTCCAGGTCTGAGCCCTTTCCAAGGTTTCTTGAGTTTAGTGGATAAATCTTTGACTGGTGGTAACGGCTATGGCTCCCCAGCTGGTGCCCAGTCATTTCCTGGATTACAGGTTCAGCAAAGTCTCAATTCAGATTAGCTTGTTAAGAAGTCTCTCAGATAATATTTCCCTTCACAGTATGGGTAATTCAAGTTCAGAAATTATGTTGGGAGAAGCAGTGAAATGTTTAATTATCTGCTCCAGCTTTTTTGACAGTTGAGTGTAAAAATGTTGAGAAAAGGCATTCTTAAAAGACTTATAGAATTTTCTAGTTTTCTTTCACTAAGAGAAATTTAAAAATTATCTTCCCCAGAACTTAACATACATTTTCAGTCCTGGAAAAAATAGTGGAATGGCGAAAGAAAAAAGGGCGGGGAGAGAGATAGGGAGAGGAGTATGGGTGCTTACCCCACTTTTTAGAGGGGGAAAATATGCAGATTTATTCTGATACTTTTTTGTGTAGCTTTTCCAGTCTCCAAGGAAAAGGAGAAATGACCAATTTCCACTTTTATCATTTTACATTAATTTTACCCCATTACTGTTTTCAAGTAGAGACAAGAATGGCTCAGGCTGGTGTTACTTTGGATGTTATAGGGTCTTTAAAAGGTCTTTCTTGACATGTGTGTGTCAACTCCAGTAAACTAAAATCTTAAATTGGAGTCTAAATCTTCTTTTCTGGTCTGCAAGTACAGGTTTTTTCATAGGCTTAAGACAATTCTGTCCATGAATTGGTTAGAGCATTATGGTATGAGATGTATTTTCTCCTCCTGTTATTCTATTCCTGGCAAGCATTAAATGAAAATAATATTAAATTTCAATTTATGGTATTATTTTGAAAACATGATGTAATTTGTGCACAATAGACTTCACCCTCTGAAAAATTTGGCCAGAATGTTAGTCTCCCTAAGTTCACCACCTGAAATGTTGGTCTGTTTCTTGTAATAATTATGTTTTCACCAAACTTAATATTTATTTATTAAATGTGAATGTTTTCATTTTTCTTCTGAGTTTCTTTAGATCCTGGAACATTTGCTTCCAGTGATTTCCTTATCCGAAAATGGCACTTCTCATTCATCTGGTGATAGATCAATATTTTTTTATTTCTGTTGTGAATCTGTTTTGTACCTGCCTGATAGTAAACCTTTCCAAACAAAACCATTGTGACTTTAATAAGAACTCATGAGAAACCATACTTAGAGCTTTTTAAAATCTTCACAATCTCATATGTCCATCGCATTGCTGTTTTCCTCCCCACCCTTTAGTTAATCAAGGGAAATTATCACCTTTTGGCAGATTGTTTTTTCTCATAAATATTAATATATCTGTTCTGACTTAACTGTTTCTCTTTTTTGTTTTCTTGTTTGTGCTGATCGTCTTTAACCTTCAGCTCTAGACACAGTTGGCTTTGTGCTATTAATTAATAGAAGTCAGCTGCTAACATAAAACATATGCATGAGTTTAGAAGTATTCTAAACAAGTAAAGTCTAAATGCACAGCTATCAATTTGACTTACAGTAAGACTAGCACAAGAAAGCCTGCCTTTAAGAAAGGATATCAGGAGATCATTCCTGACAGAGGAGGAATGAATTACAAGGATAATCTTGATAGTCAAGGCCAGGAATGTAAATGTGGATTGTATTTGTCACCTTTTTTAAAATGACAGCAAGGTCATTTCTGGTTTACTTGGAGTACTTTGCTAACAGTTTGTGTGTGTATGTAGCTGCAATACGCATGAGATCTTCCTTACCCGATTGTTGAAAACAAGTTAGAATATGAGGGCTAGGAATTCATAGAATTTTTCTTATGGAGTCAAGTGGCTGCTCTGAAAGATGATTGCCATAAGAAACTGCAATTGTGGCCTTTTATTATTCTGCAATTTTTCATTGTATGTAGAAGCAGTATATAATCTTTTCCTCTCACGTGTTGAGATTAATCAAATCTGACATTGCAGAATTACATTGTGCCTCCCACACTCAATTTTTCAACATTGTTGTAGCTTTTATACAGCTGTCTATAGTTTCAGGCTAACCCTGTTCATTAGGTCTTGATATAGTCTTGTGACTTTGCAAAGATTTGGTATTTCTTGTTTGTTCAAAGGGATTGCTGGCCCTGACCAATGTTATTTTGAATCAACCAGTATGCTAATTCTCAACCAAAATATTGTAAGCTCTCATATTTGGTTCCTCCAGATGTGTAAATGTTGCTTCCCGTCGAGTCCACGAAACAAACGTCTGTACTAGGAGAACCGGGATGTTGCTGAGGTCTGTACCTAATTTTTTCCCTGCCTGGCAATATAACTGGAGTATACTCTGAGGGCTTGGTGCCCCAATATGGGGTTTTTTCCTTTGTTTTGACATGACCATCTTCATCACTGACTCTTGTAGCTACCTCTGGCATTTGAATTAAATGCTCACAGTAGTTGCATCTATAAGGAGATGTTGGTGGACCATTTCAGGTTCTAGCCTCTTGAATGACAGCTACCAGCTCATTTGAGATTTCAGAAAGGGTTGGATCCATGGAGGATTCAAGTCTTTCTGCAGAGATGACTGTTCTTCTGTACAATATATCTAAGACGGTTTTTCAAGGTTGTCATAGTAGAGTTAATTAAACTTTAGCATAGTAATAAAACATTTTCAATGTGGTTCATATTCAGAGTACATTTTTACTTTGTCTAGTGTCTCCATGACTAATATCACCTTACTATAAGTCATTGCAGATAATGTTTTTATCTTCCTTGTGTTCTGCTCTGTGGGCCAAAGTCAGCATCTCATCCTTATTGTGTTATCATTTGTGGGTTTTATTGGCCAAATATGACTTAGTTGAGTGATAAAAGTTATCTTGGCATAATCTTTGTAGCTTGATTGCTGTTCTCCCCAGGCTGGTGAAACTAGTGCTAAAAGCCACTGGGCCTTGGACAGTTGCTGAGGAGATGTTCAGGTTGTTTCATCTGACTCTGTACCTGTCTTTTATCAATCTTTACTTTGTAGACACATTATTGGTCCCTTGAAAACACAGTTGCATAGTATTTTATACTGATATGAGCATCTTAAAAGCAGCACAGCAGATATCTCATTCATAAACATGAAACTTTAATCATTCAGCCAGTTACTTTTGCTTATTCTCATGGTAAAAGTTTCTTTACTATAATCATTTACAAATGTACAGCATTGGCATAAGTAGTGCAAGAACTTGTAATGCAAGTTAGGAAGGAGGCTTTCCTGTGAGTGCAATGTAATCTGTTTTGGGTACAGAAACTTCTACAAAAGGAAAAATATAATTAAAGAGAAGCCTTTTTCTTGGGGTTTGACTAAAACCCCAACTGTAGCAATTGAATCTATTTCTTTTTAATAAGTTTTGCAGATGTTATTGGCACTATTCCACTACTTATTAACTAATGAATCTCGTATAAATTGTCATGTTATCACCTATTGTTTTTATGATCTGTGGATATCACTTCGGTTTATCAAGGCTATGAACACAAGAACCAGAAAGTCAGCAAATGTGCATCTAATTAAAACTAGACACCTTTCAATCCCTCTCAGCTTTAAATAGCAAAAGATTACAGAAAGAAAGGGATTAGAGGGAGGGAAGAGAACATCTTTCACTCTCCAAGTCACAAAAAAAGGAAGAACAGCATTTAACAACTTGAATTTCACAGGGATAAATGGTAATGAACTTGCTTATCTATGAAACATTCCCACCTAGTGTTAACTTGTAATGCCTCTCAAAATGAATGCAAGTTGACTATAAAGGACCTTAATTCCTGAGAAAAGGGAAGGCATAATGCCAAAAAGGGCATCAACTTTCTCTTCATTTCCAGTGACAAAGGCAGTGCAAAGATATGATAGAGGCTGTAATCCAGGAGGGTAAACAAAGCCCTTGCTCGATATTAATTAAAAGGCTTCAGAATGCAAGGAGTCTTAGACACTTACAAAAGGAAACTTTAATTGGATTAACTACTGAACAAATTTCAAGTTTAGATTCTTTGTTTTTAAGAGGAAGAATAGGGATATGGAAGGCTCATTTGCAATGGGAGCATTACAAGTCAAACTGATGTTAAAAAATGTAATCATATCTTGCCTGTATTTAGTATCTTTGGATAAAAGCAGCTTGTATGTGGATTTGGCTGACCAGTAAGTAATATACTTAGCTATGGCTTACACTGAATTGTTTGGGGGTGTAGGCAAGGGGATTTGATTTTTGTATGGGATCTCTTAAAAGTGTTAAAAGCACAACCCAAAGTTAGTCCTTGTGGTTACCAAAATGACACTGAAACAAATGTGGATCCTGTAGGATTTTTTTACCTCATTTTCTAGAATAAATTTAGCTAAATCTGGGGAAATCTCTACTGTCAAATGAAATAGATTAATTTTCACCATGAATTTGTAATCATGTAAAAAAGGGCTTTATTTAATGGGATTAAAATTGTTATTGACATTAGGATTAGCAATTTATTTGCATCACAGAATACCACTTCTGCATAAATATTTATTATAACTTTAAAGAAGCTGCTAACTCGGGATTTAAGTGTGATGAACAGTAACTACTACATTTCTTTTTTTCATAACCAAAAGCAATAATGTTTTTCTGCTTTTATTGTTGTACTGCCACAACTGTCTCTT
The DNA here is from genome assembly GCA_013399875.1 of Gymnorhina tibicen. Lineage (NCBI taxonomy): Eukaryota > Metazoa > Chordata > Aves > Passeriformes > Artamidae > Gymnorhina > Gymnorhina tibicen. The sequence goes on from VXAZ01007501.1 coordinate 1,919,166, forward strand.
GGTACCTTTCATTCTACCCTTTATGCCACCACTTTCCATCTTTAACTTTGCTACCTATGTATTTCTGCAAAAATAACATCTCTATCTTAGTGTTATTTTTTGTATTTTTCCCCTCTAGTTACATGAAAGCAAAAAGGAACTGTTGTAATTGGAAATATTGGGAGGGGGGAAGTTTTAAGCTGACATGCTGAAAGAAAATGCTGTACAGACTGTGCCACACTGTAACAGTATGGGGTTTTCATTATTTTATTGTCATGCATCCCAAGTAATAAAGATCATTTCAGGTGCAATAAACAATCTCTCATGCAACCAGAGTTGTGGTTTAGTGTATGTGAGAGCTATAAAGACACTCTCTGCTTGAAAGGAAATGTTGTATGGGGGGCATTTCTGTTAACATTTCTGTCTTCTTCATTCACTTTGTCTCATAAATGAATGTTGCTTCTTCATGCTACTACTGTACCTTTTTTCTTTGCTACTGCAGATAGTAAATTATGCAGTATATTTCTGTACAAGTTCTGATATTCTTTGTTTTTTTTATTTGTATATATCTATTTATGAAAGTAGGGAGAGAAAGAAAGAATGCAATATGGTGAGTTCCTCTTTAGTGAAAAAGGTAATGGAGACATCAGCCTGACACTGGTAGCTGCTGAGTTTTCAGACACCCCTTTGTTGAGACATGTCTTTGCTGAATATCTACAGGACTGATTGGAAGCTTTCATTTATGGAGGGAAGGATGACAGTGCTTTAAAATGGGTTTATAATGTTTTTTCATTCTGCATCTGAGACACTTTATGCGAGGGATGGAGGTACAATTTTGGCCAGGACCCAAAGGAGTTGTTGAAAATATTCTGAATAATGTCTCTAAAATCACGGTGATACCTGGAGTTGTAGAGGTGATGGTGTGTGCTGTCTAGTAAAAAGCCAGAATTCAATCTTCTAATTTGAGGAAAGACATTTCTGAGAACAGGGAGGAAGTGATAAGCTTGGGTAGTAACTGAGTCCTTTCCTCAAACTGGAGGGGACCATATACTCCCATAGGTGATGGTTTGCTGAGGAGGAAGGTCTCTGCAAGGGGCAAAAGATCTCTCTTCCTCTGACTTGCATCTGTGAAGGTCTGGTATCATGGGAAACATGGTTTTTATGCTCATGCCTGGATTTCTGTTGTAAAGTACAGCATCAGTATTGGATCAAGCTAAAGAGGAATTACCTGGTTAACTTAGCACCCAAACTATGCTACATATGATTTTCAGTATAATCACATACTCTTCTTAACCTCTTTATTCTGTTATGGGACTAGTCAAAGATCTTTCAAGAAGTGTCTGACAAAACCAAGACATGATCTAGGCATACAGCGGTGTAGTTAATAACCTGGCTGTTAGGTTTGCAATATGTGATCTCTGGGTTCTGAATTCCTTATACAAAGAAATCCATAGAAACTGGAAAAAAGTATAGTTCTTTCTGTGGAATAACTTGAACTTCAGTTTCTCCCAACTTAGTTGAGTTTCTTTTTGCAGGGTGACTGACAGCAAGTTAGCAGCAGTCATAGCCTCCTTTAGCTGCCAAAAGTGTCATCTTGAACCTAAAGCACCCATCAGTTGACATAACTGATGGCTGAATGTGATATATTTTTAATTTTAAAATATCCAGTTTGAAGACTGACGAAACTGTTTGATTAAAAAAGTGTCAGCAAGCATTCTGAGCCAGATGGAGTTATCAATTGCCTAATTATTCTTGGAAATGAAACTATGTGTGAATATAAGCTGGAATCATTAACATTAAAGGTTACATTTGTAGAGTGCTGTCATAAGGTTCCTGTATCACTTGCCTGTCAGTTAAAATATGTGCAATATATCTTTGGTGGGACTCTCATGAACTGCTATTTGCCATATGTTATTTTTCTGTGGGTGAGATGAAATAAACCTTAATTTATTATATATGAATGCTTGCCATTAAAACTTACATGATCCCTTGAGAATTGGGAAACCCTTTCTCAGTTCAGGAGCAGATACGCAAACTCCAAACCTGCCTCCTGCAGCTGAACTTCTGTAAGGATTAAGTCAATCCATGAAGGATGTGGCATTTCAGAACCATTTTGTGTACTTGAGATACTCCAGAAGCCAGGAGACACTTGGCAAAAAAACTACCTGATGCTCATATTTTATGTTACCCTGGGAGGGTTCGTGGGCTTGGCCGGCATAGCTGAGTGCTGGCAGATATTGTTGGGAGCTAGCTCCTTCCTCTTGCTATGGCCTAATTAAAATGTTTCTTCTCAGAACCATAAAATTACAGTTTTGCAAGACAACAGGAATTTGTATGCCTGAATACTCTTATTACTCCTCCTCTCTAGACACTAAACAACAGCAGGACAGGACACACGGTGAAACATGAATGCTTTCAGACAAGGTTACACCATAGCATTGGTGAAGACCGCTGCTGGAGAGCAGTGCTAGCATTCTGAAAGCTCTTGCTGTTTAGTGGGATGAATTCATCTGACAGTAATGCACATTTTATTCTTCTCAAGTATTTTTTTTCCATAGGTTTCCACTCTGAATTCTCAGTAGCTTTTTTGTTTGCTTGCATTAGCCTTTTATGTCAAAGCACTTCCTCATTTGTTATCCAGGGAAATATTAAAAATAGCACTGTTCTGGCTGGCAGATGCAACTATACATTATTGAATTCATAATGCAGGCTTTAAATATAGCCTGGGAGAAGGAATTTATCTCAGTCAGAGTATTCTTACTTACAGATGTGATATTAATGATTATTGTGTCTGCAATGTCTCTTAAATTATAAACATTATTGGTGATGATTTAATTTATTGTCATTGTAAATTAAACAATTAGAGTACCCTTGTAATGGATATTTGTAGCTGTGCCCACTGGAAGAATATTGCAATGCTCCTTTTATAATTTCAATGCTTTTTAATATTAATTCTTCTTAGTTATAAAGTCCTACATGGTACGCCTGTAGAAGATTAGAAAAAGACAATTAATGTCTAACCTTCTTTTGGTGATAGTTCATTTTGTGTGGAAAAAACAAATGACAGTGCTTTGCATGGAATGAGAGTTGACGTGACTTAGTGGTAGGGGCACTGGTAACTTGCTTTCATTTTGGGGAGCATATACCAGGTTAAAAGAAGTGTTTACTTATTCTAATAATTTTGCTTTATCTTTTAAACTAAAGTGGTAGGAATAAGATTAGTTTCCCATTTAAAAAAAAAGACAAAAACCTTATTTTCCTTAAAACAAATACTGTACTAACTACAAGCAGTTTCTCTTCAGAAAATGAGCTAAAAATTGACAGTGTTGGACACTTGAGTTTGTAAAACTGATGTTGCCCCAAGGGATACACTAAAGGAAATATATAACTGCTTTCTTTTGAGAATTTTGAAAGACTTTTATTTTTAGTGATCAGAATGATATTTTTAACACAGAGGAAAGACATATTTTCTTTAAAGATTTTGAAAAGTCTTTTGATGGCTCTTCATGTGTATGCTCTAAGAATGTTCTGGTATTCTGATGGCAGATCTGGCACAGTGTCTCGGTTTGAGACAAGTTTAGGAGGAAAATGCTTTGGAATGAACATCTTCTCTGAAAGAAGACAGGTTTCAGCACTCCTTTCCCCCACCAATACAAAAGGAATACCTTGGAGGAAAGTGAAAAAAACTATTTATTTAACAAGCAGAGTGCCTGCAGGGCACGGGTTAAAAATTAATAACTGTTAAGATATTGAACCTCCTTGCTGCGGAGAAAGCTGGTGGATTCAGAGTTCTTTTCTGTAGCTGGCTTGGCCTTCTCCCGAGGTCCCCACCAGTCCATGGTGTCCAATGATCTGGTTCTCAGATCACAGCTAGGCTGAACAGTTCCAAAAAGAAGAAGTTACCAGAGGATTTCAGTATGCAGTCCTGGGAAAACTTTTTACCTCGGCTAACGGGCTAGCTGAAAAGCAATAAACTCCCTCGGATCTGCAGTGGTGAGCACAAGGGGGAGTGTCTGTGAGTCCTTGAACACAAACCACACTGAAGAATTCGCCCGGCTTCCCCCCCTGCCTTTCCTCGAACCCAGCTTAAATCTGTGGGACCCATTTCTGGGCATAAAGCAGATGATAGGGGAATACAGTGTTATCATAAAATCACCCTAAGACGCATGGGAAGTGGAGGTCTGCAAAAAAAAGCTGTAAGTTTTTTTAGAGGTGAGCAAGCGTGGATGATGTAATAATATCCTTAAATAAAGCAAATGCAAAAAAAAGTAATGTTATATCTCCTCATCATTCAGAATATCCAAGGGTATGAAGAGGTGGGATTAAGGCTATTGGAAAATAATTTGCAGGCCATGTGCATCAAGCAGTGTCTGTCTTCAACCAAATTTTTTTATGTTAATCAATACAATATAATGAGAAAAGAGTCAGGGATAGGTAAAATGATGCCAGATTTACTTATTGCAGAATGTGGAGCAAGGTAGTTGCATTAAGGTCGAGAATGTCTCTTGGAGGGGTCTCTGTTTAAACTGCAGCCTGCAGTTTAAAAACAAAAAAATTTGGGGGGGGTGGGCAGGCAGGAGAAAATTGGTGCTGATCAAGACCTAATACATCACAGAGTGGCTTACCAAAATGGAGCAGTACAAGTTCTTGGATGGAAAGGATGGAAAGAAGGATGGGAATGCACAGTCATAAGGAAAGATTTTATTTAGTGCCAGGGTATTGGGAGAAAAGAGGGTCATGAGGGACTTTGGAATGGGGCCAACAGAGTTTTTGTAATTCATATCTTTCAATCCTTGATTTATGATTTGCTTATTGAAAGACCTAATTCACCTCTAAGAAAGATGAAATGAAATTAAATAGCAACCCAAACTGAAAATGGGAAAAGACACAAGACATGGTCAGTTCAAGTCTCTGGGAAGTATAGGTGGCAAAGCTTGGATTAGTACTGTCAGTATTTCGTGTTGAATCTGTTCTGCATGTTTTGTCTTCTCATGAAGGCCACAACTATGTGACTAAAATTACATAAAAGCTTTACTCTTTGTTGGTTTGGTTTTCTTTTCTGATTTGTTGAAATAAAGGTAACAAGGGAACATGTAGCATTCTCCCATAGCAAATTTTGACTCTTTGGAAAAATAGAGCCTAATTAGATTGAATATATGTTTCAAGAAAGCTGATCCATGAAGGAAACAGTAAAGACTTGCTAGTAAGGGTTGTTTGGGTTTTGCGACCGCTGGTGAAGGAAATTCTTCACAGCAGTGGGAGAACACAAAAAAGCTACAACCCACCAAGATTGTTGCCGTGTGCTGTGATCCTACCGGGTCTCATGACACTGCTGTTGTTGGAGATACACAGGTGCTTGAAGCCTTTTATATCGGAGGATGCTTGTTCTTAGCACATACTGAGGAAATGGCTCACTCTTTACTCTGTAGTGAAGAACCTGAAGAGTCGTTGAACGTAGGTAACATCTTCTGAATCTGGCACAGACTTGAGGCTCACATCATCTTAGGGGCTCAGGCAGTCACAGCAGTGTTCTAGTGCAATTATTGCTTTTAATTAGAACTGACAGAATCCTTTGTCAAAGCCAAATTTTCGTGGAGAACATAACTATCCATTTTCATCTGGAAGGTTTGGGCCAGGTCCTTGCCTTAAGCTGTGGGAAACCCATGCAGCTTGGTTAGTATAGTAGATGAATCAACAGCATAGTCTTTGTTGAAGCTCTCAAAAACATCCAGCTCCTTTTTCCAAATTAGATGACCCATAAAACTTGTGAATCCCAAAGAGAGTGAAGGCCTGAAGAATCCTGGTAGTCACAGCATGAAAAATGAAAAACCTCTGTGTTTAGGGAGCTTGACCAGGGAATCTGGGCAACTCTTAATTCCTGCTTGAGAAGCAAGGACAAGCAACCAGACTGTGGTGGAAAAATGCATTTTTAAAGAAATAAAAAAAAAAATAACCTGTACATATCTCCCCAAGATGAACCTAAACTGAGAAGGGAGAAAGCCCCATCACTGATATCCAACTCTGGGCAAGGATCCCAGTGTGATGATAACTTATAACCCTGCCCTTGCCAGTCCTTATTTAGAGAAAATTGGTGGTGTTAGTCACAGGACCTGGGTGGGCACTGGTAGGGTGAGCTTACACCACAGGAAGAAGTAAAGATTTGAAAGTGTTTTAACTGTATTATAATTTTTTTTTATACTGGATAATTCAAGAAATTCAGCAGTTAAAACATTAGATAGGGTAACTTTCTAGGGTGTTTTCTTTTACATGTGCCACTATTAAGATCTGTATTTTTTACCAATAATTTCATTTTGAGATGCTTTGCAATATTAGTACTACTAACTGAGCTTTCAGTTAGAGAATATTAGTTAGTAATAATTTGTCCCTGTAACTGGATCACTATTTGCTTTACTGGTCACACAGTGTGCATATGACAGGGAACAAACTCTGCCCCTGTCATGCAGTTACAAGAATGAAATTCTATTCTGTGATCTGATATACTTGTCAGATCATAAACCTTGATCACTTTAAATCGCTTTGCTCTGCATGTTATTGCTCTGCATTTTTGGCTTTCTGAATATCATTTTCTAATGGACCAGTGGTGCACATCTAAGACTGCTATACAGAGCTCCCTGTGAACAATATGCATACCTGCATAATTTTAAATGTTCTTTGGAGCCTAAGAAATCTGTCAGCCACAATGAAGCTGAGTGTCTTAGTTTCTCAGGCAGGCAATCTCTCAACTGTGAAACAAAGTTTCTTGATGCAGCCTGTGAGCTCAAACACTGTGTGCTTGTATATCGTAACACCCAGCTGGTGACTGCCCTTTTAGTGCTGGCAGGTACTTAAGAGATTTTTGTGCTGGTCTCCAGAAAGAAGCATTTTTGCTCAGGTCAGATCCTTTTGTCTTTCCCAGGACAGAGTGGCATGGAGCCAGGTCATAACTTCAGGGGAATCTGCTCACTGCATAAGCAAATCTCTTTGGTTTGCTCGTGTTATTATGCCTCCCTACCCTCTTTCTTTTAATGGCTTTATATTTCACAACTTCCATTTCTTTCCCCCAAAATTTAAAAGTGTTGCAGATACACAGAATCAATTGACTGAAAGGACAAAGCAGAAGAAGCAAAGGTGGTAAATTTGTTTGCGCTGCTTTACTCCTATGTGAAGGGCTTAGTTATTAGCTGAAAAAAATAACCCATTCTTGTGGAAGACCATGGTATCTTAATGAAAATCATTGCAGATAAGCATGATACTCTCAGTTGCCAGCTACTTAAGTGTTAGATGTCAGATCTAGTCTTTGCCATCTTTATTCCTAACTAAGTGCACTTTGAGTTAAGCTCTATAAGTAAGAATTAACCTAGAAATATGTCACTGGCATTGTAACCTTGAAAAAGCCTAAATTCTAACATGCGCAAATAACCCAAAGCTGACGAAAAGTTTGCGAAAATGAACAGTTATGAAGTGTTACTTGTGTAAGAGAGCGCAGAAACTGCCCATAACTGTTAGCTGGAGCTGTCTGTGAAGTGCCTGTTAAGACTGCAATGAAACCACCGATGTGCTATTTTTATTATTATGATTTCTTTGGCAGATAGTCATGTCGATACTAAAGGTCATTTGCCTATGTTTCTTCTTATGAAATACCTTTTCTCACAGGAAGTGCTCAGAAAACTTGTTTGTTTGTTGTTTTGCTTTTGTTGTTGTTTTTAAATTAAATCTGGACTTGGGAATGGAGATTTTTTTTTTTAATAATATGCCAATATCACGTATTCACTTTTTTCTCTGTGTAAACACTCTTGTCTTGCATCAAGGTTTCTGAGGGTATCTGAGCTAGGACTGGATTGGAAAAGAAGATGCAGCTGAAATACTGGATGAGAACTCCTTTTGTGAGCTGTTTCCTCGCAAACGTAGAGCTGTAGTACGTTCACTCACTCAAGTCACTGCTTATTCCATGTATCTGTTGATGCCTCAACAATGCAGTTCAATTATTTATTTTAAAAAAGAACTTGGGAAGACTACTTCAAAAACTATTTTGAAAAGACTGTATTAATCAAAACCACTTTCTCTGGGGTTAAAACCCCTCAAGTATTACTGGAATTACCTGTTGTCTGTTACAGAGAATTTTTGAGCTTTGCTAATTCCTTTTATAGTGAGAAAGGAAAATGTTTATAGAATTGAGCTAAATAACTTGAAAAACATGATAGTGAGGGAAGAATAATTTTGAAATGAACCCTTGGAAAAAAATAATGCAATCTATCAGGTTAAAGGAAGCCTTATTAAATTAAAGAGATGTATGAATGCAAGTACAGCAGTTGCCCAGTGGCCCATGATGACAGCTGGTGATACAAAGAGGCTATTTGGATTATATGTGCATCAGTAGCTTTGATTTATGACACTTGTTTATCTCTCAGAAACCTGATGGGTTTCTGAGGGAAAAATAAACTTGTGGCTCTCATACCTGATACCTATCTTTACATTATCCCCTACAGAGATGCATTTGCAGAAGAACAGAGGCTCACAACATCCATTGAGAGAAAAATATCCATAGATACCTAATTAAAAAGGAGATTTAAAAAATAATTAGTTGTTCCTAACAACATATAAACTGCAAAGCGATAGGTATTTAGTAGTTAGTGGTATTTGGTTTAAGTCACTCAGTTTTTCCAAAAAATTCTTCTTTCAAAGATACAACCCCAAATGTCAATATCATGGTTCTGATGTAACAGCAAGTACATGTGAGAACTGTTCAAGAGGAGGGATTTCTTTCTCTCTTCCTCACGACCACTGAGTATTTGCAAATCCATTTCCCTCCAGAGTAACTAAGTTCTGGGGTGGCTGTGTGATGCCTCTGGTCTGTCCCATCAGCATTGCTCCTGATTTGCTTTGAGTGTCATTTATTTTGTCCTGGAAAGAAACCTAATTCTTAAGTGGTGGGAGGAAGAAAAATGTAAACTACATCTTCAGTTTTTAAGAAGCTTAATCTTTTAATATTTATGGCCAGTGATGACATCAAAGCAGTGCTAGCAGTACTAAGAAAAGTGTGATGTTATCTAATTCAGTGACACAGGTTCTACTTATATTTACAGAAGGCAAAAGCTTGCTGCTTTCTTGCCATGTCACTGTTCACATGGTGTCCCATATTCTTTTTCAGACCTTTGAAAAAAAAGTGTCTCTACAGTTTTTTTTTGTAAACACTCATATAACTCTACTTACCTGCCTGCTACACCAGATAAGACAACAGTGCTGAACAGAAAGGTCCTGTTTAATAGATAGGTGAATTAGGAATTTATGAAAAAAATCTTGGACACAAAAGTTTTAAATATTGTAATAGATGATAGTTTGTGGACAATCTATCTGTATGTCTTTAGAGTTAAATGAAACCCAAAACTATTATTATTTTGAGGTTTGGGTTTTTTTTTTAATAGCGTGAGTATTTTAAAGCAGCTTCTGTGTTTTAGAGTAATGTTCATTTTTTAAGATTTTTATTTGTGTACCCTTAATAATATACTGTGGAGTTTGGTTGGATTTTTCCCTTTTTTCTATTCCCTGTGGGCACACATTTAGCTATGAGAAATCCTTCTTTAAAAGTAGAATGAAGACTTGAACTGGATGATGATGTTATTTATTTTTAATTATTAAAGCTATTAACAAGTTCAAATTGTTCAAAACTAGTTCCAGACACTGAAAAGTGTTGAAGGCCACAAGGACTGTGGAGGTTGATTAAGGCCTGGCATTCCCTAATGCAGTAAGGCAAGCTCCTTCAAACATAGTATAAAACTAAAGTAAATAAGAACAAAAAGAATAAATCTACATGGGAAGACAGTACTGCCTCTTCACAGGCAGCTGTATTTATTAATTAGTAATCTATAATTTGCACTAAATTTCAATCAATAGCCTTACCTCTCTGGCATTTAATTTACTTAGTTATTAAAGTGAGGTGATTCATCAGACTTGTGATGCCCTTTTATGTGTCAGGCTACTCAGGAAGTGTAGGCTGCAGGGTAGGCTGCCTCTCCAGTGTTCAGCAGGATAAATTTGGCAGAAATCCTTCATTTAGTGATTCACATGGTGCCAACAATAGCAACATATGTATAGAATATTAAATACTGAGCAGCAGTCATGGCAGCAAAAGCAAGTTTAGTACCCACGTGGTACCAGGACAGAGTTACTTTCTTGGTTAATATGAATGCAGCATGGCACTAATATCTTTCTGTGTTACGCAGTTATCTAAACCCCTTCAATGTAAACACTAACCATGACCAACGAACATGACCTTGGCAGAACAGTCTCACCCACTGTGAATTCTGAGGACTTGCACTGGGATCTAGGGCAGTGTTATGCTATGCTTTAGTGTTGTGATGGCATCATTCTACCATGGGAATTAATTTTAGGGAAATAATAATAGATGTGTACAGAGAAAGAAGCTTTAACCTGGCATTTTAGCCAATTTAAATGTAGTATCACACACATCAATACAGTTGTGATTCCTTTGCAACAGAATGGGGAAAATTGTTGTTTCTTCTCAATTATTGCTTGGAAAAAGTAGATCGGTAAGATCCAGGAGTTGGAAATGATGATCCTGATGGGTCCTTTCCACCTCTGCCTATTTTGATTCCTTGATTCTATGGATTGAATACCGAGCTTCACAATGTAGTGGCAATTCCCTCAAAACAGCACAGATGGAAGATGACTTCTTTCTTTTCCCTCAACATCCCTTGTTTTCTTTCCAAGAATGTTTTCTCTAAAACTTACTGAGAGAATTGAAAACAAATTTTCATTTTATGTAAAATGTATTCTAATGGGTACAGAGTAAGAAATTGAAAGGCAGGATCAAGAGTTTAAGTAATAAGAATAGGCTGCTGTTTTGTTTTGTTATTTAGGGAATCTTTAACTCTTTCCTTCTTATTCCATATAGTGTTTATTTTGAATAAGTACAAACAGTTGAAAGAAAAATAAACCCACTGTGCACTAAGACATGCCTTACATATCAGGCTATTATAGGAAACTTTTTCTGCCTTTACTCCAATGAAGGAAATGAGACCAATTAGTTTGGCAGTGCTGATGGAATTGGATCTAATACTCATTTGGGATTGGTTTCTGGGCCTGTAACTATAGGTAGGAAAACTGGAGTAATATGTGTCGGAATAGTCAACCATCTTGCTGCTGCTCAGCATTGAGTTTCATCTTGAAAAATGTATTTCTTGTTCTCTCTGCCCTCTCTTTTCTTGTGTTCCTTGCTCTGTAGACCCAATTAGAAGAGCCGTAGCACACCAGGCACACCGTCTTGTTATTTTGAGGAGTTTTCAGAAATTTTTCTTCAGAAAATGGTTTTGGATATTTAAACTTAGAGGCAAACTGACATCTTGCCTGAATTTTCTAAAAAAACCCCAACAAATCAGGATGAACATAGGAGTTCATAGGAAAAGCTATCTTACTCTTGTTCCCCCTGCCCCCTTATTCTTTGATTTAGTTTTTGTAATACCCATCATTATGTCAAAAACCACCAGTACGTTGTAGATCTTTGTCGTAGTTAGCATATATGTCTACTAACTGTGGTAGTCAGACGTATGTCTACTTTGTCACTGTGGACACCCTTGAAAATTCACAATCTTGCAATGCTTTGATTATTTTAACGGAACTGTAGTTGTGTAATGAAAGCTCTTGTGCCTGTTTCCTGAACTAAAGCTACTATGCACCTTCAGGGCTGATTTTTGGCAAAATCTTTGGAGTAAAAATTATTTTGAGATTTTGCCCTTTTTCTTCTCAATGTATATCTGATTGTAAAATCCACTGATAAAAATCTTGAAATTTAGCAACTTTTATAATTTCAGATGCTGTGTGCAAAACTCTACATGAAAATATTTAAGTCTTTTTACATCTCTGCCTGACTCTTGTCACACTGAAATGGAATTCAGGGGAGATTTTGACACCATAGGAAAAGAAACGAAAACATTTAGTTATTAGTCAAATGCCTAATTGTTCCTACTTTGCTGGGAATAAATGTCCCCATAAATATTCCTTCTTTTTGTGTTTAATTTATTGTTTGATAGTTAATTACCTGCTAACATTTGTCCCCACAGGTGCCTTACAATCTGAATAAAAGTGAATAAATCTTTCTGCATTGAAATCTCTTTTCCTTTTGCTCTCCTCCTCCTGAACTTCTTGCTTTGAAGGCTTCCTGTAGCAGTGTCTATACTGTGGAAGAGTTGTGTTTATTTTATTTCCTATTCAGATATGTTTCTTTGTCTTATCCCTTGATAAGAAGGGAATCTTTTTTTCTTCATTTAATTTTCCCCATAGTATTAATAATATTCAAATAAGGATCACCCTCTTGTGTGGCAAACAGAAAGCTTATTCATTAATCTCTTAGTGACAGCCTGTTCTCAAAGTTACAGACAGGAATGCCTTGCTTTCTAGTATTTTTTTTTTTTTTCCCTCCAGAAATTATCATTTTATAGATAACAAGGCTCATCTTTCAGGTGAGTTTTGTTTGTGATACAGAGTTTATGGAGAAGTGTCTACTTTGTTGGGGCTTTTTTGTTTTTCTTTTATCATGTTGTTTTCCAGCATTTGCATTCTTTTGGTACTTTGTTTCAGTTTGGATTAAAGTTGCTGATTCAAGGAAGAGATATAATTCTATTCTTGGTTTTTTGCCCCCAAAAATTTAACATAAAAGCAAAGAGCTGAGCTGTATTTTTTCACTGCATCTTGTGAATGCTGAACATAGAAAAAGCAGATTTAGATAGCCATAAATTACGTCCAGCTGTGGACACAGGTTTTAAAAGGGGAATTTTGGAGGTGTGGCTGTGGGAGAGAAGTCATTGTGTTAGCTTGCTTTTGTGCATTTAGTCCTCTTGTTCTAATTGTTTTAATGCACAGTTCAGTTCTCATTAGCTAATTTTGAATATCAGAAGTGAGTTCAAGAACAGTTCTGCTCTGCTTCTGCCTGATTGGTTTATCACACACACCCTCCTATAAAAATTAGTGGGGATTTCACACACGTGTTATTTTAGGCCTTAAGGATTGAAATATTCTGAAACCTACTTTTCTTTTAAAATGTTAGTGAACTATACAGGGACAGGGTTGCTGTTCTAAACTTGCCAATGTGAATTCCTTCACAATGGCATGTCCCTGATCTCCAGCATAGTAAGGCAAAGAAACCAGCTTGCTCAGACCTGCATGTTTCTGCAGATACTGTCAGCAGGAGACAAAATTAGTGGTAAGTGTGACAAGACACCCCTTGAAATACGACTGAAGCCAGCAAGTTACTCCATTATGCCATGAAGATCAGGGTGCTTATGTCAGTGTTGGCCATGTTTTTTGCAGATTGTATCCTGTTCTCCTATGTCTGCTGAAAAAGGGAGGTGTTATACACTCCATCATTTCTTCATCCATTTAATTTATAATTTATGAATTTTGAATTGGTTTAAGACTGTACTGTGTGGTAGATTCTTCAGAGCTTCCCAGACTGCCTTGGTAGAATAGATCACTGCTTATATTTAAACTTCTTTTCTCAGATCTTATTCTCCAATTGAAGCAAGTAACTACTGACAGTAAGTACAACAGACATGAAATAACTCTTCCATCAGTCCCTTAAGACTTCAGGAAGATGTAACTGCCTTTCACTCCTTTTCAGAGCTAAGCAAGCCTCTTTTACTCAGTCACCCCACAAAGACCATATTTTCTGCATCTCCTTTGTACTCAGTGTTCTGTCCTGAGCTGTCATTCTCATGTTTCACCTCTCCCTTGAGGCATGATGCCCACAGTGAGATACAGCAGTACTGTTCAGACTTTGCCAGTTCTGAGGGTCAGGGAAATGGTTATAATCCTCCTGTTCATGCGCTTCAGTCAGATTTGGTTTCATACCTGATAAGATGAAAATTCTAATTTCTACATCACCTGTGATACATTTGCTTTCTGGCCAACTGGCATTAACCTGTTCTTCCCCAATTTATGTTCGTGCCACTGATTAATCCTGCCTATATATATATATAACACTCTATACTTGTCTTGTTTCTTAGATAATTTCTTCAGTTAGATACTGATAGTTCTTTCCCTCCAACTAATTTGCTAAAGCTGGCTTTATAACACCTCTCTATTTAATAGAAATCTTTTTCATTTTATTATCCTTATTATTGGTGATGGTATTGCATATCCCTTAAGTAAGGGAAGACCCTTGAGCTTCATTTAGAATATATGTCCGTACTAACTACCCATACCGAGGTGCATGTACACTTCTAACCCTTTTTCTTGTTTTCTGCTGCTGTTTTCCCAGGATACTTGTGAGAATACTATATGAGTTGTCAAAGCTGTACTGAGGTCTTGATTTAAAGCTTCTTGCTACTACTTCTAGAAAGGAAGACAAAAGATATACTGTCATACATAGGAAAACATTCTTTTTCTAGGATTTGTTCTTGACAAATACTGTTTATCTGCTGTCACCTTGCTTGCTGGGAACCTGAAAATTATTTGAGTAGTTGCCACTGTTGTTCTACTAATTGAGGGTGAAATTACTAGATCATCATTCCTGTCCTCCTTTTCTTTTTTTCTTTTCTTTAAAAGCAACATGTTGGCTTTTTTTTGAGATAGATATTTGCTTTTTATCTTCACCTGGTCACAGGGTCATAGTTATAATTAGAACCTTATTAAATAAAATTTTAACAATTAGCATGCCTTATAGTTATCTACAATTCCTTGCACTTAGTGCAGTAGCTTATTGTTACACATTTTTAGTAATTATAGCTTTCAGTTAAAGAGAATGTCTAGTAATTAATGGAGCTTTCTTCCAGTGTTGTTAGTTACCTAGACTTTTAGTCACCTGGACCCTTTGCAGACTGGGTCAAATTCTTAATAATCATTGCGCTATAGGCTAATCTAAACTCAGAGTTTGCCTAAAAGAACATGAGTCGTCCTTGGAGGAAAAAGATGATGGAGGAGGCATCCCTGACCACCAGGAGATCACAAATTTTGCTGTGCAGCAGCAGTTCTATTTCCAAGTCCCTGGGACTTGCAGCTGTTTGATGCTACAGGCAGTATCTCCTGTGCTGTTACCCTTCCCTGTTCCGTAACGGGTGTCACTAGATCCTGGCAAGAGTGTTTGGTGGGCAAACAGTCTTATTGCAGTGCTGACAGGGTTGGCCTGTTTTGTGACAGGGGTCGTCCCGTACTGGTGACAGCAACAGTGGCGATAAGGGGAAGACATAAATGGTTGACACATGATCAGCATGGTTACATATTATGGCCATTTCCCTTAGGAAAGAATGTTGGTTGTGTTGACCTTATTGCCAGGACAGAGAGGTCGCAAACTATGTAAGGCTCTAAAAGGAAAAGTGGTTAGAGCCAGGAGAAAGCCATAGAAAATCTGCTAACTTCAGTCTTTCAGTAAATTTATTGCTAAATACACTTAGCAGTCACTATTATGTCCCAGTTTGTATCAGCTGCTTAAGGAGTTGGGGGTGCTCACAAGTATGAATGTCACGTGCAGAATGGTAGCATTTCTTTTACTCCTCCTGTGCACAGGAAAAGCTAAATGATAACACAGGTATTTTTCCTCTACTAAAACCAAAGCTGTTTGTTCAGCACTATCTATGATCCTGCTACAGTAACATCTTCATCACGTCCAGTTCTTAGAATGTGTATCTCTCTCAAAGGGCTTGTGGTGGTCTAACCAGAAAGGTAAAAATGCTACCCTTTATATAACGACAATATACAAAGCCATATAAGTTATTAATAAAATATTTATTTAGTGTTTTAAGACCTTAATGACTAACGGTCTCAAAGTATGCTTTCCATGTGAGAACAATAACTGAATAATCTGGAGACAAGGGTGGGAAGAGGGATTCTTCCAATAGGATTTCATAGAAAGGGTAGTAAGCCTTCATGGTCATCTTCCAGATTGCTGCAGAACACAGACAATTTAAAATTTGCTGTTGGCAACACTTGCAAATGAAACAAAATTGCTGGTATTATGCTAAATCATGAGTTTACTTTAAGAGGAAAAAAAAAGTATGTTTTTAGCCAAATGAATCATATGTTTTGTAGGAACACAGTGGTCTTATCATAGGATGTAGGATTATCAAAAAGGCAGTGGTTATGGAAAGATTCTGAGTATTTTACCATATAGTCAGATCAGCCTGTGCTCCCAGGGGCTGAAGTTAAAATTACTATAGTTTCTTAATACTGTAGTCTGTGGAAGGAGATGTGAAGTTTTGGTGTAATATTTTAACTTATGGAGTAACTACTGACTGAAACCAGAAAAAAGATGAAATAGTGAGAAAAAGGATGCATGCTTTTCATAGTAGCTATGACTTGCAACTGTATGAAGAACTTTGTTTAGGCCTCACATCAAAAATAGCTGGTTTTTTTCCAAAATGTCTAATATGCAAGTTATTGGAGGTAGAAGAATGTAGAAGCTGAATGAAATGTTGAACATGGATATTGTTAGGCCTTAGATTTTAGTAATTTCAATAAGCTAATTAAATATTTAATAAGAAGCAATAAAACAATTAAAATAGGTTAGGTATGACCATAATAAAATATCTGGTGATTAGGAACAAAAAAGCTATTAAAATGGCTAGAAAGATATATTAATATAATTTATATATATCCTGGAAAGGTGCTGTATTTTAGATAAATATAATATGAAAATGTACTTCTCTCCTGAGAAATACAGGGAAGTACAAATGGCTGCAGTGAAATTCAATTTTGCTGTATGAAAAGTGGCAGCCTGGCCATTCTATATTTCCTTCAATGGCAATGGTTGATGGCGTTTTGTGTAAGGTATTATATTTACTCATGATTTCAGTTTTATTACATTAAAATATAGGTGCATAAATGCAATAAGATAGATGAAATAGTGAAATTAATATATTGTAAATAAAAGTATATTCTATGGTTAATAACATCCAAGGAGAATAGAGAGAATCTTAAATTGAAAGTGTCATTTATTTAAATAGTGTTCAGGCCCCAACTACCTCTGGTCTCGAAGGAGAGAGGATAATTAATCAGTCCCAGGAAATATGAAGTTCTATTTCTAGAATTTTTAGCTGCTTTCACTTCCGTCTTTCCAATATCCTTGTCTTATCTAATATGTGTCATCCTTGATATAGATGCTGAGAACCATATTCTACTTCCCAAATTCACTTAAAATAGAAGAATGGGCATTATTTCCTGCTTTATTACAGAAATTACTGAGCTCCATAATTAGTCTCATTATGTTGCCATGCTTTATGCTATATAACACATTTACATGATGCAGATGCTATTTCATAACAGGGATTTTCTCACATGATTACTCGGAATAACCATAGACCTTAGTTCCAAGTGTCAGCAAAAACCTGCTTAATAACCTATTTAAGGGGCTGTCTCTTTCCCAGAGATTAGCCTGTGCACATGTCCTTTCAAGTAGCGGTCCCAATAAGTAAATGCTTACTCTGTTTATTTCCAATTTCATTGTAACATCCAACCATATGGGATTCTTGTGCAAGAAATTATTTAAGATTAGACTTCCAGGCTGACTTTTTAGTAAGTGGAATGCTACAGACTATGATTTTGAGGCACTGGTACAGGAAGACACAGATTCCTTTTTGAGGATGTTTTAAGTGGAGATAAGACACTTGTCAATAAACACCAGGATGATATGTCCAGAAACTTTTTACTTCAAGAAGATGTTTGAATATCAAGTACCAAAAAACGTTTATATTGGAAGGAACGTTCTCCCTTTGTTTTTTATTCACTCTGCAAACATCCCACTGGTATGTGTGTAGCAATGCTACTTGGAAAACATTTTGTTGGATACTGTATTTCCCTGTGGCTTTGATGCTATGACTAAAGACATGCGCTGATAGCTGACCAGACTTTTGCTACTGAGGCCAGAAAAATTCCAGCAGCAAGCTTCACTTGGCCTGCTCCGAGCTGCTTCCAGGGCTACCTGGGCTAGAAAGCCTTTGTTAATTAGGAGATTGTAGGTTGGATCACCTTTTTCCGTGTATCCATTGCACAACAACAGGGATGAGACTAGTTATGGAACTGGAATTACATGAGCAGTCCCACCCTGGGAAAGCAGAGGTAATGTGACCTTAGCTCACAAGAAGTGCCAGTAAGAGGCTTTGTGTCTTGTCCTGATGGGAAGGTTTATGAAGGTATATGTCACTGAAGTTTGGGTCCTGGCTCTGGAATAGGCAGCAAGGCTATTTGAACTCATGCCCTTGGTCCCTTGATGGAGAATAAAAGATGCCCTTAACCCGCACTGTTGTGTAAATAGTCTGTGTTTATGTCAAGTCTGCTCCCCCAAAATACGTAACAGCTTGTTTTATAGTGAATAGAACATTTTTTTTCATACAAGGGTAACTTGGCAAACATTTCAAAATACGCTTTAGAGCTTAATCTTAGCTCAGTCTATGAAACAATGCTCTCCTCACAAATATTTGCACACCTCAACTGAACAATAAATAAGTAGTCTTCTGAAAAAAAAAAGTAACTATTTTTTTTTTTCATTGGGGATTTTAATTTGATCTTACCAAATACTATGTGAATGTGAAGGAATATGTTTGTAATCAGAATAGGTGTTCATTGACCTTTAAGATCAGGCAAATAAGAGCCTGAGAAGAAGAAGGAGAAAGATTACTCCTGGTGAATTTAAACACTTATTAATTCACTTTTCCCAGAGGTAATTACTTTATGGGTAGAAAATATCTACCAAGTTTGTGAATGAGTCCATGTCTATTTACAATAGGAAATGATGTGTCTGTTACTATGACTTTGGATACAAGTAGTGGGAGAGGGGATTTAAAAACGAAAACTCCTCTTACCTTGCTTTCCTAAATCAATAGCTTATGATAGATGGCATGGGGATTAAAATGAAACAGCTCTAGAAGAACAGCAGTCAGAAAAGCAGTACCTTCCCATCCAATGACCTTTACAATTTAAAGGATGAAAAGATACATTATGCACAAACATTTTGTTATCCTCAGGAACAAAGTGCTTGTAACTGAACCCTGGATGGTGCAGACTGAATACAAATGAGCATCCTAATTGAGCTGGTTTGATCTTTCTTAAACTATAGTCCAAGTCAATAATATAGTGTTACTGAAAGAAGCAGTCCTCTCATTAGAGGTGGCATAGCATGACAGAGAGCATCCCACCGTGGCATCTATTCTGTCATCGATTATGCACTGCTAATCAGTGAACCATGGCATTAAAATCAAAGGTCTCTCTTCTGCTGTCAGCTTCTTGTTTGCCAGGTTTTTTTAGGCTCATTTCTTGAGTGAAGTCAAAATTTTACCAAGAGAAAACACAATCTTATGCTCATGCTATTTTAGTATGTTTTGTTTCTTTTGGGGCTTTTGCCTGGTTTTTTTTTTTTTTTTGTGAGGGTTGGGTTTTGTTGGGGTTTTTTTTGTTTGGTTGGTTGGTTTTTTGGGGTATTTTTTGGGTTTTTTTTCTGGTTGGAGGGTTGGTTGTTTTTTTTTTTCCTTAGGAGAAGAATGAAAAATAAACCATAAGTGATTGTTATAGTAGTGTTGCTTGATATGACATAGCCATAAGATGGTACAAAAATCAGTGTTGAATAAAATACTTTAAAAAGTAAGAATTACTTTCTCTGATATGATCAGGAAGGGTAAAGAAGAAAAATTACACTTTTTTAGTACTGCGTACTTTAAAAAATCCTTATTTCCTTCTTCAAAACATTGCATTAGAAATCCCTTTCAACTGGGAAACTGCTTTTGTGTGAGAAATGCAGATAACGGTTCTGACTGAAAACTGGAATTGAGATTGTATTCATGAAGTCATTCCTTGTGGTCATTCAGAAAGCAAGATTTGTGGCATGTGTTGCTTGCTAAAGCACATGACACCAAGGTGTCCTGCGTTTCATTTGCTGGCTTGATTCCTGTTATGTAAAATCCCTATTTATAAGGCATGGTTGTGACCACAGATCCCTGTACCTGAGAGCTGTTCTCCATCCCATTGAGTGGAAGCTAGGAAGTGACAGAGGTGCTTGAAGTGATTCTTCTGAAATACAGAAGAGAGAGAAATGACTGCTAGTACAATTTTTATGACACCCTTTGATTATTTAGCTACCTTTAGGATGTTGTGCATGTTTAGTTGTTTCTTTGACCTTTGGGAATAAGGAAAACTTGGTTTGTTGGTCTTGTCCCCATGTACCATGTGGTGGTAATAAAATAATCTATCTAAATTTCTGCAAAACTAAATGTGTCTGATAAGCTTTCCTCCTCCTCCTTAATTATTTATAAGGCAAAGTAAATAAACTCAAAATTCCTCCTCCCTTCCTCTCCCAACCTGTAGTGGTGTTGTGCTCTGCTGAGCAGCCGCTGTGTTTTACTCCTCCCATGGCTCTGCTTTGCTGGGGACTGTGAGGTTGCTTATGTATAAATAACATGCATGATCATTTAGTAGAGACTGGGATTTTGGATTAAAGCAGACTTATAAATGCAGGTTTGTTATCAACAGGCAACACATTTTAAAAAGTAGTGGTGTGCCAAATCAGAACATCGTTTTAATTTAAATAAACCTTACTAAAGAGTTCTGACATGTTAATTCAAAGTTGAAATGAAGCTCTGGTGCTTTAGCAGCTTTTTATAATAAGCAAATTCAGTGTTTGTAGAGAATATCTTCCTTTGGACTACAACTGAAATTAGGCCATATGTTTTTTTTCCTCTCCACCTCCAATAAATGTTGCAGAAATGATATAATGGGATTAAAGTAAACTGTAGGTGGTTTGTTGTTGTTGTTTTGGTTTTTATTTTTCTATGCTGAATTTTATATAGTTGTGTGAAACTGGCAAAGGTGTATTTTGCTTGCCAGAGCTTTAAGTATCCAGGTGGATGACTTTTTGGCTCAAATATCCTACTAAGAAGAGAAGATCCTTAAATCAGAAGCAAGTTCTTGACTTGTTGAAATTTTCAAGTTGCCCACTTTGGTTTTAGAGTGTTTGTTATCCCACTGCCTCTTTTTTTTTTTTTTAGGGAATATTTACTTGCTTAAAATTAGTTCTTAAGAATCTTATTAAATCTGGATTCTAGTTAATGTTTCTACAACATACTGCATAAATTAAACATTGATCCTGGTCATTCTTTACTGCTCTTGGTTGCAATGCTAGTAGACATCAAAACTACAAAGGAAGTGTATTGCGCCTTATTAAGAAGGTACAATTTTTACCAATTTTGGACTATAATTATACTTAAATCAGGCTAAATTTTAGTCTCATTTACTTTTTGACCTGCTTTGTTTGTAGTGTGTTCCAGTTCAGCCATGTTTCCTCCCCTTATTTGAAGACTTGTTGGCAGTAAAAAAGTGGAATTAGCTCACTATTCTGTAGATGCAGTGATTAAAATACTGCGTATTATCATTGACATAGATAAGTGTCTTGGGGTCACTTTATGCTGTTGTATCCCCTATCACTGCTCTATGCCCAGACATGATTCCTGAGCCTTTCTATGCCTTTAAAACTGGCTGCAAGAGACAGAGAAAAAAACTGAGTGAACTTTTCATAACAGTTTGTGCTTCAAGGACACAGAGATTAGCTACTGCTGCTGCTGAGGAGCAGGGAGGCACTGCTTCTTGCTTTTCAGTCAGCTTTTCGGCTCTGTTTCTTTGGAGAGAGACGGAGAGTTGAGGTTTTTTTTCTCTTGGGACTTCGGCTTTTTCCCTTCTTCTCTTCTGGACTTGTTCGGAACACCAGAAGATCAGAACCCCACTGGGGGACCTTCCACCGGCCTGGAGGGGGGCCCCCCACGCCGACCCAGCTCCGAGGAGGAGGAGAGAGGCCGCACTCACAGAAGGACTATAAAATCTTTCAGGTTTTCTCTCCAGAGTGAGAGATTTTATTATTTAGCATTATTATTATTATTATTATTTTCCTGTGTGTTTGTTAAATAAATAGTTTTTTATTTTCTCCTTCACTTTCCTCTGAGGAAAATTTTTTTTTTCCTGAACCCGGTTGCGGGGAGGGGTGGTTGTAACCTGCCTTCCTTTGAGGAGACATTCCTTTTGAACATTTCCCTGAATTTGGCCTAAACCACCACAATAAGTCAAGGTGAATGAAATGAAACTGGCTGTTTTCCATGCCAAGTTTCTAATTTTTAACTGAAGTGTTTGAGTTCTGTTTGTTGCAAATGGTAGGCTGCACGTCTTGGCTCATGCTAAATGCAGGTACTGGGCTGGGACATCAGTATTTTTGGTAAGAACACTGAGGGCTTTTATCCCAAAGGTCTTTTCCATGCTTGCCTTTGCAACCATTTATGCATAAAATCTCTTCAGGCCTCATGAAAATATCTCATTTTGCTGATGTAAACTCTGCTTTTAAAGAGCCTCATCTGTCCAACTTCCACCTTATTTTTTTCTTCCCTTTTTAGTCATATTCAAGCAAATCTTGAAACATATGGTATTTAGCTTCCTCAGACAAGTCACCATGTAATTTTTCCACTTCTTCCATTATGAATTGTGAATTCTATTGAGAAATAGCTTATGTCAGTAACGTGAAATTTCATTGCCAGTACAAGGATGGGTATCTTTCTGTAATTTGGAAAGTAAGTGGAGCTTTGCTTGTTCTGCCAGTGCTGGTTATTGATGACTACAGGTGCTGAGAATTGATAGTTGACCAAAGGCGGGCCATTTTTAGGTGTCCTGCGTTTAGGCACAATTATGATTTGAGCAAAGGTGCAGATGCACTATTATAAAGACAATGTCACTGTTCAGCCTTGATGGGTGAAGAATACTAAAGAGCTCTGCTCTGGAGCATTCTGTCTCATAATACTGTAAATCATAAGTGCTCTGGAGAGGGTCTCTTGTACTTGTTGCTTGGTGTGTATGCATAAAGGGTATTGTACTCTGTCATATAAAGTTTATTGCACCTGACACTTACAATGTCTGTTTGTGGGCTCTAGGTGTGCTAGAGAAATAATGAAAAGGTTGTTTCAATGTTTTCTTCAAAAATACCTTGGGGTTTTTTTTTTTGTTTTTTGGTTTTTTGCTGTTAAATTACACATAAAAAGTTACAGACAGCTCTTTCATTAATCAGCTAATTAGGGACTTCTAAAAAAACTTAGGGATTTGGATTTTTGCTGACTATGATTTCCTTTCACTGTCAAAATAAATTAACCCAGATGAAGTAACTGGTGGTTGCAGCAAAACAGATGATTAGTAAATGCATTAGAATTGAAAGATCCAGAAAGAACAAAATTTTTTTCATTTCCCTTTGAAAACCAAAGATATGTCCAAAAAAAATCACCAACCACATACTCTAAGATTATTAAAAAGAAAAAAAGGACATGTGGGGAGTGTTGTGGGCTTTTCTATTCTCTAGCATTCATACTTATTAAAAGCGATAGAGCTCTAAATATGAAGTATTTCTCTGCTTGCTAAAGACAATAGTTTTTGCAGGCAGTGTAAAGGTAAGCTAGAATATGCTCTCTTTAAAGTGTTTTGATATAGGTCTGCTCAGTCTTGGGGGATTTCTTCTTCCTTTCTGCCTTTCTGTTTGCAGCCATCATTTTACGTCTGACTGGGTTGGGGCTCCCGCTAAAGGGGAGCTCTGCGTTTGATTAGAAGAGTTGCATGGTCCAAGTTTCTGTCTTTCTTGATGTGACTTGCTTCTTAGAATATTATTAGTCACACAAATATTGGTAAGTTGGCACTCTTGAGCTTGTGATATTCTTTGGATAATTTTTAGCTCTTACTCTTATTAGTCCCACTAGCCTCTCACTTTCCAAAACACCCATATTGATTCCATCAAATCAAAACAAACATTTGTTTTCCTTAAATAAATAAGTAAAACTATTGAGTCTTATGGAGTGCAGAGATTTATAGACCTATCAAAGTACATTTATTAAGTCATTTTCTCTTATGAATGTAGTTTATTTCCACTGAGGTTCTCTGTTTTGTTGATTCATATCGCATGCAAGTTTCTTTCACTGAAATGTCTCCGTTTCCCTTTGCTCTTTAATCACTTTTGTGCCTTTGCTTTCTATTCTAGTTTGAGCACATATCTCATTGACTATTTTAGTATTATAATTCTCCCCACCCCATTTTCCTCAACACTTCTACTCCCATCTGATCCACTTCTGGGGATTATTTTACTAATAACCACTTCTGATTTGATTTCTTAACTTTTCAGTCCAGCTTTTCAGGACCAATTTTAAAACAGTTTTTTTTTCCATTTTGACTTTCATATGCAACTATGTTTGCATTGGTCTTCTGACTGGTACTTAATCACCAGTGCGGTGTTTTGTGGTGTGGTTTTTATTTCTTTTTCTTCCCAACAGTATCCTAAAAAGAA
Source organism: Gymnorhina tibicen (assembly GCA_013399875.1). NCBI lineage: Eukaryota > Metazoa > Chordata > Aves > Passeriformes > Artamidae > Gymnorhina > Gymnorhina tibicen. The sequence goes on from VXAZ01007501.1 coordinate 1,943,437, forward strand.
TCACTTTCCCCATGTTATCTTTCTGGATTGTGAACACTGCTGGTTTTATTAACTAAGTATAGGTACAGAGACCGTGGAACAAAACAAACAATTCCATACTCATCTTGCTCATGCTTCTTTTAACATTTTTAAAAGTTCTTCTCTCTGCATTACTTCTTTCATACTAGCTGTTAGTTTTCACCATTATGTAAAATGAAGTGCCTAATAGGGGAAAAAATCACATGATGTAAAGATACTACGGTATCATGTGGGAAAAAAAGAATGTAAAATTATATATTTTTTTAAAAATAATATTAAAATCATAATTTACAGTGTTTTGTTGGATTTTATTTTGGCCATATAAATTACTTGCTACGAAATATTGAATTGTTGTCTAACTTCCATGCAAGTTGAGCTCTACTAACATTTCCATTAAAATGCTTTATCATTCTTTGTCTTGAACAAGTAGTGTCACTAGAGGGAGCTTTTACTGATTGTATGTGTGTGTGCTGTCAAGGGCAAAAAGGATGAAAGCTGGTTCTTACAGGTGACTGTAATGAATCATGAGTGAATAACATGATAAAGTATCAGTGAATTATGTAGTTTTGAAATTTTATTTTTCACTTATGAAAGCTAATGAACTGGGGGGAGAGCCTGGCTCTGGCTTTCAAACAGTACACTAAGTTCTTCTATTCAGTAGTTCTTGATAGAGTTGTTTTTCTCTCTCTTTTGCTGTCTTACCCTTTTACTTTTTACCCATTATTGTTCTTTTCTTATTCTCTTTGGCAGATTTCTAGTTAATAATACTTTATCGATATCAGCCTTTCTCCATATCCTGCAAGAGACAAAGATTTTACTCTGCTTGTGATTTTTAGTCCTCAGTTTTTTTTAGAAAATGATCGTAGTGAAGCTCAGCTATCTGTCTTGTGAGTCCCAAGTCCTTCAGGTCCTCTTTGGCCAATGGAACAATCTTGTGGCTTAATTGTGTCAAAATTTTAAGGAAAAATTGTCCAGCTGGGAATCCTATTGCGGTTGTAACTCACTTGCAAGTATCCCCTATTGGTCTCTTCTATGTCCTCTCCACAGAGAATGTGAATTTTAATGCCTAGTTGATTTGGGGGTTTTATTGTGGTTTTCTAACACAAATTATATCAGCATATATTTTATCATACCAGGCATCCCCGGAAGTAATGTACTGAAATGACTAGGATTGTTAGTTAATATCCTGGAAGTTTTAAATTTTAGGGGTTGTCCAGCTCATATGCAGAAACATTTTTCTGTTGATAACTTATCCCTCACTTTTTCAGTGATTTTCTTTTGCTCTGCTTGCAAGGGTATCAGCTGTTACAAAATCACATCTTCATGGTGTTGAAACAGCATAGTGATTTCACAAAACTTAATGAATATGAATTATTATTTAGTGCCTCTAAACTTAAAGGCTATAACTGTATTAATGGTAATATTCTGAGCTTATTAGTTCAATTATTGCTGGTGTGTTTCCTGCTTACACCTGTTCTGCCTTCCATTTTCCATTACATAGAAGTAATTTTCTTTTATCCACAGGCACTATAACAAACTCTCATAAAGACTGATCAGAACTGAAAAGGAGAAGGATAGTGAACTAATTGCTACGTAATCATGCCTGAAAACTGCGATATTGGCACTAGGCTCAAATCCGCTCTCATTACACTTCAGATAAACTGCTGTCTTCCCCTGAAGCCAATTACAGTTCTTTGGTGTTGCAGTCGGAATTCAATGCTCTTTGTGCCCATCTTTCGGTATGGCTGCAGAGAGCACTATTCCAAACATGTAGCATTTCCATTCATAAACTTAGACTGGAAGCTGACAGCAATCAATCTGGCTTTCCCACAACAGGGAAATATCTCCAAGTATTTCCCTTATGCAATTATTGAATAGGTGGTGTGTTTTGGGAGGCACCTGTTAAGGCTACGCATTTTCTCTTGATAAAATGAAAGCATAAAAGTTGGGCTGTCTCCCATATTGTTTTATTTTAACTTGAAATTTCTATGTGAAATGCTGCACAAAATTTGTGTCTTGGTCAATAAACTATCACATTTGGTCACAAAAGGAAATTGATTGGTGGAGACTGATTTACCTCAGTTGGAAATGCAATCACAAAGTCTAATTTTTTCCAGTAAAACAGTGTGCAGCCAGCACTATCAAAAATACTATAGAAAAAAATAAATGTCTCTTTATATTTTTACATAACTTTTAATTATTTTATGACCAGTAGCTGACCATTACCCATAAACACAAATGCACACAGACATCTAAAAGGAACAGTGAAGTCTCCCCATTACAAAAATAAAAAAATTCTTGTTTTATATGGGAATAGCAAAAAATCGGACATTTTGATGGCAAAAATTTTTACTGGGGATTTTGAAATATGTTTAACCAACAGCCCCTAGAACTCTTCAGGAGATATTTCTATAACCATTTCAAGTTTTGAACAAATTTGGAACTGAGGTGACCTGAGCACGGTGTAACTGGTGTGTTATTCTGCCATCCTGTAATCCTGGAAGAGGTGTGTTGTGTTCTTGGCATTCCTTCTAAGGGCGCAGTAAGTTTCCAAAGTATCAAACAGCTATTGCCAATGTTTCTGGGGTACAAAATGGGAGCATAGGCTTGATGAGTTGGAATCTGTGACCTAGAAATAATATTTTGTAGGTAACACCCTGATATACTCCATGGTGAACATCTTCTTTACTAAAGGTTAAAGGAACACTAAATGCATTTGCATGTGAGTAGAACAGTTTTCACAAGTGGTACCTAGGTTTGATTTTTCTGTGCCTTGTTGCTGCCTATATTGAAGTACAGTATGTTTCTTCCCCAAATGTTTTGAACACATGTATTTTGCCATTACCAACATTAAAAAAATATTCATGTTGATGATGAGATATTAGCTGAGAAATAACAAGAATTCAAGAAATGTCTCAGAAATAGCTGGCTCACAGATTATCAAGCAAACAGATTGACAACTGTATTTTAATGTCCTATTAGAAATAGCAGAACAGATAACACATGACAAATTTTTCTGCTACCATGATACAAAAGGTAATTCAATGCATATGAATTGCAAATAATGTAAAATACAATATACCAATGCATTTTAAGTTTATGTTCTTACCTAAGAACAAAAGTCTTTTTTTCCTTTTATATACTTTTAATAAGAAATTAGCAACTGGCGCAGTAAAACAGAGAAATGAAAAGATTATTTGACATTTACAAGGGAGAACTCTATTAAAGAAGACAGATTTGAGGTCAGGATAATGCAACAGCTGCACAATACCTTTTCATTCTGTAAATAATACAAAATATCTTTATATCAGTTATTCAGATATGACCATACCATCTTCTCTTCTTTGAAACAACAAAGGAACATAACTGATGCCCTATTTATCGAACATTTTTCTCTAAATTCTTGCCTTTGGAAAATTCTATTGGTCTTTTCTTGTACTATTTTTACTGATACTCTTTTTTAATATCTATTCTTCCTAATGCTACATGTGAAAACCCTAAGCATGAGGATTAGCTAACAGGTCTTCATTTATGATTTCTGAGCTTCAAGCATCACACGATGAACCTTAAAGATGAAATTATTTGGGGGAATTCTGTGTTAAATTATGCCAAAATTTCATAGTGTTTGAGCAACCTGTGAAAACAAACCTGAAAATAATTGCAGTTCTTTTCATAAATGGATAATATGTGTGGGTACTGCATTTATAGTTTCACAGCATCAGTGGGCCTTTGTTTATGTATTTCCTGGGTTGATGTTTGTTGGGGTTTTTTTTTTTCTTACTTGATTGCAAGCCATCCTAAGGTATCCATAAGATGGGCCATAAAACTCATTGCAAGTTGTGCTTAAATGTTTATTGCAAACTTCATTTTTCTGGATAAGAGAAATGGAGGGGAAAATTGCAAACTTTTGCTTATAATAATAAAAATCACAATTATACTGTCCCATTTGAGGTAGGTTTTATTTTTCTTCTCAAAAAATATTTTACTGGTACACATATACAGGATGAAAAGCATCTATGTGCATGGTCTTCCAAGTGTGTTTTATCAGCCAAACTGAAAGAAGATGCATGGATGCTGGAAAAGGCTCATTAATCAAACAGATGTACTTTCAGTAATTATGAAATCTCCCTATTAAGCAGAAGCAGTAAGTCATTAAAATATCTTCACCGGCCTTTTGGCTAAGATCAAGCATAGAGTATCTTCTCATTAGGATAATGGATTTCAATAAAATGATATTCCATCATTCTCCATAAGGGAACAAAATGAAACTTTTTGGTTAACTGCAATCACTTAATCATTCATTATATCTTCCTCCAATCTTGTTCATTCATTTAAAGGAGAAAATTAATTCTTCACAAATTCAGCCTACTGTCCTGGCAAACGGCATTGAGCATAAAAGTTAACTTTGTAAATTAAATTAAGGATGGCTTAATGAAATTAATCCAGAAAATAAAGTGAACAAAAGTAAAGAAGTATTTGGTTTTCTTTTTTCTTTTTTGGTGGATTTTTTTTCAATTCAGGAAGCTATTAATAGATACAAATTCTGAGATTTTTTTAATTTCAGGAGAATTTATTGAGGAAAATTAGAGTTTCATTGCATAAATCATTTTAATTTTTTTCATTGTCTTTTTCACTTGAATTTATCTTATATTGATATTTCCTATTTGTTTTCAACACCTTTTAACTTTGTTTTTCTGTGAACTAAAGATCTTAATTATATGTATGTGATTTGACATATCATTTATGGATTCAGACGTGGGAGAGAAAAAAAAGAAAAACTTGAAAGGCACCATCTTACTTGGCATACGATCTTACAAATTTTATTATAGATTTTCCTTATCCTGACTGGCTGTCCTTCCTTCATAGTTGAATGAAAGGATTAAAACATTTTACTTTTTGCTGCAAGCTTTTTGCTGATCTTTACTTTGCTACTTCTTATCCAGAATTACTGTGTAATCTAGTCATCTGTAAAAGGACAAGGCATAGTGTCTTCAGTGCATTGAGTAAGTTATTTGAGGTTTGATGAAAACTTTCAAATCCTGTTAGAGGCCAACATGTGAAGACTGTCTTACTGTAAAGCTGCATTATCACTGTGTTTATGGTGATTGACAACACAATGTGTTTAAACTTTCCTGCACACTTCTGAAAATGCAGATGTGAAGAGACTTTCATCTAAGCAGTATGATTTATGTTGTTGCTGCTGATGCATGTATGCCAGGAATGGCAATTTAAGAGATGTAGAATAGCATGTGAATTCAGGGTAGTTATCATACTTACTATGAAAAGTTTACATTACAAGTTGCTTGCCATAGAAATGAATAGTGAATCCTCCAATTCTGCCATTAGTTTCAGGCATCGGTGCTGGATATTGGATTTACAGCCCAAGCTCAAATTTTAAGAACTGCTGCCTAGAACAGGCAAGGAAAAAATGTTCTTGGCTTCCCTGTGAGGTCTTATCTCTTCTGACATACAGCTATTTAGGCAGCTCTTCTGTGCTCATTAGAGGCCTAACTGAGCTAAGCTTAGGCCTTGTCAGTTTTTTGTTTACTGAAAGGACAGCATAATTGGGTTCCTTTGGTATCATTTCCCTATTTCTTTCATAGAGGAGGAATGCTGTCTGGATCATGGAATGGTTTGGGTTGAAAAGGACTTCAGTGATCATCTAGTCCCCTCCCCGCTGCCACGGGCAGGAACACCTCCCACTAGAATCCCGTGTTTCCTTTCAGTGGGATCCCAAGAGGCTGTGTCAAGCAGAAATGAAAGCCAGACCTTCACAGCTTTGTTCTGAGTGTGAATATTATACTGAGGACAGGCAGTTAAAACTTGAAGTAAGAAAGCTTAAAATTTAACTTTGTAGAATTTATCCTACAAAATAATTTAGCGTTCTTTAGTTGTCCTCAAATAGATCTGTAAAAAACCCAACATGTAATGCTTTTACACTGCATTTAGTCAACATCATTGGTGTGAACATCCATGGTGTCTCTGACAAGAAGTGCAGTCAGCTCTCTGATATCTGATAAGCAGCTTGGTGGGTTGACCCTGGCCAGCTGCCAGGCATCCCCACCCATCTGGGTGAAAATAAGATGAAGATGGTTGTGGGTCAAAATAAACGCAGAGAGATCCCTTGCCAACTACCTCACTGGCAAAACATATTTAACTGGGAAAAATGAGTCTGTTTTATTGCCAATTAAAATAGAGCTGGATATTGTAAAGAAACTAAACCTAACAACATAAAACTCCATCTTCCTTACTTCAGTCCCTCTTTTTTTCCAGTTTTAACTTCACTCTTTCACTCCTGACTCCTTTAAATCTCCACTGAGCAGCATAGGAGGATGGGGAATAGCAGGGTCATTGTCCTCTCTGCTGCACCTGGTCTCTGTTTCCTTGCTCCAGCATGGGCTCCTCTCCATGGTGCTTGGACCCTCCAGAGGAATCTGGCAGCCAGACCCCTTCTGTCCCTCTTCCTCTTCTCTCCTCGGGGCTCACAGGGCCATTTCTCACCCTTTTTTGCCTCACCCCTCACTTCTGGGCAGTTCTGCCAATGTTTTGCCAGCCACGGAATCAGCAAACCTCTGCCAATACCTGGGCAACTGCATCTGGTATGACTGGAAAGTCCTACAGGTGATCCTGCACTGCAATATTTATGTATGTATAGAGACTTTCCAATGTATTTACAGGAGGCATCCTTCATTCTGAACATAATGGGAGTTCATGATCCAGACACAGGTAGTAAACTGTAATGTTAGGAACTTAATATGCAGATACCTGATTAAAACTGGAGGGAATGGGCTATAATTATAAGACACCTTCATCTTTCAGATATGCTAATTTAACTGTGCTGTGTTCTTTTGTTGACGTGTTAAACATGTAGTAATAATAAGGTTGTTCCAAGCATAATTATCACATGCTCTTGGCCTTAAAAATGCCTCAGCTGTAGCTGTGCATGATAATGAACGTGCAATAATTGATGATGCTGCTGTCAATACTGTTTGCATTTGATAATTAGAAAAACCCAACAACTTACATTCAAGGAAAACTATATGAATGGCAGGATAAACTGGATGATAGCTAAGGCTGTTGCAAAATATTTTGGCTTGAATTTCCACAGGATATTAAAACAAGTTAGGTGTGGTAATTTAAATCAGGAAGAGGAATGCAGTGACATACCATACCTAAAAATCTGTCTTATAAAAGCCATATATACAGCATCTTTCTAGACAGCTTTTAAGATGAATTATATTAAAATTCTCTTTAATGAGTGTTTCTTAACTCAAGAGTTTCTGGTGAGACAAAAAGTACATGGGGAAAAGCTGAGGCTTTAAAAAAAAACAACAACAACAACAACAAAAAACAAACCACAAAAAACAAAACCAAAAACTCCCCAAACAAAACAAAACAAAAAAAAAAACCCACAACCATAAATTAAAAAAAACACACAAAAAACAAAACAAAACAAAAAAACCTTTTTCCTTTGGGAGAACATGAAGCTACCTGGAATTATAAAACTTTCACAGTGAAATGGAACTTTGATATACTACCCCTACTCTTCATTAAGCAATTTGAAAACTGTTTTTGATGCACAGTAAGTTCAGAACTGGTTTTCCTATTTTGCATTTTTTTCTCTTCTGTTTGTACCCAAAGCTTTCTTCCTCTTGTCCGAGTAATGCACCAGAAAAACATGAGTAAAGCATAAGCTCTCTTTTGCTATGGATCGAAAAATTGATTTTTTTTTTTTTT